>JBBMKD010000034.1:6707063-6754994 GCA_037834095.1 Argya squamiceps
CTCAGGTTGTATTCTGACTCTGTCAGTGGTCTTTTGTATTATTGCATTTATTTTATTTTACCTTTTTTTTCTTCTTACTAAATTGTATTTCTGGCTTGGAGCCTCTCACTCGTTTTGCTTCCAAACCACTACAATCCAGCATAAGGAAAGGAATCCCAGTGTGCCACATAAGTGAAGTAATTGTTATTTTAAATAAACAAGGTATCAGCTCTGGCTCAAGGTGTGGCCCAGATGCTCTTTTCCTTTCTCATGAAAATAGTTCTTTTGTAGGTTCCAAAGAATAAAGCAGAGAAATGCAACTACTGTTATTTCTAATAGCGCTGTTTCTGTGAACTGAAGATTTGGACATGAAACAAATCATCCAGATTATCTGCTCAATTATTCCATTTGGTAAATTGGGAGTGCTAAAACCTACCTTCTCACAGGGGTGTTGTGAAGATTAATTAATTAGTTTGTAAAGTGCTTTGATCCCATAAAACAGTACATAAGTGCCAAGCATTATTATGAAGAATTATAAAATGCCAGCCCTCATGTGCACCTTGGGATGGCCAGGTTATAGATACAAACCTGTTTTATTTTAGAATCACATTGTTCCACTTCTCCTACGTAGCAGCCCATTCACAAAATGAGCTAGTTTAAGGAAAGATGCAATTTCTGGGGCGGGAAAAAAGGAGATCATTGACTCTCATAAATATCTCTTTTCAATTAAGGACTCATAGATTATTATGCATTTTTCTGTAGGATGTGGCATCTTTTTACCATTCACCCTCAGCAGGAGGGAGAGTAGCTGTGTTTAAATATCTCCCCTATCTGAAAGAAAACAAAGATATCTTTTTATTTCAGTCGCTTTATTAGATTTTAAGGGTGGTAAGTACTCAGAAAAGGCTTTTGCTTTTATTTTTTTATGAAGTGGCTGTTAAATCATTAGTATATGAATAATTAATTCAATTAAGCTTAATTTTTTTAAAAAAAAGTTTTAAGTCACAGGAATCCTTCCCATTAAAAGCCCTATTATCCAAAATTATTACATTGCAATGAAGTGAAAAAAATTCTGAGTTTTATTGCCTAACAGACAGACTGTGGCATTTAGTCTTTATTAGTAAGAAAAACTCAATCAGCTACAGAACCGTGAAATACTTTTAAGTTGCTCCAAGGGTATTGCATATTCCAAAAACAAATAGAGGTCATCAGACATTGAATATTTAATTAAAATGCAGCAATTTATATCATTTAGAATTACAGCAATCTATCATTTCTCTTCTGAAATGTCTTTGATCGTATCATTTGAACTGGTAGTTGGGGATGCTGAGAAGGGAGACTTTCCAGCTGGAAGGAAGTCATAAAATCTCAGAATGCTCTGATCATGACTCAGTTAATGAGACTGATGCTAAATGTGTGTCTACAAACACATGCTTAAATATATGATATATATTTGATAAATAAATACAGTATGTTTGTATATGTATAAGTTCTACTTGCACATATTGGGGTTTTTTACTAAAATTGGTAAAATCTGAGGTGGATTTCAGAAGTAGGAGCAGGGTTGGGGTCTTTGCATGTGTAAGAAAAATAAAAGTTAGAACACTGTCTGTAGAATCAATAATACCTCTTGTGGGTCATGCATAATCACTTTCTAGTTGTTGTGATTTTATAGCTGGAGCTTTTCTTTTACACTTTTAATGTAAGACATAGAATATTGTATTTATTTAATGAAAGAATATTGGGGTTTTTTCCCTACCAAACGTCATATCTGAAAGTATAAGTACTTGGATTTAATTTTTATTCTAGTTAAATAACTAGTTTGGGTGATTTTTTTCAACCAAAAAAACATTTCCTTTATGTTTTAATGCATTTTCTGGGAAGATAATTGTTGATTTGTTCACCCAGTGTTTTTATCCTACTAAACTTATGTAACTTTACAGAATGGTAAAATGTTTTCTGAGAGATAAGAATTACCTAAATTCCTCAAGTGTAAGGGGTTTGTTGGGGTCTTTTTTCCTTGCATTTCCTGGGTCTATTTCCTTATTTCTCTGAAAATTGAAATTTCTTGTGGTCTTCAATATGCAAAGTAATTGAAGAGAGCTTTTCTTGGAACAGATTTCAGTCCTGCTTAGAAGGAGAGAAACTAGTATAAGTTATGAGAAATTCTGGGGGTTTGTGCTTCCAGGTAAGTTGTCCAGACTCAGGCTGTGTGTAAGCCTCTGCAGAAGAGCACTTTAAAGCTATACCTATCAGTGAGTTTTAGACTATAATGCTGATATTTCTACTTGCTGTTCAGTGACTAGAATTTTTTTCTCCTCTGAATTACTTGTGTAAGATCATAATTTTATTTTTTCTGCTGCTTTTTTCCCTCTCTGAATAGTCATTCCTAGAACATTTACTGCATCTGGTAGTCTAGAACTATCTGAGAAGTGAGAGAATAGAAAATGTTTGGAAAACTCTTTTTTAAAAATCTACATGAATTTGCCATCTGTAGGAGCAGATGGCAAGAATGTCTCAGGGCCAGGAGGAGACTGTGAGATCAAGTCACAAGGAAAGAACTACATGAGGCATGTTCCTCGTGTCAGAACAAAAAGGACCTCAGCAATCCCCTCCCTGACGTGACCTGGAGACTGTTCCCCCAGAAAGGGCTGCTCCAGTGGCAGAAAGTGTTCCAAGGTGGTGTAATCAATACACTGAGGATCCCCAGGGTTTGCATTCTGTGGACATGATCTTTTCTTTTCTGGCAGTTGTTCAGAAACAAGCACATCTTCAGGACCCTAAATGATTCTCACATATGGGCTGTAAGTCCACATTCACCATTTCACAGGGAGGGTTTGCTAGAGTGCCTTATCCTGCTCAGCTTCTGAATTGTCAGGTCACTGTGTTTTTCCATCTTCATGTGGACAGCATGCCATTTTTGAGAACACTTTTTAAAGATACTGTAGTAGTTGCAGAGTATCCAATACACATGACATCCTTCAGCAGCTCACCATATCATTTTTATGGTGGCTGCTGCTGATACATCCACACATCTTTGAAATCCCTCTGGGGATGGTGAATCCACCTCTTTAGGGCAGCCTGTTATCATGCTTAACAGCCTTACAGTAAAGAAATTTTTCCTAATATGCAATCTACACCTCTCCTAGTTCAACTTGAGGCTGTTTATTGTTGCCCTTTGCTTGTTACTTGGTAGAGGAGAATAACCCTCATCTGGCTAAAATTGTCCTGCCAGGGAGTTGTAGAGAGTGAGGAGGTCTCCACTGAGACTCCTTTTCTCCAGGCTGAGCCCCTCCAGGTCCCTCAGGTGCTGAAGGCAAGACACAGGCTCCAAACCCTGTCCCAGCTCCATTTTCCATCTCTGGACTTGCTCCAATACCTCTTTGTCTTTGCAGGGAGGGGCCCCGAACTGAGCCCTGCACTTGTGCCAGTCATGCCACTGTCTTTCCACAATGGCAACTACATCATAATTTTTCTGCTGCTCAATGGCCCCCTGTTCCTCATGTGTGTTGGCCCAAAAAATATTTATAGCTTATGGGTTTGTTATCATTCACTGACAGGGATCTGTCTCAGGACTGTTTATTAAAACTCTGACATTTTAAAGTGTTTGCTCCAAAAATTTATCTTGAAAAGTGAAAGGCATATGAAAGCATATGACCTTTTAATGTGGAAAAATCTCCTTTTCCCAAAGCCCTTTGCAGGGTTGTAAAGCCACTGGGGATTATAAAGCTAACATTTGTTTTCACATAGAAAAGTAGTGATAGACCTTAACAATCCCTGCAAGACTGAGATATCTCTACTGTAGAAGGTGTTGCATGCCAGCTTTTTTCCTATTTAAAGTGGTAATGAAAAATTTATTCAATATATATTGAAAAATGTTATGGTCCATTCTCTTCAGTGTTAGAATGGAGGAAAACAAGGAATATGTAGCTGTTGGGGAAACACTTTGAGATCTCAGTTTTACTTGCATTAATGGAAACTGGAACAGTAGGGTTAAGACCAAGTGGTCCAGCGTTATTTGGCTGGCTTCTCTCTTAGGGATCATAACTTTTCAACCTACTTCAGTGAGTTGTTTCTGTCAATCCAGAACCTGTCCCTCTTTGGAGATATCTGGGTAAGCATCAGAAATGTGGGAGCTAGAAGGAAAATGTTCTTTATCACAATGTTGACATCCACAAATTCTGTCCTCTCTTTTTGTCCTTTGCTATTGTGACTTTCTTTGTTGTGCAGGTTTTTACAGCATTTATTACTGGTAGAAATGCTAGCAAAAATCAGCTATCAGCAATAGATCTTTGTGTAGCTTTGGGATTTTTTAACTTAAAAACAAGATGTGCACTGTAGAAAATAGTCTTGTACCTTAACAAGACAATATGGCTGATACTGCATAGGAAGAAACACTCACAACAAAATTTGGAATATTTCTGCTGATGTGGGAAACAAAAAAAACGTTAATTTACTGTAATCATAAAGCTTGTTACAGTCTTCCTCATAGATATTTTTGTTGCAAATTTTAGGCAATGAAAACTATTTGGAAAAACTTAGAAATCCCTTGAACTCAGATGACTGCAGGACATTTGTGGTGGTCAGCTGAGGAGGTGAATTATTGTTAGACCTTGCTGATGAGCTCTATCTTTTCAGGGAGATATCACCTGTGTTTTCATCGTGTAATTCACTCTCTAGGAAATGGATCTTGCCTTTTCCCTTTGGTTCTCTCTGTAAAAAGCAGAGATGACCATCAGTGCACAAGATGGAAAACAAGATGAAAGCAAGGAGGCAAATACTGAATATTCATCCCTCTCTCCTTCTATTTTTCATTACACACATCGGGAGCTTATTTCATAGTTCCATCCCAGGGTGTATCTTATTCTTGACAAACAACTGAGAGTGAAGCACTGTGCATCATTAAACACCAGTCTGTGGTCTGCTTCTACAAGGGTGTCTCCAAAGCACATACAATTGGAATGTATCACAAATATTACATTATGGTTATCCTGAAATGCCTTTGAATATTGTTTCACAGCATTAGTGTTGCTGGAGAAATGGCATGTACAACAGAGAGGAGATGATTTTTGTTGCTGTTGGATTTTTAAAGAGGTGGTAGAGTAGCTATAAGAAAGATATGCCATTAGTCATTTTCATGTAACTTTGTTATGCCTTCCAGAAATGCATTCAAGAGTTGCAATATTTATCTGTAAAAGAATTTTCTAAGGACACTGCTGTGTATTAAAGAAACATCAAACCCCTTTTCCCAACCAAACAGAAAAGTCTATTTCTTTTTGAAGAAAGAGGTACTGAAGATATACTCAAGATTACTTTTTCATTGCCTTCTGTCTTCATCTTCTAATGCAAGGTGGTTTTATGCTATAAAGAAGTCACAGCAAGCAAATTATTTGCCCATTATTAAAACTTAAGGATATGACTAAAATGTTGAATGCTGCTATTCAGGAAGGTGTTCTTATTTTGTAGTTATTTTGCTAGAATGCCTTATCCTGCTCAGCTGTCTGTAATAACACAAATACAAAAAAAAAAAAAACTTAGTCAGCCTTGAAGGGTCCTATAGTAATTTCCAGATGCAAATACTGCAGTATTCAGAATTACGATGTTTTCATAAAAATTATTTAGCTTAGAAAACAAAGAAAAAAGAAGCCTGAAAAATCTGAGGAGGCAAGTTACAATCCTAGAAGAAATTGAAATCTGATTTGGTGTATAAAGATTTTTGTTGACAAGGATTAGGAGGAAACCTTTCCCCTGTGCTGGTTCTGTAGGTTACCACTGATGAAGATAGGGTCCCACTCATGGAAATCAACAGCAGTTGCACTTTGCCATTTAAGTCAGGCCTCCAGTCATCATCTCTTTTTTGCTCCTCCTTTGATTTAACTGGACAGATCCAAAGTTTATATCATGGCACTTTTTTTTTTCTTATAATTGAACACTTAACACTAGTTCAAAACCATGTAAAAATGTTATGTGTAGGGATATCTCAAAATGGAAAAGTTGATAAGTGTTTTGGTAGTTTCTTAGTTTTGTTTACTTGCACTTTTTCAGGGTTTTTTCCATGTTAATGTTTTGTTTCCATGAGTACTGAAGGTCTTTTTCTTGCATTGAAGGAGATAGACTCCCATTCCAGCTGTCTTATCTGGTCGCATCTTCTCTGCTTCATCTCATTTAATTTTCTTTAGGGTTCATCTTTCCATTTTATTTCAATATGGCTTTAATTTCAGTACAATCTATATTTATGATTTATAGGATTGCTAAGAAAATTGGCTGTGTCCTGGTTTTAGAAATAGGGGTAAAACTGAACCAAGGCACTGAAATTGTTCACAGTGGGGAACACTACCCCACAGAACTGAAGACAAGTAAAAGAGCATGGAGAGTAGTTGTTGTTTAATGTCAAGAATGAAAGTAAATATTAAATGTTATCTGCCATTACAGGTATTACAAAACCTCATTAGTAATTTGTTCAGAGGAAGGTGTGGATATTACATCAATATAAAGCAATTAGAAAATACAGGACTAATGGATGCAATGCTCAAACTTCAGATAGGCAAACATAATTATTGCTTACCCATATGAAAGAAAAAAAGCATTGGTAAAGCAGTTTTTTCACTTGGATAACTTTTTTATTAAGTTGTATTTGTCAGTGCAGTATGTAGAAAGAACAGGTTTTTATTTTGCTCTGTAAAGTACTGGATCAGTAGACTGTGATGTTAGATGTGTGATGGCCCAGCTGATAAACCTGGAGACTGCTGGGCTGAATATCACTCCTAGAATCTCAAATTTCCCACTCCTGCAAAATAGGGAAGGAATGTGGCAAATTTAATACTGTGCCCATGGCACAATCCCTAAACTAAACCCCTAATTATAAAGTATCCTTATGCTTTGAGACTCTTAAAATTCTGTTTCAGTTGAGAGAAATGATCAGGGCATCAGGATTCATTTTGCTCATTAGTTTAGACAGGGATGAGCAAATGAAAAGTTTTATTCCTCAGTTATTTGTTGTTAAGCACCTCTTACCCGCCCTGGAAAACATGATGTTCAAAGTGCTTTTTAAAAGACATTGGCAGGTCAGGCCTAGTGTGACAATCCTTTGTCTTCCCTTCTGAAAGTGTGATGCCTGTCAGGAGAACAGGGTGTCAACTCTGCATTTATCTACTAAAAATGTTTTAGTGAAGATGTTTTGTGCCCAGCAACATGGGAGAGTTTCCATTTACGTAAACAAGTCCCTCTCAATATTGGTACAAAGGGTCAGCGTTAGCAAAAACATTCCCCTTGTCTTCTTGAGCATAACTTTTGTGTTACTTTCGATATTGAATAGTAATGAAAATAGTGTCCCTACCCCTCCTAAAAATTGCCTCCCAATTTTTAATTCATCAAATATAATGTTAGCACAGACCAAATTTTCCTGCTTTCTTAGGATTGTTTTGAAAATGCATCATTCTCTCCCCTTCCGGCTTTCCTTAGCTTTACTATTCTACCTCATCACTGTGCTCATCCATGCTTTCTGTTTAGCAATTTGCTAATGTAAAACCTCTCCAAGCTCTAAAATTTTGGAAAAGCAGGGTGATTTTGTAGTCAGTTTTTTCATTGAATTACAGACCTTTATTATCCTGAGTCATTGTTTTTCACTAAAATTTAGCACGTGCTCTATTTTTTTTCTCCTTACTGTAGAAGAGGGGGCAGGGAGGAGGGTTGCCTTAGACTGGTAGCAGAGGATTGTCAGTGTATTTGATGTCATGCTTCTGCTTACCAACTACTCTTTCAAAAGGCATCATTTTCATCCAAACCCAGTGGGACCATTTTTAGAGTATTGTTTTGGAGCCACTGTGGCAGCTTCAGTAAATGTGAATTTTAATTTATTTGTCTAATGAAGATGAGGATCTTGGCTAATGACTACCTAGTCATAAGTGATGATGCTTTTCCTCCTACTCCCTCATTGCTTAGAGCATATATTAATTGTGCAGATGGTAGTGGCTTAGCTATGTGATAGTTCCCTTTCCATCTCCTCCTCTTGTGGCATTTACACTGTGCTAAGAGGGTGTATTGCCATCTTGTTATTTATGAGGGCTTTGTGATTCATCACCTGCCTTTTAAACCCAATACTGTGATCACATCTTGTTGCTAAGAGGCAGAATTTGCACGTGCACTTTCTTCTTGTAAGTACACCTGTGCCAAGCTTTGCCTGAAACCTTCAAGCAAATCACAGCCAAGAGCACTGAATTTTTTTCTTCTTTACTACTAGCAACATGCGAAATTTGCAGTGCCAGGTTTATGTGGGTAACTCTAAGTCATTCTTTACATATTCAAGAGATTCTCAGACTTTTCAGTCTGTAAACTTGCCAGAACTTAAGTCAGGATTTACAGGTATTGAAGTTTCACTATAAGCATTTCTTTTTTAATTACTAGAATTTGGGTATAATTTGTGTATGACAGATAGGAGATAAATACTTTTCCTGCTTTATTATTTTACTTTTCTTTTCTACTCATGCATTCATTTGTTTTTATGGTTTGCAAAAAACAACAGGAGTAATTTAGGCACAATTAAGGAAGACAATTCCTTAAAATTTTATTTCTTCTTTGATTTCATCTGTCTTTCATGGCCATTCTGCTCCCCGGATTTTCTAATATTGCTTCTTTTACACTATAGTATTGACATTTCTGTCTTCAAACGTTTTCTGGGTTTGTTCTCCAAAGAAGTCACAGATTTTATTTATTTTCCTTAAAATTTAAAGGCTTGTTTTCTTTTAAGTATCACTGCTGTGTTCCTGATCATTATTTGCAAATAATGGCAAAGGGGAATTTTGTTTGGTCTATTTTGCTTTTTGTTTAGGAAAGATTCTGTGCTGCAAGTACAAGTAAACATGGTTACTTTTTAAAAGCTACAGTTCTTTTCCTAGCAATGGGAGTTCTACCATGGGTGTCTCCTTAGCAAATACATATTTATTGTTTCTGGCCATACAGGGATGAATATCCCTCAACCTGAAGCTGCATCCAGGGGCCAGGGGATGGTGAGCCTTTGGGAGTGACACAAGGAAGTGATGCTGGGAGAGAGGGGCTGAGTCTGGCATGTGTCAAGGCTTCCAGGATATAAACAGTCAGAAATGTGAATGAAGAAGTGACCTGAAAAGTAAAAAGAACCTGAAAGAAACCTGGTTTTCCCCCACACAGAGTTGTAGGCTTGACCCAGAGCATGATTTCTGTTACCTAACACAGAAAATGCAAAGGCTTTGCATAATATGGAGTTTGCTCTCTGAGTGAGGTGCTGGTATTCTGAATTTAGGAGTGTCTCTGCTATTCCAAGAACAGAGAAATTATTAATACCCTTTTTAGGCAGTGCAGTCATATTTGAATCTGTTAATAGAAGGAGACTTGGAGTAAATGGAAAGCTGAGACAGATCCACTGCTCCACTAATAAACCCATAATGCTTTCAGCATCAAAAATTTGAGGTGGTTACTGTTGAAAATTCTGAAAAGTGGAGCCATTTGAGCAAGCTGCTTGTTGCTTCAGTTTCTGTGTCTCTGTGAAATGTGGATCACAACATAAACAGACTCTTATCTAAATTCTGAAGAATGGTTTCTCTAATGCAGTACTGATGTTCATGTGGTTTCTCTTTTGTCAGCTTGGAGGGGCAGCAGGAGAAAAACATTTAACCTTAACAGGAGAGTTGTTAAACTGCTGACATTGTTCACTAAATTTCTGGTCTATGGTTAGAAATGAGATTTACCACCTGAGAGAGATTTTGCAGAGTCACTGGCTCTAGCATTAGGTTAAATGAACATAGGTAATGCATGACAGTTGTGATGATTTCTGGTCAGTGCTTGAAATATCTGAAAGTAAATTTGTATCAAAAATATTGATATGTTGTGACAATTAAAAAACCCTGAATGACCCAAATGAAACTCAAACAGATGGATATTTCTCCTAACACAGCATTTAACTACATCCTTGAGAATGTGTACTGGGAAATGAGTGAAATGCTGAACTGGCTTAGAGAGAATTGTCTTACCCGTTTAAAACATGGCACAGATAATTTTCTTGTATCATCCCGTGCTTGTCTCCTGGGAAGCCTGCTCACCCATAAAAGTGTGGCCATTTTGTTACACAGCATCCTCTCCTTCTGACCTCATATTGCAGGCAGCACCAACTTGAAGTCCCCATCCCTGCTAAGACTTTGCTGTTGAGGAGTTAGTTTTAAAAAGCTCTTCCAGCTTATTTCCCATGCGCACTCTGCCTCATGGAGGGAGTGCTGGTTTGTAACTGTGCTGATGTTATCCTTGTACATATGAAAAAATTAAAAGGTCTTCTTGCCAGGTGGACAGTGGAAGCTACCATGACTTTTTACCATGGTGAGTGACAGCAGTGTTGACAGGCACATGATTCTGTGGTTCTGTAGGTTTTGCAGAAGGGTTGTGGCTGGATGGCCACTGCTCACATGGGCTCAGGAGTGGGTGAGGCTGTGTAGGAGGGGCCACAGCAGCTCCAGTCTCCATGCTGTGCCTTGGATTGCTCTGGGCTGAGCCTGCTGTGCCAGTGGTGCTTTTGCTTTATTGCCAGTGTTTGCAGTCACCTCAAAGCACCTGGGCATTTAATCAAGTAAATGCTTCCCAAGGCTCTGAATTTGATTTACTGAGTTGCAGCATGTGTTGTCCTATTGTTGATGTATAAAAGACTTTTAAGTAAAGCATAGGAGTAATTTCAGAGATTGGTTGAAAAAGAAAGAAAAAGATGCACTTTCTACAGCAAAATGATAATTTTAAAAATTCCCTGAATTGAAGGAATGGGTCCTGGACAGGTCTGATATACTTGATATAAACATCTAATTTCTCATCAGATGTATGTTTGCTGTGCTGGGTAGGACTGACATTTTCCAGCTGACTTTTCATCTAGCTCAAATGTGAACTAGTTTTAAATTGTTTCTTGGAGAAGTTTCATGTATAGTAGACAAGGTACCAGAAAAAGCAATGGGGGAGATGTTTTCTAAATTAAATCATAAACATACACAATACAAAGAAATCCTTTTTATGTACCCCATGTATTGATTCAATTTTCACTGCATTGTGAAGCATTTAAAATGCAGTTCTGGCTGCACAGAATGTTAAAAGTGATCCCCACTGTCTTAAGTCTATGGGAAGCAGAGACCTGATTAAACTCTGATTGGAATCAGTTGAACTCTGACTCTCTTGAGACCCTCAGTCTCAGAGTCTGAGTTGAAGTGATTCTAATCTGACTCAGGTCACACCCTATTGCTAATGGGATTGTGAGCAGTGTCATCCTAGGCAGGTCAGAGTCACAGATCTTCCAAGTCTAATGGTTTTGTTGCTCATAAATGCAAATAACTTTGATTGCAGAAACTGATGGATCTTACTAGCTTGAGAATGGAAAAGGAGGGACCTTTGTAAGATTTCTGAAACTTGTCTTAAGGGACTACAGACTGAATTTATTAAAAAGCATTTTTCAGGAAAATATGGTAATGAAGAGGAAACTCCCTTTTTTTTGTGTGTGGGGGGGAGGAAATGCATTTTGCAGTGTATGGATTAGAGTTTGACCACTGAGATCTACTTACTGAGAACTTTCAAAGGTTTTATTTCAGGACAGTCCAACTGAATATTCCCTATCCAGATTTTCTATTTAGATTTCCAGCATTCAGTGTGTCATACAGCTTATCAAGCTTTCAGTTTTTTGCCAGTATGATGCAGCTGATATGTCAGAAGTCTTTTGGGAGGCTTTCCTGTTTCTGTTTGGAACAAAGTTACAAATGTTCTGAAATTAAGATGAGAAAGAGAAAGGTCGTGACTGAGCATCCTAATTTTGGCACAGGAGGAGATGTAGCCCTTGGGAACTGGATTCCAGAAGGATGGCTGGAGTTAACTTAGACGCCTGTTAATTTTAGTCATTAGATTTGACTCATTGTTATGCTTCTCTCACACATCCAGTAAACTGTTCACTAAAGCTGAGTTGAATTGATGTAGGTACTGATTTTGAAGTGTTCAAGGAGAACACGGCTTCACATTTTCAGAATAATATTCCTGCTGCTTCAATAATGTATTAAAGCAATAAGAGTATCTGGTATCCCAAATGGATCAGATAGGAAATGGGCAATACAAGCCTAACAAAATAGATGAGGAGAGCACTGAGGCCAGACATGACATCTGGAATGTGATAGAAGACAATTCTAAGTAATTTATTTTTTCATTGTCAAAATAAAAAAGAATTGTACTGGCTTGGGCATGTCAGTAGACCTATATGTCAGAAGAGAGAAAAGAGGAAGTAGGATCAAAAATAGCTGCAAAATGGGTTTTCCCCACAGAGCTCCACTTGCAGATTAGCCTGAGCAGGAAAAATAGCAATGTTTAAGAATAAAATGTGCAGAATACTTTGCCCATGTCAGACCTATCCTAAAGCATTTATATAAATAAGAAGAATCTTTTCCCAACTCCCCATTACAGCATTTTGCATTTAAAAAAATCTGTAGGTGTTTTCCTTGTCTTTTTTTTTCCCCTCTCTGCAGGAGCCTTACCTAAAGTCATTTGATGATAATAGAAATTTGTAACTTGAAACCTATTTGCTGTGAATTAGGCCTAAAAATATCTCCTAAATCTTTATTAATTTCTTCAGTTAAATCCTGTTCACATGGGAATGGTTGTTGAGCTGAGGTATGAAACTGCAATGCAAACAGGTGATTTGTTCATAACAAAACAGCCTCAGACCTGGCTGATAATTGGGCAGGAGAAGTCCCACGGATACTCTGGACACACTGAACTCAAGTGAAGGCTGAAGATCTGTACTTTTATATCCCTAGGTGTTAATTCTTAGTGTGCACACAGAGAGAGGATGATTTACATGTCTCCTTCATCTGTGCTTTATAGGTAATAATTTAATACAAGTCATTGAATAAATGGTAGCCATTTTTAAGAATTCTGGTAGTTATTTTAAGTGAGTGACTTCTCTTCTATAAATTCAAAATATTGCTCTGGAATACCAAACTATCTTTATTTGTACTGTCCATGTTTGTCAGATCTTATTTACTCTGCAGGATTTGGTGTCCTGCTTGATATACGTGGACATCTGCTTAAGTAACTTGTAGGATTAAATATAGGCACTGAACCTTTAATTGACAGATAAAACAAATTTTAAAAATATTAATTAACAGTCTAGTCTACAGAATAAATTATATTATATGCTTGAAACAACCAAAACTAATCTTCTGGAAATAGTAACATCACTGAAACAAAATGAGGCCACTCAGGAGCAATTAGCAGCAGAGTTGTTTGTCCTTTTTTGTTTATTAATAGTGCCTCCTGCCCACTTACCAGTGCAGGGTCAGCCTTTCTGTAGATCATGGCAGGCAGGTAAGGAGGAGTTGTTCAGTTCTAACAAAGTAAAAAAGTGAGAAAAGTAGTTGAAAGTAGTCTGTAATTAGCCACATAAGACTAAAAGATTTGAATCTTAATTGAAGTTCTGACACTGAAAGTATTCTTTCTGTCTTAAAAATCTGGTTATCCTACCCCTCTGCAGTTTTGTGAGGTGTCAGTGTCTGATGCCTGCAATGTGCTGGGACATTTGGATCTGCAGGTCCTGCAGTCCTGTACTTGTGCAAGAGAACATGTGAAATACAGCCTATATGGTGCAGCCTTAACATTAACACCAGTATCAAAACTGGGATTTATTATATGTATATTTTTTGGCTTTCGGTTGGGTTTTTTTCCTCATAATCTTGGTATTTAACTACCTGGAGTGCTGTTGACCCATTAAATTTCTCTCTGTTCTAGGGGAAAATGCTCTCATTCCTAAGTGATAAACTTGACACTATTCAGTAATCACTACTCTATGGACATAACAGTTGCTGCAAAAGTCATGTTAAAACCTTCCCCCAAGGGCTTATCTGTAATTCTACACTGCATCTTTAATTCTGTGCCATGTTCCAGGTCATTATGTATTATGTCAGTTGTACCACTCTAATATCTGGAAATAGGCCCTTGGTGCTGCCATGCAGACACTCCTAAGGGCATGAATTAAACACAGTTTTAAGAACTGGCCAGTGATCTCTTTGTGTGCAGTGTGTGAGATCTGCTGACATCAGAGCTGGGGGAAAAAAAGAATAATGAAGTCCAATTATACTTATCACATTTTTGCAGTCATATGATGGTAACTTTTTGCAATAAAAAACAAAACCTAAACCCATGTGGGATAAGATGATAGGTGTGTTGACAGGAGTTTTATTGTTTATTTTATTGAGGAATCAGTAAATCAAATGTAAAAAAAAATTAGATAAAAATAACGGTAAAAGGTTGGATTCTTAGGAATGAAATTGTGGATCAGTGCTAGGTATTAGTTGGGGTCTCATGACATTAATATTGTGGTTAGCTTCTATTCTGTGTTAAATCTAAAAATTGACTTGGTTGGTGCAGTAGTGAAGTACAACTCAGGAATTATTAGTAATAAGGAATTGTGTAAAATCAAGGATTAAAAACTTGGTGAGATACTTCCCAATTGCTGACACCCAATCCTTGTTAGCCTGTTTGGCAGGGATTGAAAATGGTATTTGGCTGCAGGAAAAAGGAAAATACAGCTGCAGGGATAAGCCCTAAAAGTCAGAGCATTCATCAAGTATGATTAAGGAGCATATGTTATTTATGTTATGTATATATATATGTGTGTCTACGTATTTGTGTTGCTTGTTACTCATGATGAATATGAACAGAAAATGGAATTACTAATGTTTTCTGATATGGCTGCACCGTTGATTGAATTGTTCTGTGTGTTTCAAAGCTGTTTTTGTTTTCCTCTTTTCAAATCATGCTTTCATATACTTTGAGACCCACGGTATATATATAGGAAGACAGATACTTTTAAGTATTGCAAAACAGGGTTCCCATTTTCCTTTAAGCTGAGTCCTGAAAGATATGGGTTTTAAAGGATCAAGTCATGAATCTTGCAGTCAAAAGAAAGGTGCAGGAGAGGGGGGAAGCTGGTTTCTTCTTGTTTCCTTTTAAAAGCTTTCACACAGCCCCTGGAGATGCTGATCAGGTGAGGATATGCAAACATGCTTGCAATTAGAATTATGTGCATTGGCTCTGTAGATGCAAGATAAATGTAGTATGGACAGTCTCATTCTCACTGAAATATAATATCCCTTATATTACTTCCTGTTTTAGCACTGAGGATACACACACACATATATATACACACATATACACATGTTTTTGTGCACTGCAGAATTTTTTTTGTTTTAAAAAATCTGCTGTGGACATCAGAACCTACCCATGCACTTCACCATCCCCATCCCCTTATTGCCACAGAGGGATGAAGCATTATGACCTACTAACTACAAATAATGGTCATTCAATAAAATTAAAAGCACACTGAGATATTAGTGTCAGTGTGCTAATCTAGCCAACGGTAGGGTAATACAGTAACATAGCAGACATAAAGACTTCAGATGCTTTGGAGCTTTAAGATCATGTGTGTTACTTTTTTGTGTTCTGCCTTTATTGACAGTTGATATTACAGTGATATTTGAAAGGATGTCAGTAGGGTAAAATTACATATTTGGGTACGTGTCTTTTACTTTGCCCTAAATATCAGAAATAAGCTGAAATATTTATTTGCAAAGCTAGAGATATTGATCTTATGACAATAGTCAATTACAAGGATATTTGGGTTATTTTACTGAAAGATTACAGGAGATTTAATCAGCTTGTGCAATAGCAGGACAAAAAGGGACTGTTTCTCATTCTCTTTTTTGCTTGTGGCACTGTTTTAAACCTCCAAGAGGCATGAGGGGAGAGGGAATGTGGGGACAAGGGAGATTTTGGCTACCTCATTCTCCTTCTGATGAGCTTAGCAACTGCATGAGCTTCCAGCTCTCATGGGAAATGTTTTAAAAAATAAAATTATTTTCTACAGCTGTTTGATTGTAGCTCACTTCTGAGAGAATGAAAGAGGATCTGTTACCAGAGGTAACAGAGGTAGGGAGATGCATTTTGCAGGAGCACTTTGTGGCAAATAGAGAGCACATTACAGCTGCAGTGGGTGAGGTGGCTGTGCTGCTCAAGTTGTGCTTCCCTGGGACACAGAGCTGTGACTCTTACTTTGGGAGATCCCTTAACATGCTCTGTTTTTTTAAACTGAGTATCTGGTGAATGACAGATTGTTTGGGACCTATTCAAGAAGTAAGGAATGGGAACATCATCCTCTTTGACATCAGGAAAAGCAGAACCAAAAAAATTTTAAAAATCTACATGTTTATAGGACTCTGTCATGGATAGAGCTAGCCTAGTGCAATGTTCCCTAGAAAGTTTCAGTAACTGGGGCCCTCAAGACATCCTGGGCAGTGGTGGTAACTGCAAGGCAGCAGAGTTAACAATAATGATGTAGTTGTGGATCTGCTTGGAGGAGGATTTTTCCCTTACTGATTAAAAACCCACCAAATGCCTGTGTCTCCTTGGAAAGTTCTAGCTCTTTCATAGTTTGAGAGTCTGTATTTAATGCGGTGTAATATCAGAACAACTGGTTTAAAAATGTTTTGTATATATGATTTCTTTTATGCAGTATGACTTGAGTGGTAGCAATATAAATTTTTAAGAGAAAGAAAGTGAAATAATGCACTTTTTATTTTAATGCTGACATTATTTGAGTGAAATAGACCTGTAATTTTCCCAGCCAGAGTAAGAAACATGTTTTGCGAAATATTTGAAAGTAAGTCTTTTAGGTTTTCAGTGATGATTAGTAAAGCAATAGGACTATAAACTCTGGATAAGTGGAGGAGATGTACTAAATCTTTATCCACGGTTGCTTGTTTCATACTACTGATCATGCTCATATTGTTTAGTTTTCTGTAAGTCCTGTAGTATTTTAACATTCTCCCTTTTATTTATGTCTTTTGAAAGGGAGAAGTGAAGTGAATGCTGAAAGACAAGGATACAAGGATACACATTTCTCAGTGATAAAATATTAAAATTACGAAGTGCTCCTCTGAGCTCTTCTGCCATTTTATATAGGTGTTATTTTCTAGAGAAGAGCCTTTTACTTCAGAGAAAGGTTTGAATGAATTCAATCTAAAGCTAAGGTTATTGTAGCAAAAGATTTTACTGCAGTGTGATGTGTGTTTTTTGCAAGGATTTAAATTACGATGATGCTGTGGCTGAATTTTGGACACAGTGACAGGTTAGTAGGCAATGCTATCTCACTTAAAGTACAATTTATAGAGCTACATATATAGCAGTATAGCAGAAGATGGAGTGGAACTCTGCAGCAAAATTCTGATTCTTCTGTGACAGAATTCTTTTACTATGAAATAAGAGCCCAATTCTCTGGTTTTTCATGACTCTTCCCTGCTGGCATGCAGATGGCACAATAGGCTGTACTTTGGCAGAGAAATGCAGAACATCTTCCCAAGAAAGCTCAGAGGCATAGAGATTTTAGTTTCCTATTAAAAATCTAGTTTGTTTCTTTTACCAACAGTCCCAGCAACAACAAAACCTAATGAGGTCAAAATTTCTGTGTGGGTTCTGACTCCCTGTGTTTTATCAGCTACACAAGTTTTTTCTTCTCTTGTATTACATTTAGATAATGTTTTAGTATCATATCCTTCGTATTCTTAACTTGTATTATGGTTGTGCCTTTCAGCTTTGACAAATATACTTAGTGCTTTCAGAGAGCACCTTGCTAAGGATTGCACACTACAGAAACAAGGGGAAAATATCTACATGTCATTAGATAACGAGTTCTAAATGGAGTAAGAAAAGTGAGCTGTTGGCACTTCGGTTGGAACACTCAGGAAATATTGAGGAGGAGTGTTAGAGAGCATTTTACGGATTCAGGGTAGCGTGTGTGTATTGTTTCATCTCAAATAGAGACATCAACATCAATAAAACAGCTGTTCTTTTTTCTCTGTAAAACTACACTGAGACTCAATATGCTGTCTACATTATAGCTGATTTATAGTTGAAAGGTTCAATAGCTGAATGTTTAGATTTAATGTTGAATCACTATTGTTTGGCTTTTCCTACAGCCAACTCTTAACCTATGATCATGCAAGGGAAGCTTCTCTTTTCTGTGAATAAGCAGAAGGAAGAAAAATTCTGGGAACTCTCTGATTAGCAATAAATTTATTTTATTTAAAAGTAGATCTGTTAGTGTGTTTATCAACCTTAACATATATTTAAATCCAATTCTATCATCCAGGAGTGAGATTCATCCCACTGATGTTTTGTTCCCAGAATTTCCAGGTATTTAAAATTGGTTTTGCTGGCTGCTGCTGTCCCAGGTATTTCCAGCTGTCAGGCAGGAGGACTTTTTCCAAGAAGCAAAGGTGAACTGTGGGTCTGGCTGCAGTACATTATTTCAGTGACTAATTTAGAGAGTTCCTGACTCCCAGTCATGGCACACAGGGAATTCTTACAAAGTCCTCGAAAAAGAGATTCCGTCTGTTCTCCCTGTGAGCTCTTTGGATTGCTCCTGATGCTGTTAATGGAGAGTCAGTCAGCTTACAGATAAACAAATCCGAAGCAGAATTTCACTCTGCTTTCAACAGCATATATGTGCATACATATAGAGAAAGAACTAGTTTTTGTATTTTCCTGGGCTTCATCTCTCTCTTTGACTGCAGAGGATCATGATCTGTTGGAGCTGGAACAGGATAGGAGGGTGTTGCAGAGTTCTTGTACTACCACTCAGGAGAGCCATCTGAAAGTGTCACCGTCTTGCTCATAATTTCTGCATGTCTGCAAACCTGTAATTACAGGTCAGGACAGAAACACGTTTCCTGCTTCCTTCCAGGGCAGAGACAAGTTTCTCCTACTGCTTATTCCCCACAAAAGCCATTACAGCTCCAAGAGGGAATTGGATTCTGTCCATCTCCATGTGTCATTAGCATTGCTCTCCTGTCTTCCAGTGCTGTTTTTTCTTCACTAGTGGTGTCAGAACTGTTTAAGTTGCTATTTTGAATTTCAAATCCCACTTGGACTTGTCAGAAAAGCAAAATCTACAGAATTTTGCAAAACTTCCCTGCAAAGAACTGAAAAATAAGACCTACTAGCACTTCTGGGATAGTATTATAATACAGGTATTTTTTGCCTCACTTTAAGTTTGGAAGTGTTTAAAAAAGTTTTGTGGCCTTCACATTTGGCCTCTGAAAGAAGTGTGAATTTCTGACAAATCACAAACCCTCCAAAGATTTGGAGGTGAGCAGATTTTCAGCTTTCTGAGAGTTTATCTGAATTATTTTGAATTATTGACAGCAAACTTTACTTTCCCTGCAAGTCAGTTGTGGTGCAGATTTTTTGTAGGGTAACTGTGCTTGTTTTAACACATGAAGTTTTCTCTAGGTCTATTTCATAATACTTTACTTAGTGAGTTTAGTGGTGCTTCAGGGTTTGCTTTTTTTTTGTGCTTCGTAATCAGCCAACATTCAAAATATAGTTCATAAAAGAGGAAGATGAAAACTCATTTTCATTGCTAGGAATCATAAAATATCACAAGGTTTCTCTTTCTTTAGCAACAGATGAAAAGATGAGTGTATGAGAGAGACAGTTCTGTGATGTGTTTCATTTCATGTGGTGCTTCTCTGAGTCCTGTTATTGTGTATAATCCCTAATGAATGCAGTGCCTTGAGTGACAGTGTTGTTTTTATAAAAGCTTTCACTTTTTCATTGTTTGTTCTCAAGGTTACATTATGCAAAACACAATGTTACATTTTTTGCACTAGTACAGACTGTATAAAAATATTTTTAATCCTGCTGTGAAAATTGAAACAGCTCTGCTCTGGGGGAGAGGATTTGGGCTTGTTTCAAGTGTTCCCAAATTCTAAAATGAACTGCTGCTTCTCCCTCTGTCTGAAAAAGGGTGGGTCATGTCTCTTGCCTTTAAAAGTATTCCAAGGTGGCAATTCTTGCACTCTCTTGCTTTGGTAATTTGATTTAGCTAATCACCATGAATTGGGAACCACCAAGAATTATCCAAAGGTAGTTTTGCTGTTTAAATAATTAAGAAGATGAAAAACTTTTTCTACTTTACTATAAATGTGAGAAGCCAGGATAAAAATGAGGGAGGTACAAGGAGAGGAAAGGACAGGTTTCTGATTTTATTTCAATGGATTTGCATTATGGATAAGAAGGAGCAAGCAAGGTGAATTAAATACATTATTCAAAACTTCTGTTTTGATTTGATTAAATCCCTGCTCTACCAATCATTTTCCTTACTGTGCCACTTTTTGTTTTACATTCTGGTGACGTAGGGCATTGTGTCTTTTCATGATTTGCTAATGTTCCCTACAGAGCTTTTATCCCAGCTGTCTACAGCCTTTGCTCTCTCTTGGGCTTTTTGCACCAAAAATCCTCTGGAAATGTGTGAGAATTGTGAGTTCACTCCATCAGTGCGAATAGACTCTGCTGAGGGTCCCACGGGCTGGGGGTTGTCTCTGTGTGGAACCCTTGGATCTGGGAGACTCTGGTAGGAAGTGTTTAGTGCAGAGAAAGCTGTGAGAAAACTGAGTTGTGAACCAGGTTAGCTTTTACCACAGCCCTTCTGTGCACTTAAACTGTGGCTGTAAGTCTGTGCTCTGCCTTTTCCTCAGTGAACTTCTGAAAATCTTGTAAAACTCCTGACTATAATATACAGGTAAGTGTGGAAATACTGAGGAAATCAAAACAACAAACCTCCCCACAAAAAACCCAAACATAACCCAAAAAAAAATACATGAGCTGTAATTTTTTTCTGGTCTCACTATACCTTTCTTGAAGTTTGTCCCAAAATAATCAGTCTTATATTAATACTGGAACAGGGCAATTTCTTTGATTTTTCTTAAAATTAAAAATAAGGAACCAATTGTGAACTTCCAAGAGGTTTTTTTTACCAATATGTGCTGCAGCTTGGTCCAGTTGCATTTGCTATCCACATGCATTCCTCAGCAGTCTGATTTTGTTAAAAGCTTGAAGGCTTTCACTGAGTGGTGCCAAAGGAGTCTTTTGTCCCACTCCAAAAAGCTTTCCTGTGAAGCATCTCAGGTAGCACACACTGATTATAAACATTATATTTTCCAAAGCAATTCTGAGTACCCCTGTATGGAATGAAGAAAGACCTTGGTGCCAAAAGATGTTCCTTTTCTCCAAGAGACCAATAGGATAGGACAGTAAGCGTACTTACAAAGATTCTTAAGTGCCTTGCAGAAGTGGTTGCTACAGTGAATTTTGGGTGAATTTTGGCCAGGCAACAGTAATTTTCTGGCACTAATGAACACTTTTTAGGTATTCAAGGAGAAATAATAAGATCTATCAAATGAAAGAGTTCTCTGAAGTCTTTTTATCAGAACAAAAATTGTACAAGAAGTGTTTGAACTGTTATTGAACATTCTAAGTATCTACTGTGAAAGGCCAGTAGCAAACCTCATACATGAGACAGGATTTTGAGAATGAAACTGCTGGTCACCCAGTCTCTCATTAATACCTTGGAAAGACATTGATCCTGTGATGCCTTAGTGCTTGCACGTGCTGTAGGCACTCCATCTGCTCCATCTTGGGTCCCACTGTGGAGATCATCATCTTGGATTTTACAGTTTGAGCTAATTCATTTGGTCAGCCTTGGAGTTTGAAGAAAGCTTGTACAAATGGCTGCTGCCCAGTGTTCTCATTGTTTTAATGGTGTGGAAGCAAGTTCCCCAGGTGCTTTGGCCAGTGAGCTGTGGCTAACACCCAGCAGAAAATACTCGTGTTGAGGGGAAGCTGTGCCTGGCCACCAGGCTGGTATGACCTCCCTGGGACAGCACTGGTTACAGGCAAGCAGCAGACATGGTATGCAAGTAAAACCAGGCATCAGTTATGTAGAAATACAGTTTCTTCTCTCAACAAAGTGTGATCGAGACAAGATTGGCACAAGGCACGTTAACAAACCCTTCTCTTTCCTTCCCAGAATTACAACAACAGCTGCTTGTATGATGGACCTGCGGAGATATCCGCTGGATGAGCAGAACTGCACGCTGGAGATTGAAAGCTGTAAGTACTTCTGCAAATCCTACTTATTCTCTGGTCAACTGCTTTAGAGTTTTTATTTGTCGGGTTCTGGTTTTTTTTCAGGTTTCATTCAGTGTTGTTTTTTTTCCCCATGCTACTAACCCCGTTGTCTTTCTGTCTGATGATGTTTAGATCCTTGTAAACACATGCAAAAAAAAAATAGCTTTCCAGATGGATTAGTAATTTGTGGCACGAGGATTAGCAAAAGTTATTCTGTGTTTTGATGGACAATTTACAGCTTTAAAAGTCTCGTTCAAATGCCTTGTTGGAGTTCATGTGAGGAGCACAAGGATTATTATCAGTTCTTTATCCTCCTTTACTGCTGAACTGTGTGGCAGCTTGTTTCCATTTATAAGTGAAGGCAAGAGGTTAGAATTGTCCTTGAAATAGGTGTTTTGTGGGTTTTTTCCTAACCATTGTGTTGTATTTAAACTTTCAATGCAGATATACAGTCTGTTTATTTATAGTGATTTAATGGATGGTGTCTATTGAATTTATGTAGATAAAAATTGTGAAGTAAAAGCTCTTTTCTCTGAAAAAGATTCATGGTCACTTTTATAATGAGACTATTGCAAGCATGATACTTAACACTCTAATTAAGATTATATCAGAATTTTCAAGGTTATTGTCATGTTTTAATATCTAGTATACAAGTATGTATTTTGAAAATAAGTTCTGTATTATGAAATATGTGGGATTTCTGTGTTTAATTTGTGCTATAGTCTGGTAAGAACTGACTACAGCTGATGTTGTTGGGAAAGCATTTAAGAATATGCTATGCATTTGTGTCCAAATTTAATTCATTTTACTGGAATTTACCAATATGCTAAAATTCTTGTGACACTGTTGCTTGAAATAATTTCTATGCATAAGTCAGCAGAGTGAGGCTATCATTAAAATTCTGTGTACTTATAGTCACAAGCAGCAAATGTAGTGATGGACTTTACACTGAAGTGGATAAAATCTAGTTTGTTTTGAGTTTTTTGTAGTTCAGTCTAGAATTTCCATTGATAGCATTTGATTCAGAATCTCATGCCTGCACCCAGCTATTATACAACCAGTATAAAGTTAATACATGTATATTAGGCTGATTATAATGTGTGAGAAAGCTATTGGCATAGTTCAGGCTTACAAAAATTTTTGAGAATTTTTGCTATGACAGTTGTCTTTTAGCTCGTAGCAAGGACCTGGTGTTTTATATTTTCCATTTGTGTGTAAGGTGGGAAGCTGGAGAGTCAGAGAAAATCCTTTCTCTCTGTTTACAGTATTAAATGGCCAACAAGGTCTTGCCATGTCTCTGCATTTCTGAGATGGCTGAGTCTTACTGGGATTCACAAACTAGATATCCCTCTTTTTCTTCATGTTGTAGTGTTTACTGAAATTTGTGGCCAATACCAAGTTTTTGTCAAACTAGATTTGCGTAAGTATAGATTAATTTGCAAATTAGTAATTCTTGTGCAAAAGGGTCGTGTGTAAAGTATAAAACATGACATAGAGGGGGTGATGCCATCTATTAAGGTACAAGAGACAGCATTTTTCCTATCTCAGTCTAGGGCAGTCTTAGTGAGATGCAGAAAGTGTAAGAGAGGACTGTTCACCATTAGTTTTAAAAATAACGATTTTGAGAAATGAAATCCTGTTTTTTACCATGTATAACTTTTACACTTTGAGATCCTTTAAAAAGCAGAAGCTTGTTGAATATTCAGTTTTGCTAAAATGATTCTAAACCTGTGGGCTATCATGTCCAAGGGGGTCTACTCTGAGGCATTCTACTTCTCCCTTTCTTTTTTTATTCTCCAACGTACTGAACAGCAGGGTTCAGAGAGAAACCAATTTTCCTATATATTCACTTTTTGGGTTCCCTACTTGCAGCCAACAGAGAAGTTTTTCTTTTCTAGTTGAATATTGCCTTCACTCAGTAAATACCTGTCTGTTCTGCACCCTACCTCTGCCACTGCAGTTTGTATTGCTGAGCTTCTGGTGATTCTTGAGAATGATTTTATTTCTCTGCTGTTTCCTGCCTCTCTGGAATTGTAACTGTTGAAAGGAATGTCTCAGCTAATCATCCATAAGACTAGTGAGAGCTCTAAGGCAATAAGGAGTACAAGGCAATTTGATGAATACTTCATAGTCCTATAAACTAATAAAATATCATGTTGCACATCCTCAGCCGAACAGAAGTTATTGTGATTCTTTTGAATATTTTTAAACACAATTATTCAAGATTCATCTGGTACATCTGGACCTTTGTCCATTTCAATTATGTGGTGCCACATAAAGACAAAAATATACTTCAATTCCTTATCTTGTTTCATAATGTGTTAGGCCTGGCTGTATTTATGTTATACTGATGTAAAATTCAGAATCTGCCTTGTGACAGTGGGTTGTTTTTGGGTTTTTTTTCCATTTCTTTGTTGCAGTGGAACAAACACAAATGCACTGAGTTTCTCCTCAGAAACACTTTCCATAGTGTATTAACCAAGAGTCATTAAAGACATCAAAGCCCTGCTGCACTCAGCCTTGGCAGACAGGGAGCTCCCCATGCAGCTGTACTGACCAGGGAAAAGCACTCACGGGCAGGGGGAATGCTTTGCTGATGAATGAGAAATAATTGTTTTCAGGACATTTCATTTATGTAAAAGCTGGGCTGTTTGGAGCAGAAATCAATAGTTTAATGGTTTTTTTCTACTTCATCACAAAAACACCAGAGAAGCACACTAGGTTAAAAACTTCCATTCAGTGAGAGAATCTGGGAAAAGCCAGAAACAGAGTTAAACCAGTATCATTCCTCCCCCTGGCATTGCAGCCCAGTACCAACACTTTCTAATCAGATCATCTGTAGAAGCTCATCAACAAGAAAAAGAGAAGTCATCTTTGTGTGCTCAAGGTGACTTTGAGTACTTTTAAGGCACTGAAAAGAAATCAAAGCAGCCTTTTGCTGAAGCTTTGAGCACTTTGCAGATGGCTGCTCTGGCCATCGATCCAAGCTGTAATCAGGTCACACGGGACACATGGGAGAGCTCCAGGAGCTGACCAGGCAAGGCTTTTCTGGGGAATGTTTGATGCCAGGCAAGGAGCTGCTGTGCCCAGCAGAGGGGTGTTCAGCATAGGAGGATACCATGGCAACACGGGACTTCCAACAACTGCACACTAAGTGCAAAGCTGAACACATGACTCCTGGGCCACTGACAGCTAGAATTTTATAAGTTGTTAATTCTTTTTTTTTCTTTTTATCAAACGTGGTGTGTATTCCATCCCCTTTGTCTCTTCAGCTGAGTCTGTTCTGCATCGTGGCCCTTGCAGAGAGGATATTCCTCTATCAGCAGAAGGTGATCTTATCAAAGAGCCTGTTTTATGTTGCTCATAATCTCCATATTCAGATTTCCTAATTTAGATTCTGTGCCAATCCAGCTTGTACAGCAGTGTGTGTGGAGCAGAGACATGGGTTGTTTATCAAACAGTGATGAATTCCACATAGGTCCATTGCCATTTTGGCACCATCAGCTTCTCATGTGGCTTCCTTGGTACAGGTACTTTGTTCTCTATTTGTCCTCAGTAATTTCATCTCAAGTATGCTGAAAAGAGAAAAGGTATAATTTCAGTGGCATGATGCACTGAAAATGAACAGGAAATCCTTGACTCCTCTTCAGTGTGGAGATAGGATGATTCAGGAAGAGCTAAAATAATCCCCAGCAGTAGATGATTCTTCTGTGTAGTCTGAAGAGGGGAAGGAAATTTAGATTCACCCTCAGTGCATATGATCAGGGTGGGCTGTGTACAAGGGAACCAGTGTTTGTAAGGTTTTGGTAACACACACCCCCACACCCAGCTGGGGGTTGGGCTTTCAGACTGGAGCTCAAAAAACACCCAAGATATGTTACCCTACAGATAGGCAAGAAGGAGGTATTTTCCTTTTTTTCATTATATCTCAGTATGTCTTTGCAGCAGTCTCTGCATCCTGGGAGTTCTCACAGCACAAACAAGGTGATGCAGTGTTTGCAAATGAAGAAAGACTTGTACAGGAGCTCTGCAATAGACTCTTAATGCTTTCAAGCTACCTGGAGTTAAATCTAAAAGAGAATGCAGTATTCTGTAGCACTGGGGAAAAGAGACACGGACCCCCCTTATGCATCCAAAGGAGATCACTATTATAGAAATCACTCCCAAAGGTATAAATCACTTTGTACCTTTGATCTCAACCAGACAAAACCAAAATTTAACAGAAGGGCACCACTGGCTGCTCAGCTGCAGCTGCTGTCCATGACTGCCTCACCCCCCAGCTGACCTCCAACCATCCAGAGCCTGCAGCTGAGCCTTCCCACAGGGCCTTCTGGTGAACATAAACCTTAACAACTTTAACAATTATAACCCCATATCATCCCACAGTATACAACTATCTAATCTCTGCCTATCAGACCCAGACCATACCTGCAACATAGATTTCCACAGAGAAATTAATAATTTTAAGTGCCTACTTTTTTTAATCATTCTACAGCGTAATATGGAGAACATACATAATCAAAAAGACAGAAACAAAATGCAAATGATTTTAAAACTTCTAATGCATTTTGTCTTTTATATTCAGTTAGAACAAGAGTAAATTTTTCCTTATTACAAATAACCTTGCATTTTATGAAGGAAATTTTATTGGAAATAAAATTTTATTGGCAATAAAATGGACCCTTTTCAAAAATCCCATATTCAGAAAGTATCAAATGTATTTGCTAAGGTTTGGGAAAGAAATTACATGTCCAAGAAGGGATCTCTTGTGCAGAGAGATATTTTCCAAAAGAAGAGTATACTTCTAACAAAAGCTCTGATAACCTTATATCCAATAAATTATGTGGAAGTATGAAAGACTGGTGGGTTAGCACTTTACAGTCCTGTTCTGAGAAGGTATGAATTTTACTGGGTAAATACTCACCTTTCTATTTGGTTTTATTTTTTAGGATCTCAGTCATAAAATGGTATACTTCAGGCAAATATTTTTCTGTAGGTCTGATATTCTTTTCAGATGCTTTGTAACTGGTGACTTCTTCAAGAAAAATAAGTCTTTATAAGTGCTATTGGAGAATTCATGTGATATTGTTACATACCTTAGCAGGGCGTAGTGTATGATGTGATATTATACTTTATTATTTTCCTTGGAGGGCACATATGGTTAGGTCCTTCTTTTAAAAATTTTTTAGACCATTGAAACGGATGAGGTAGTACTGAAAGCTAATAATGGCTTATTCTTCATGGTATCATGCCAATTACTTAAGCAGTCTGTCTTTCAAAATGAGATTGTTGGTGAGTAGACAGCAGTTGGACTGGGGCGAGATGTGGCAATACTCGTGAGGTTCCTTCTCTGAAAAGAATTCAATTTGCTGCTTGAGGAGCAAGCCAAATGACCAGATTGGTGAGTGTGTGCTGTATTTGGGTCACTGATACCTGTCCATTTCTCCTGAGTTTCTAGAATAGGAATTGGAGGCTCATCTCTCAAATATGAGCTTAACCTTCCTCAGTGGCTCTTGTTAAAGGAAAGAAATATCTGTATTCACCAGCAGGGTTGTAATTTTCTTGTTTGAGTAATGTAGAGGGGTTTTTTTTCCAAACTCCAAGTTTTCTTTACCTTTGCTTACAGATGCTCAAATGCAAAACATTGCATCATTGGTCACTGAACAGGAAAACAATTTCATTGGTTTTGTTTCAGTGAAGAAACAAAAGAAGAACTCTGTAGAAGCCAGAGTGAATAATAAAATCATCTTTAGTTTTGATTTTGGCATTAGTTTCGGGTTGAGGTAGGGTTGACCTTTCAAGCAGACAAGCCCAGAAAACATTATTTTACTTCAGTGGAATAACAGAGAAGAAATTGAATTAGGAGCAGCATTGGCAAAGTTAAAAATTACAGTCTTTTCATCCCTTGATCATACCTTGCTAATAATGGGAGCTTTGTGAAACAAGTTAATTTTGTTTTCATTTGCTCATGTTATTTGGTACTGCTAGTCAGGCTGATCAAATCCCACATGTATTTAGCAAAAATAAACTATTTTCACTTACTGGGTGCAGTCCCATTTTCCTATGCCTGAAGTTTATATATTAAAGTCAAAGTTA
The DNA here is from genome assembly GCA_037834095.1 of Argya squamiceps. Classification (NCBI taxonomy): domain Eukaryota; kingdom Metazoa; phylum Chordata; class Aves; order Passeriformes; family Leiothrichidae; genus Argya; species Argya squamiceps. The sequence goes on from JBBMKD010000034.1 coordinate 6,735,144, forward strand.
GTATTGCTTATGACAGTCATTCATTTTAAAAGGATTCAGCCTTATATTTTCCAACTTTTGGCAGTGCTAGAGTAGTTATCCTCTGGCTTATTCTTCTATCTTCTACCCATCTAACACCACTATAGTTGAGAGGGAAAATGCTGCTGCAAAATTACTGAGCTGCTGTATTGGTGTGCAGGTCTACACAAGGAAATTGTTCTCGTTTTAGAAATGTTTGATACCTGTGCCACAGTGTGGTCTGACCAAGTTGCTCAAGGCTTTGTCCAATCTGGCCTAGAAAACCTCCAAGGACAGAGATTGAAAAACCTCCCCAGACAACCTGTTCCCAGTGCCTGACTGTAACAGTGAAGAATTGAAGTTTTCTATCTGATTTATCCTGTCCTGGGATCCTACATCTGCCTTACAGAATCAGGAATAAGTATTTACCATTGCTGGTCTGAAATAGAACCTAAGTGCTGCCTGACCTGCATTGTGAAAAAGTTAGAAGTCATGTAACAGAATGACAATACCATGAGAATGCTCTGAATAAACCAGTATGTTGTACAAGTAGCCTTGTAATTTAACAAAGAGTTAACGATACAGTTTTTCTTCCGTGTATGACCTGGCGTGGTATAATCTGTTCCATATCTTTCTGTTCAGTTACCCAGTATTATTCCCATTATATAGACTGAAGTGTCTCTGTCACTGCTTGTTAGGGTTTAAAAACTCTCAAAATAAGGGTTCTTTTCCCCTGGAAAATTATCTCAGAATTTTCATTATCACAGTTGGCTCAGTAACATCTTCACTGTTATATGCATTTAAAAGGCAATTGTCTATATTTTATGACTGTACAACATACACATTGCCTTTGAGAATGGAGCACAGATATAATTAGTCAGTTTTGCAGGAATGTATTGGAAATGCAGAGATTTGGAACTTCTGGTATGTCATACTTCTACTCCTCAGCTGCAGAGCAATCCAGTATGTGCATTTCCTCTCATACAAGCCAGTCTTATCTGGAGATTGATGTGTCACTTCAGCCAGAATTTGTTACCTGATCCCAGCCAATAATCTCACATAAAGACAGAGTAACGTAAGAGAAAAAACAATGTGGGAGTCATTATTTGGCTCTGTGTAAAAGAACACACCTTTCCACTCTGACATCATGTGAGTGGTACCATACAACGTTGGAAATAACACCTTGATAACAGCAGGAGTCTGCAATTGCACAGGTGGGATCAAGTACTCTGCTGAATCCAGGCACTTTACTGATGGGTGAAAGTTGATTATTTGAGTACTTTGTGAATTTTGCATAAACTCATGTATCAGTTTCCTGATAAATCACCATTTTTTAGCCAGTTAAAGACTTAATTGACAGCATACATTGAAGTGAATATTTGTCCAATATCAGACACAGCTTTATTCAAGGCAAGCACATCTATTTGTGGGTTGCTATGGGAGCAAGTTTCATAAAAGCACAGCAGGCACCTGAATCTGACTTTATGGGAGCCCATCAGTGAAAATCAGGGGACTCCAAGGAACCAGCAGTTTGTTGGTGGAACAGTCATCCCTTCAACAGCTGATTTCTGGAAGAATGATCTTCAAATGTTACACAGACAATCTGAGTGATACTGAAATGCTGGTAAGTTACATTTTTGCTTGTGAATTATGATTTCATTCCTTTGGATACTTCTTGTCTGGATGCCTGTAACCTGTTCCTGACATACAACATGGCGAAAATTCTGTAAAGGGACAAAACGCACAAGAGTAGACTTTTTTCATTTTACCCTCTCTGTGGGAGGACAGATAGAGATAGTGCTGAAGGCAATCTTGTCCCCATATATTCCATCTGTATTAATTACCAAAGAGTGGAACAGCCTTGCCCTCAGAGCTCTGGGTGTGATAAAGAGTGAGTTTGCTGGCTGAGGTCAGCTGGAGTCTGCTGTGCTGTGAGGAAGAAGGGACAGGAGGTTGTGGGAGGGACAGACAGGGTGAGATGTCATGCAAGGGTCACACAGGGTTAGGTGGCTGTGCTGGGGACAGGAAGGAGCCAGCTGGAACTGCAGAAGGAAGAGAGAAGGAGAGAAAGAGAGCGGTGTGGAGCTACCCATGTGAGGCTGCATAGAAAAGGTATGAGGGACTTTTACATAACAAGGTGCTGATGCTTGAAGCTTTCTTTGGTGTCAGTCCTACCCCCTCCATCACCCCTCTATCTCCTTTGCAGACCAAAAATGAGTAATATAAAGAGTAACATTAGTGACTCGTATTCTGTTAGAATTATTATCATAGTGATGGTATCCATGCCAAAGAGCTCCTCATTCTCCACATGCAGCTAACAGGGGAGCAGATGTGCATTGAAATGCTCCAAGGGTAATGCCTTTACACTGTAAGTTGTTTGTTGCTGTAGCATAGGTAGGTAGTGGTGGTACTGTGCACATGTACTAGTTAGATTATTGCTTTCCTTTCAGGTTTCCAGAACAACTTTCTTCAAGTCCTGCAAGTTCCACAGCAGTTTAGGTAAATGCATGATAGTTTTCTCCTGCAAAATCAACCTAATGTCCTATCAAAGTTGTTGTCTTGCTGCCCAAGAAGAATTATCTTTTACTTCTCTCTATTTTATTCATTTTTGGGAAAATAGCACTAAAGAATTGGGTTTTACATTTTGCTATGATGGCAGAAAAGCTGCAGAAAATCTCACTGTGTCCAAAATTAGCTTTTTACCCTATCCTGTGCTATGTACAGCATAGCTGACTCTTTTTTTCTCTTTTGCCCCTTCGATCTTTCCCTCTCTCGCCCTCTCTTTCTCCCTCCCCTTTTCCCATTTTTCCCCTTTCAATGACCCTTTATGTACTGCTGATACTACTGTAGAATTGATTTGTATAGGTGTCGGGAGACTTGCTTGCATTAGAAAACTACAAGGTGCTTGCTAAATATGTTAACTTTCCTTAAACAATAAAATGTTCTTTTTAACTTTTGTATCTGTGTGTTTCATTATGAGTGTGATGGAATTATGAACACAGCAAAACACGGGAAATATTTGAAATTTGCTGAGAGATGACTGTGAGGTCTGAATGCCTGTCAGCTAGTATTTCTATTTCTACATACAAAAATTATATCTTAAAAATATGCTTTAAAAAAATCTTTATTTTGGATCGGGATTCTTGACAATGATGCAAATATAAGTAGTATTTGTACTGTGCCCATTCCTGTCAATTTGTGCTGCTGAGTGATCCATGAGCAGACTTTCAGTCACTTCTTTTTGAAGATAGGTCTTTGTAACTGAACAGTGAGTTCCTATTTGCACACATTTACATATGTGCTAGCTCTTATTTGGCCTTGAAGCTGTACTCAGGGACACTTTGTTCCATGGCTGGATGCTAAATTGCTTTTGATTTTAAGGAATTTTAACAAAGGTATTTGATAAATTAGGTCAATATGCCTGTTACATATGGTATGTCCGTAACTTTGCCAGACATTAAATTGTAAAAGCAGTGATGTAATTATCATTTAAGGACAATTTTCACAGTGGTAATGGCCACGTGAACAGGCATTGTAACGTGTTTCCATACTTTATATCTTAGAATGACTTGCATTTACAGGGAGCTCTCTAGGCTGATTAAAGCTGCACTCTTTTTCTGGGTATGAAATCTGCTGTTGGAAGATGAGGTTTTTTTGAAAGGGCTGGCGCACGTCTTTCCTGCTTGAGCATTAGCCAGCACCTCCCACCAAGTCAAGCTCCTCTGAGTACTTCTTTCAGTTTGTTTCTTCTTGGACTAGAAAATTGTTATTGTGAATGAATTCTGAGATGGTAATATGGCTGCTCTAGAGGTGAGTAGGATGTCAGGTTTTACAGAAACAATGTCATTTTGTGATTTTTCTTTCTCTTACAGGGAAAACACTGTGGTTTGGGATGCAGCATGTTTTCCTTAAACACAAGACAACCTAGAGCAGCTGTTGTTCTATGTAGGCTTTTTTTAAAAAAATATTTTTACATTTTTGGGGCTTTTTAAAGTCATCTTTACCTTCAGGGATTTGGATGAGTGTGGCAAGTATTTTAGCCAGAAGATAGAACACAGCTCGCAAAGGAGACTCCAGCTGGGACTGAAAATACAGCAGTCTTGGTTCCACATGTTCACAAGTCAACACATGAGGCCTCTTGACCAGCCAAAAATTAACTCAGTCTGTAAAAAAGGAGGCAATACCTATTATGGGCTTATAATTCTGTTATTGCAAATATGTATCCAAATTTCCTGACGTGCTTCTGTGTAATGGTTATTCCATGAGTGTCTGACCTTCGAAGAAGCTCAGCTCTCAGCTCAAGCACTATCATCCCTAGTGAGTTGTTCAGAATAGATTGCAAACTGCTTCCATAGGAAGGATGAATGTAAGCCCTAAATAATTATGAGAATGATGACTAGGCAAGCCTTTTAGTTAGATCTTTCCTTATCTAAATTGTTTTTCCAATCATGATAAAAATATCAAAGTATGCTATAAAAATATCCGAGCAAAATATCGGAGTCTGTTGCATAGAGGAAGATAATTAGCAGATAGTGTACATCTGTTCTTACAGAATCAAAGAGGGGCAGATGAGCTGATGTGGAGCTCTGTGTACTTTAACCTGGACTATTTTCAGCCCCTTGGTTGTCTTAGATTTTGTCCACTGCATTGCAGCTGTCTGCAGAAGGCAGATCTATCAATAAGTCAGTGTTAATTCCTACAGCACGTGTGGAACTTTAAAGTTCTGGTTTTGTTTGTGATGGGAATGGCTGATGTCAATGTGGTTTTCTGCTCAGTATAGCTAAAAGAGATTTAGAGTGCTCATCTCTTACTGAAGTCTGATCAAATAAAAGTTAACCAAAAGCTTTCCCCTTTTAGAGAGGTTTGTATAAGAGATGTTCCCATCTCAAGTTGTCATCGTTGCAACTGGAATGTGCAGTCTGAGGTATGTTGTACCTCTTTTGAGCTGAGTGTTGCTAGTCTCTCGTAATACCTGATACTGTTGATGTGTGGTGATACCCAGAGTCCTTAATAAATGGATTTGTATGCCAGATTTTTGGGAACATGTCATCAGTGTATGGAGTTTTACCCATGGAAGCATTCTGCTGTCATCTGTGTGACAGGGTGGCTAAATGAGATTTTTACTATTCAGACAAAATTTTGATATCAAAAATTTAGATATCAAAGGTGTGAGGTCAGTCTGCTCCAGTTGCCATCTGGACAAGGCAGGGTTTGGTCCTTTGTGTTGTCTCAAGGGGATCCTGTGTCCTGTGACTGTTTCCTAAATTTGGCATCAGTGCCTCAGTGTACACAGCAATGAAATCCTTCTTGACTGATAGTTCTCAGTCTATCAATATAGCAGTGTTTGACCATACAGCATTACAATTGAGGGATGAAATGCAAAAATAAATACTAACTTTTAAAATTGGTCTGGTTTTCAGAATAAATGTTAGTTAAATAAATTTAGTTAAACACATTTGAACAGAAGTTCTTTAGTTATAACAGTTTTTGATGAGGAAATTATTGGCTGTTATTTACTGTGTGTCTGCAGCTAAATGACCTATTTTTGCATTTTAAGTTGTTGAGACTTTTGCAAAAGGCCTTTGGAAGTGTATGATCAGATAGATATCTCAAATTTGCTTTGTAAGAGTGGACATGCTGGCTTATGGAATGCACATGCTTGTACTTCCATAAGTCTTGCTAATGGTTGAATATTTCAATAACAATTCATTCCATATCTATTTTTTACCTGTCTGTAGTCTCCATATGACTTCTGTGAAAAATGATGGTAGTAAAGAATGAAAAAGTTCTGTAACTTCCAGGGTTTTTTAAGAGAGAAAAGGTGGTCTATTGGAGCTAGTGCCTGTCTCAATGGTCTCTTTTCTGAACACGAAGGGCTCTAATCTTCCTAAAAAGGAGCCCAGCCACTTGCTGTGTGCTTGATGTTGATGATTCAAGTTTTCAGGTTGTTAGAGTGAAATATAAAAATTTCTAAGAATATCCATTCTTGCTTATTAATGTTCATTTCATGAAAGAGGGGAAACACAGATGACAGATGATATCTTTTTTTCTCATATATAAAAGAAGGGTAAGGTTATCACAGGCCTCTTGAGCAATGAAAAGTCCTGCACATATCTGTAAAGTTCCACCCATCCCTAAATTATCAGATTTTTTTCAAAGTTCCACAAAGTCTGCATTCAGCCCAACAATTTGGTAACCTCACAATGTCAGGATGGGAGCCCAGCACCAGCTTTGCAGTTGTTATCCACCTATTATAAACCAAGTTGACTCCTTTCATGTTCCCATGTTATTACTGATTACTTGAATTGCTTGTGATTTGTGGCATAACTCCAGACACGTTAAGTGTCCTGTGGAGCATGTCCATACATATTACCAAACCAGAAGTTTTTGCTTGAGTATTTTCCTAAAATGATGCCAGACCACAGAAAATTGGCAAGTAACCTTTATGGCTGTGAAAGAAGTTCTGAGCTGTTTGGATTTTTGATTGTCATTGCCTTTGTCTGTGTTTTCTGTCACCACTTCCCTTTGTAGGAGTAAATGCATGTGTGTCTGTGCCTCCATGCTCTGTCAAGTGGAGTAGTAACATGCCTCTCTCAGAAATGTTATTTCTAGATTTTTCCTCACTGCCTTTAATGGTCTGCCCTGGGCTGTGGCACAAATATCAATGCAGTTAGTGTGTCTGCCCTGCCACATTATGGAGAGTGTCCCCATAATTCCATCTCACTACTGACTGTTCCATGCTGAACCTGATATTTGTTCTGTGAGTTCTTGTGTTTGAATCATCAATAAGGGATTGCTCTCCTTTCTAAACCTTCTTTAATAAAACATTCACCAGAGTGTTTGCAAAGCTGGCAGCACAGGGAGACCTTGCACGCTCTGTGCCAGCTGAGGAGCCCTTGAGACTTCTGCCAGTGCAATGGCACTGGTAGAGGCACAGTCTCCAGAGAAAAATCACCTCTGGGCAGTCACAGTGAGAGTTGGAAATGTTAATGATTTAAAATGAGCAACAGAATTATTTGCCCAATTAGTAATTTCAAACCTCTAGTCTGCAAAAATGGTCAGCTGTCTATATCTCCCCTCTGCCAATGCAAGTATCTCCTATTTTTGTGACTGCTTTTCCATTTTGAACCTAATGCTCCTGTTCATGAGTGGATCCCATGTGGTGGTGCCTGGATGATTTCTGAACAGCAGAGTTGTTTGCTGGAGGCAGTGGATGTCCTATATTTTGACATTAATAAGATTCCTGATGTTGTATTGAATGACATTCTTATAAACAAGGTGGGGAAACACAAATTAGAGAAAACCACATTTGGAAAATAACTTCAATGTGATTATTGAGTTTGCAGGAAGGAAACAATTTTTTATCAAGTCCCTCTTCACTGCTTTCATTTAATGATCTGAAGATTATGGAACTTTCAAAACATTTGTGCAGCTTGAAAGGATAGGGTTCTCACTAGAGCGGTGGCCTGAAAAAAAAATCAAATTCCCAATTTTATATCTAATACTGACATCTCAGAACTGGGAAATAACTAGGTGTAAATGGCAGCCCAGGGCAGGGGTGTGGGAGTCAAAACAGAATAAAAAGCCCAACCATGGGGAGAAATCATGGATTGTGATGTGACCCTGATTCCTTGGCAGCAATAGTAAGGCTGACATCAGGGTCTATAAATGGAAGTGCTATTTGTAAAATAACTGAATTTTTCTGTTCAGTCCTGTAGTGGCAATATGTGGTGGCCAGGCTGTGTCCTTCTAAGGGCTGCTTCTCAAGGAAGATTTGTATCAGTTACAGAATATCCAATACATAGCAAGAAAGTTAACCCAAGTGCTAGAAAACATGACTTAGAAGAGAGTTTTTCTGGTAAAGTGGAATTGAAGGAAGAGATGTGTGAGTCTTGTAATATACAAAATGTACTGCAGTGGAAGAAGATTATCTGATCTCTATCACGTTGGTCAGGACAAGAAGTGAAGATCTGAAACTGCAGCAGTGAAAGTTCAAAGTGGAGGTGATGGGAATGGGAAGTACAAAGATAAGTGCAGTGAGATGCAGGGATGGACTTTGATCCATTGTGTCCACACCAGGAGGGCTCTCAAGACAAGCAGAAAACCACTTGACAGGAACTATGGAGCTAGAGTTGCTCCTAACCTTGCTGATAAATAGATTTTGCATGAATGATGGATACACCAGCATGAAATTATCATTGTAAACAATTGATTAAAACCCAAAAGCAAGGCTTGAAAAACAGATGAAGAACTAGTCTTACTCAAAAACTACATTTGCATTTTCCTCCTAACAGTCTGAAGCAGAGCTAAATTGGGGGTCTCTTGGGTGTCAAGATCATAAAGGTTGTTTTGATTTATTTTCTAGTAGAAGGTTGTCTGCACTTTCTCCTTTTGATGATGTACATTCCCTCTTCAGGTGCATACAAGCCTCAGCAAATAACAAGTCTATTGCTGTACATATTGAGTAGTATTTGAGTATGCATAGATATATTTATCTTTCAATATTTGTAGGCAGAGGACAGACTGAGCTTTATAAAAGGCTGTGACTTTGTAAATTTATATCAGGTTTTCCTCTGAGCTATGGGAAGTAGTTATCCTCTCTCTTACCTTGTGTGTGTGTGTTTAAAAGTTTAAAAGACAATGAATATTAGAGGTTTTGGTGGTCAGGCTTTTTTGGTTTTTTTCTGAGAGGGAAATTACTACCCTGCATCAGTGCTGTGTGTGTTTTCTTTGTTTCTGTTGCTTGTAACAGTGAAAGAAAAAGCTCATAAGAATGTGCAATATTAATTAAAATGTCCTCAGGAACTTACAGTGGCATTGCTGGCTCTTGAGCAATTTCAGTTTGTCAGTATTCATATACAAGTTATATATATGGCTTTTAGGTGTTCATGAAGAATAGTTGGCACTATTCTGGGTTGCTGTTTCAGAACTAATTTGTTTCTGTCAACTTTGCTTTGCCTACAATGTCCTGGAAATTAGGAGGGGGGTGTTCACCTTCTTTTTTAAGTTTCCTCAGATATTGCTGCTTAATAGAAATCATTCTTTGGGGTATCAGGTATTAGTTCTAGTTAGTCCTGATACCTAAAACGAGACCAGTGTGAAAAAGAAATGGTGATGATGTGGTTCCACTTTTCTGTACAGAGCTGACTCAGCAAGGGAGGGAATGACATGCTGCATCATTTGAAGATCACGTATTGCAGCAATATTTCCAGGAGTTTCCAGATGAGCATGTAGGAGTGAAACAGAAATCTAGTTTTAGATACTTCGTGCCCTGCAACTTCTCATTATCTGTAGTTTCAAATCTGAAAGTCATCTTTATTAACCTAAGATTTTTCAATAAAAAAAAATCAGCTTTTAGCAAGAAGGGAGAACAATACATTTTATTAAAATATGGATATACCAGGGAACTCCCCTGACAGCATGATTGTGAAACGTGTGGTATATGTTCTGTGCCATAAAGGGGAAAGAGCCTGTCCATTTTCTGTCTTCAGTCTTCATAATTTTATGTGTGTTGTGTTCTGTCCTACTCCTTAGTTAAAGAAGTTCTTTCCTGTGATTAATCTTAGCAGGTTTCTGCTATGATAGGGAAAGGCAGTGATGGCACATTTAAAGAGTCAGCGAGCTTCACATTATTAACATGCTCTATCTAAACCGATTGTAATAAAATTAACAAAACATCTGCAAGCAAAGTCCCACGTGTCTAAAATAAAGTATTATTCAGCTAAGTACTTTTAAAACAATATGCAGTGTCAGTTTAAGATATTTTTCTTTCAAAAGACATAAGTCAAAGAGCAGTGTTTGCTGTGTTGTAGCATATGCTTGTGCTTGGCAAAAGTAGTGGCAGAAAGCATGTCAAACGACAGTGCTTAGAGTATTAAAGTTTTAACAAAATGTCAGAGAAAACTGGAAGCTGGTTAATCCACAGAAATCTGTCATAAAGATTGCATTGTAAGGTGGTTTCAGCATGAATTCTAGTGACATATGGGAGCTTAAAATATAATCTAATGATATATCTCTATCGGTGAGATGTTTATGTAACATGATTGCAACAGAGATGTCTTTTCTTGTTAATTTATTAGGATAATGAAAGTTACCATCTTTGTAGAACAATACAAAGAACAGGTTTGATTCAGAAAAATCTTAGTGTCGTAACCAAATGATTTTTTTCTCTATAAATTTATGAAAAAAAGAAATGATGCATCTAGTTTGAGGCATGCTGGAGACTGGTAGCCTGCTCTATGGAAATCTGTGTTGCTGCTGACTTGTGCTCTGGGCATTAGTATGTGTACCCAGGAAAAAGACCTGATAGAAATACAAATGAAAGACAAACTTTGTTCAGAGAAAGCTCTGACAGAAATAATTTCATGGGAATATTCCGTGAAATATGGAATGGGAATAATCAAGTGAAGGTCTTTACCAGTGAAACTGGAATTGAAAAACCTTTGTCTATAATGCTGAAAAAAAGTCCTGAATTATTTCAGCATGCTGCAATTTATAAACTGTGGAGTTTATTACTGTGCTACTTGGTTCTTGTAGAAATGACGAGAGAAATTTTCAGTTGCAGTGAGGTTCTAGAATTCATATTTGTAAATATATTTTTTGTCTTATGAAAGGGTTTTTAATTCAAATTATTTTGATGGACGTGATTTTTAATCTGGTAGGCTGTAATGTATCACTGACGAATCATCCAATTTTGTCAAAATCCCACATGTGATACAGTTTAAATGTTTTCTCATATTTTTATGTCAGTGGCAATACTTACACTCATTAATCAAATACTGTGACAGAGAGCAGAAATCTCTCTACCATTTTTTTCCTCCAGAGGTAAACTTGTGCTGAGCTCTGTGACAGACCCTGTGCAGCTGCTGCTCTTTGTGCCTGAGGTGAGGAGAGGAGGCATCTCCTGGCAGGGCTCAGGGGAGACCAGGTGCAAAGCACTGTGGAGGGATGGCATGTCCCTGTCCCTGCCAGCTCAGGGCTCCCTGGGGAGGCACGACAGCCCTGTCACTTCCCTGATGCTCCAGCACCAGGGAAAGGTCAGTGCCCGGGAGGGGAAGTTGCCATCTCTCCTCGTGCTCTTACAGTGAGGGCTTGGAAGGGCTCAGCTCTTCACAAATGATCAGGCACCTTGGATTCTGGCTACTTGTAGTGCTGTCTAAATAGATTCCAGACACTTGTTAAAAGCTAGGGTTTTCATTTAATAATTATTTTAGATAGATTACAGGAGGACTGAGGAAGTCCTGTCTAATACATTGCTGTGGAAGAGTAGTCCTTTTAAATAAGGATGAAAATTACTACTACATATATATTCAGATCACATTTTTTCTGAGTGATTTTTTGGTACCCTGAAAGATGTATGCAACTGAATATTATACCTCTTTCATGTATTCCCTCTTTTCTCTCTCCCTCTCTTTTTTAAGGCTTATGATTGTGTGAGAGAAATCAATGCCCAGTTTTGTAGATTCTGTAACAGGAAAGCACAGGGTTGCCACAAAAGATACCCATGTACACAATTACTTTTAGCCGTTGAAATATTTTCTGTATCTGAGAGAACAAGAAGTCTCTGTTGGCTTGTTATATGTGGTAGGGGGAATTGTGTGAGTAAAATGCCATGTGATTATCTTGCTGTGGACTGTGTCAATGCAAGCACACAGCGCAGTGAATTAAACAGATTTCAACTAGAAGGATCTACTGTTGGGCTTAAGAGCTCCCATGTTTTATTCTTCATACAGTTTAGAGAAGAAAGATGTTGGAGGATATAAGTCCTATTAATGTTGTTCAAGTACGTGCCAGCAGCACATTCCATGTATCTGTGATGCTTTACAATTCTTGAGACTATTAAGGTTCACAGCTTATAGCAGATATAAAAATGGCACAGTTCACAGGCAAATCGAACATATTATTTCATGACTGTGGCTTAGCTGTGTCTGCATAATATTTTTTTTTTTCATTTTTTCCGCATGAGACCAATATTAAAAGTAATTCCATCCTTTGGTTCAGGAGAATGTCCTTGTGTTTTGTGATTCTGCTGAGCTCTCCTAAATGCTGAGAGAAATAAAAAACCAGCCTTAGAGTGGCATTTTTCTGTTGTGTTAGTGTTTAGATCACCTGAGGATAATGATATAGCTAAATAAATTGTAGGGTCTACCTGTATTGCCAATGGAAAGTTGTACATCCCCCCAGAATCAGGTCATCAAACCTGGCTCCCAAGGGCATGTACCCTTAATTCTTTCCAGTTCCTGCATTATTGAGTCCAGGTGTCTAGTCTGAGTCTCAAGAATAGGACTGTGAATTTAGGGAGTCTAAATCTATCTCAAGCCTGAATGGCACTATTAAAATCCTCAGAATTCTTATTATGTTAATTTTGTCCTTTTGCACTATCAACATTTAATATATATTCTGTCTGGTTTATTCTGCTGGTGAAACTTGAAATTTCCTCAAATCCTTATATTCTCTGTGTCTATGGAATGTACATTTTATATCCAGACAGCAACTCTATAATCTGGACAATTGATCATGTGTCTTAGTGCTTGCCCATGAGTACCTGTCTTTGTATAAATCTATTTGAATCCTAAGAGGCTTTAATCATGGTAGTTCATTCAAAATGAGAATAGTTTCAGGTTAGGTATAATCATGATTTGAAGGACTGTGTGTCTTCAGTCATCTTCTTTTATCGCAGGGAAAAAAAACCTCTTACATGTTATAAGTATTTATATCTCTAGATTCTCTCAGAGAAAATTTCTTAATTCCAAAGTAATCTTTGGAATGATCAGTCATCTGGGCTAGAGGAGCTAATACCATAACCTCGGAAGCAAGGCTTAGTGTCTCTGACATTGTGTGCACTTTTCCCTTGATTTTTTTTTTCAGTTTCCAGGGTATCTAAGCACAGCCCATCACTCAGCATTGCTTCCTGTGTGTTGAGCAGAGCCTTTGCAACTCATTCCTGTGTGGTTCAGGGATGAACAGCCAACCTGGTGACAACATGCCATACTCATATGAGTGGTATTTCTTTAGTTATATTTGTGCTCTGTAGAGAAAACTGGTGACTAAATGCTAATGGATATGTGAGTGCAATTGTTACAAAGAAAAGGAGCAGGAAATGTTAAATATCTCAGGTGTGTAACCTACTTCCAAGTGGTGCACACTGGCACCAGGCCCTGGAGACTCCACCTGAGGAAAGTTCCCATTTAAGGGGTGCTGCTCTAAGGTGTAGAACAAGGTGCATTTCTTTTTATAGGTCAGGTCACTGATTGTTGTTATTAGGTTGACAAAAATTTATGTCTCCTAAAGAAAGCTCATTTATGAGAGTTGTCCCAGTAAGGTTGAGCAGCTGGTGTGCAAAAGCATCAGACTGCGAAACAGATTTCTGATTCTACATTTACTACTAATTTGGTCACTTCTGTGACCTGTGGTGACATTTATCTGTGCTATAGTTTCTTTTTATACTGTATTAATGTTTCTCTGGCAAACCTACATCATGAGTTGAGGCTGTTATAATCTAGAATGATTGAGCTGTTAGGAGCATAGAACATTAGGAAGAAGCTGCCCATAGTAAGAGAAGTGAAATATCATACAGCTTCTCATAGGAAACAGAACTACTGTGGGAGAACTGCTTAAGTCAATTGTATTTCCAGGTTAGCAACAATAATTGCTATCAACGTTATGCCCTTTGCATGTAATTACCTCTTTATTTAAAGCTGGTTTTGTAAAGCTTTTCATCTTCCACAAGTTTTATGATTCAGGCACCTAATGACCCCCCAAGAGAAAGCAGACCATGCACAGATTGGCCCCATTAGTGCAAACTGCATAATAAGATAATACTATAGACTTTTACACATTAATTTTCCAATTATTATTTTTTGCCTTTCTTACAGATTGCAAGCAGAAATTGATAGCATTAGGCAGTGTATGGGAGCACAGTAATCTGATTTGTCTCTCCCCGAAGATTACAAGCTATACGCCGTCTGGCCTGCTTAAACACAATTAACAGATTATATTATATTTTTACAACACATTTACTTAAAATACATTTTTTTATCCTATCAGTATTCACATATAACATTTTAAAAAGGAACCTGGTATTATTTGTGTATATATATTTTTAAGAAAAGCAAATTATTTCAGGTAATCAGATTTTTGATACCAACAAGATTTGAAAACTAGAGCAGGTATATTGAAATCCAGGGGATTAAATGCACTCCACCTGATTGCATTTATGTAACATATGTATGAATTCCTGATTTAGTCCCCTTTCTCTATTTCTTTGACTTTGGACTTTTTTATTCGCTTCTTTTACAAAACAGAGAGGTACTTGGAATTTAGCTAGTTAAGAGAGTGTAATTTTTAGAAACACTTAAGCCAGCCTTCTTTTGTCTGAAACATTCAGTTAGTGCCTTTTATTTTTTTACTGTATAGGAAGTTGACTGACTAAAACTAAACACTTTGAATATCGAGGGCATTTGCACATAAGAATGGGATTGCAATGAGGAAAAAAATTCCTGCTTTTGTGTCTCAATCAATCCCCAACAAGGACAGAGACATTTTTGTCTTTTCTTATAAAACTGTCGAGTATCAAGTATGAGAATAAATGTTTGTCACAGGAAACAGACGTTCCTTTGAAGAACTAAAAAAACTACAAAAACCCCAAACCAGAGATGAGAATAAGCCCTGCTGCCCATGTTATTAATAGCAAGAGCTCAAGGAGACATGAAGATCTGGAATATTTCAATGAGAAGCCCTCAGGTCAGAGTTTTTAACAAAACTTGCTCAACAAGGTCATGCTGGTTTGAATGCTGCAGTTATTTTCTCATCTTTGCAAGCAGCCAGTTTTCATCTATAGGGTGGGTTTGAAAGTGGTTTGTTGGGATTTTTTGGGGGGTTTTTGTTTGGGTTTTTTCCTTCTCCTGTAGTGTAAATCCTGACAGCACAGGTGAGAAGTCAGAACAGTTGAGGGCTAAAGATCTAGAGGAAATGTGATGCTGTGTGAGGCTTTCTGTTTGACATGGGGTTACAAATTTAAATTACAAGATTATGCTATTACCTACTTTTTTACAGGGTAAAATCTAAAATTGATATGGGATAGGTGGAGCGTATTTGCTTGAGATCACTGGCACTGCAATCTGATTTTGGAAAGAGGCTGAATTTGATATAGCTGCTGTCATATATCTGAAGAGGCTGAATTCAATATAGCTGCCTTCACTGTGGGAAAGCCACATATATTAAGTCTCCAAGGTAAAGCCTAAAGTAATAGAGTACTGATAAAGTGATAGAGCACTGTTAAATCATGACTCAACCCAGCTTTTATTGATGAAATCTGATGGTTTTGATAAGTATGTAATAAAGGCAAAGTCATGTATTTAAGCATATTCCCTGCACATTTTTCAATTTTCTTACAGCTGCCTTGCCCCATTTCAGTTATAAACCTTTTCCTATTAAGGCAATTTGTTATTAGGATGGAGAAGAAACAATATTATGAGAAAAAATAACATGGTGAAGTGACTTCAGCCTTGCATATTGATCAAAGCTGTCTAAATGCCAATAAGGTGGGACATCTCCAATCTTCAGTAACAGCTAATCCAGCCTAGCAGTGGTTATTCCTAGAGAGAAAAAATCCAATTGCAATTATTATTATTATTCTTTTCTATGAACTGAATTACTGATTTTTTTTTTCAAGTACATCATTAGGACAGGGGGAGGAGGTCTGAGTGTGGGGGACTTCTAATTTCTCAATGATTGCAGCTTAGTTTCTTTTGCAGTCTTTGTACTGCAGTACTTTCTTTTTAAATTATTTCCCAGCATGGACAAAAGTGGGTATATATATATATTTCTTTTAAAGAAAGAAAGTAACAGTTTACAATTCTACCTGTACATTCCCTAGAGAAAATTCTCTAATACAGTTTTTAGCCAAATAAAATCACTTGAGAAAACCATGGGAAACCAAGGAGTTTTGTCAGATGAAGATTTAATGGATTTTAGCTACTGAAATTAATAAATTTTAAATCATTTCCCAAATTATTATATGTATTAGTCATTAAGGAGTGTGCCAGCTACCAATTAAATGCAGCCATTTAATAGCACAGAATAGCCTCACACAACAATTTATGGCATGCATTGAGGAATACAAAAACCAATTAAAATTACAGGGGGAATTTAGCAGGGCAGAATTTAATTAGCAAAGATAAAATTTTGCCAGAAAACTGTGGCTAACACCTGTTCTGAAGTGTAAAGTGAAAATGCAGTAACAAACATTTTGGTCGTAATTTATGTTGTATTTGCTACCTTCCATTTGTATTTAGATCCATGTTTCCCTCAGACTGGGGAAGTGCTGCTTTCTCAGCTGCCAGTGCTGCTGCAGAAGTCTCTGACTCATCCCAAAATCCTAATCCAACCCAAGCAGCACTGTGGGAGCACTGAAATGCTGATTTTCATATTTCTGCATGCAATCTAAATCCCATTTATTAGCATCCTTCAGCTCCTCTCTGTGAAGCTGCAGAGCTTCCTGTGAGCCCTGCCGGTGGCCGCAGGGACACCAGGGCGGTGGCCACAGCACACGGCAAGTGAGCCACCCTGAGGGCATTCCCTTGGTCAGAGGACAGGGAGGATAAACAGGGAGTGAAACTGGGAATGTCCCATCTGGGAGGATACCCAAGAGCACCTTCCCAGACACACAGGCAGAACCGAGAAAACCCAGTTCTATCATATTTTTCAAGTTGAATTAATTTAAGATTTTTCTTAAATTTCACTATTTACCTTTTTCATGCCCAAAGTAGCAATGAGGACATTTAGTTACCTAAAGATACTTGAACACCTCCTGAAATACAGATGACTAATTTTTTTAAGTGTTCCCAGCAGCAGAAATTTTAAAAATTAACTAAAGCCCCGAACTGAATCATCACCATTTTCTGTTATATTCTTCTGGTTTTGTTTTTTTTTTTTTACTTGCTTAGGAGAAAGTTGGTGTTTGCTTTGATACACATGCAAATCATCCCTGGAAACATACCCTTCACTTACAATTCTAGAAGGGATATATTGTCTAATAAGAGCATTTTCTAAATCTGGCAAGTTGTTACATTCACTAACATTGTGAATTAAAATCCAAATGCAATTCTACTATCTTTAATGACTGCAGTTAATGTTTTTCTCTAGGTTCACTGGCAACTTCATTATCATTAACATCAAGTCACTGGACTACCTCACTGATGAAAAATGATGCCACTGATTAAGCCGTTCATTATATCCATCAGCATTATACTTATGAGTTACAATCCTATCCTATTAGTGATGAAAGGAAAGGAATACATATCAGAAACCCAGCATTAATGAACCCTACTGTTAGTAAATCCACATGTAGCTACAGTGCAGAACAAATAAAGCATCAAGATTAAAGCTTTGAGCTTTGACAATTACATAAATAATGAGAGAAAATAATTTCTAAAACCTCGAAGCAAAGAGTGTTTCAAAAAAATTTATCTTTGCCTCAAGGCTGCCCTTTGAATAACAGAAATAAGGAGCACCATTACTATAATTCTCACATAAGAATTTTAATTCAATTTAGAAAATAAAAGATTTCATCATAATATGAAGGTGTATGCACAGTATTGCTTTCAATTAATTTTACTGAAAGCAAAATAAAACCTTGTGATTTGCGAAATTGTGAATTAAATCTATATATTACTGGTTCCCCAAGTTAAATGCTCCAACTTAAGGTAGATGAAATAAAAGCAATTACTTCTAATCCCGAGTAGAAAGAAGAATGCTTTAGAAGTCCATCTCACCAAGCCATCCAAAGCAATAGAAATTGCTATTTGTTCTGAAGTAGTTTTATTAAATATATTCAGCTTTAACAAATCTGATTTATTTTGAAAACATGTTTGTTTTTGTAAAGTTGCTTTTACACTGGCAAGACTCCAGGGCATGATATGTGCTGTGTGATTGCTATTTGTTTGTGCACTGTGGATTTCCTTCCAACCCACTTCTCACCTAGAGCATTTGGTTACCCTAACTCAGCTCTCAGTCAGCAAGTGACTTTAATTATCTGCTGAAAAGTGGCTGCAAGCTGTTGTTTAAAGAAATGCCTCAATTCCTGTGTGTGCACCTAGCACCAATTATAACCTGCATCTATAAAATCAGGTATTTCAATTCTTCCTACAGCAGCACTGCTGTTAAATCTCTGCCATGTGTAGGAATCAACACCTCTAAGAGACTAAAACATTACTTAAGATACCTTAAAGGGGTTTCGGGTCTAAAAACTGACTTGCTCTAACTCTGACAAAAGGCACACTGAATAAAGAATTGTGGCATAGGCTTGAATCTCCACTTTCCATTACTGCCCTGTCTCCCATCAAAGATTTAATTGCTGTTATGCTGATCACTAGTGCTGTTTTTTTCCCCGTGCTCTCATTATGCAGCCACTGGGCTGTGATAGTACAACAAGAGTAAGTTTATTGTCAGTAACAGACCTGGGGAACCTAAGGATGTGCAAGGCACCACTCTGCTCTGGGAGTTACTAGAACTAGGAAGGCAGGTATGTGCCCAGAAAGAAACATCTTTCTGGGGCTTAAGCTGGGACTCCTGGAGTCCTTTACTTTACTTTTCTTAAAGAAAAAGTGTCCTATGCTTTCCCCATTGGCTTGGCAACACTTTTTTGTTTCAATAGCTCTTGATACTTTAAAAAGCAAGACTCAGACTCTGTCTTTCTGCATCTGTGCTTGGTACAGGAAAGGTAATGAAAGTATTTTTTAGCTTCACCACTATACACACAAATTGGATGTTATTACAGATCCTGTGCCCAGGAAAACATCAGGTTTGCATGCCTCCCATTTGTCTAAGAGCTCTGTGAGATGTTCCAAGTCAGAGTGGCTGTTTGTAAAAGCCTCTTGGGCCAGTCAGTTTTTCAGTATTCCCACTTCTAACTTGTGACACAAGGACATGATAAAACTCATATGAGAGAGATCACTGTCCTCAACTCAATGCCATCCAAAGATGTTTTGGTTTGCATTTATTCTTTGCCACACAAGAGGGCTTTCATTTTAAGCTTTGCACAAATATTGCTTTATGCAATAATAGTAATAAAATATTTCCTTATAAATACTACAGCATGCATGTACCTGTGACATAAACAGTACAATCAGCAGTAATTTAATGATGCAAACTTGGGAGCACCACAATGGTTTGATAACTGTGTTTACAAGGTGGCTGTTAGATACCTTCCTCATGAATGTGTTCCTGAACCATTCCAGCTTCCTGGACACCAAGGATGCTGCAGAGCAGAGGAGGAATGCAATTTTCATATTTATAGTAGCAGAGCTCTCTGTACTTTCAGTTTCTTGCTTCTGTACTGAAGCAATGTGTTCCCTACAAGTAACGACTTTTCTGATTCATAAAGCCCACAGACACATACAGGATAACACTTCCAAAGCAAAGACATAGTTAGGAATATAAATGTAGATAATGGCGTGTGATGCACATAAGCCTTGGGATGTAAGGATAAGCTAGGAATGAATGTCACTGTGTAAAGGAAGAGGCAGTTTAAATAAGGAGCAGACAGGTACGGATTGTAGGGCATTGAGTCAAGTGTTGGTAGGGCAGGAGCACAGGCTGTGTTCTGCTCAGTCCCTTTGGTGGCAGAGAAAAATGATGAAAGGAATAGGAGAGCCCAAATTGTCAACAAGGGGCTCAAGGGTTGGTGTCATCAGCAGAATTTTGGGTTCTTTGATCATAGGGCAATGTTTTTAGCTCCTGGCCTGCTGGAACTGAATGGGCTCCATCTCTCTGTTAAGGGCAGAAGGATTTTAGCTCATGAACTGGCAGAACTCATTGAGAGGGCTTTAAACTGGGTTTGAAGGGGGAAGGGGA
>JBBMKD010000034.1:6757228-6784537 GCA_037834095.1 Argya squamiceps
TTTTGTTGCAGCTGCTAAGTGAGCTCACCAGGGTAGGGACTATGTTAGATCTGTTGTTTGCAAAAAGTTTTTTACATAAATGGTGATAAAGTATTGGAATGGTCTCCCCAGGGAGGTGGTGGAGTCATCATCCCCGGATGTGTTTAAAAAAAGACTGGATGGCACTTGATGCCATGGTTTAATTGAGGTGTTTAGGGCTGGGTTGGACTTGATGATCTTGGAGGTCTCTTCCAACCTTGTGTTTCTGTGACACAGGTATAGAACTGTACAGATAAACTGTAGGTTTATCTGAAAATAGTTTTGGTGTTCTGGGATTTTTTTATTCGTAGCATGGAGGTGAATTTGACTCATAACTCCTTCAAGAGTGATTCAGTGCAGTTGTATCAGGAAAGTATAGTGATTATGAAGTACTAATTTTAACATATTCCATTGCTGCATGGTTTATTATACATTATTGTATTATTCATGTATTTTTCTCTTCGTTTTTTTCTGAAGAAGGGTATTTATTTCAAAAGCATGAGAGAGGTGCAGTCCACATGGGGCTCTCAGCAAAAAGTTGTAGTTCTTTAACTTTTGTATTTGAGGCTGATTTCCTTTTATGTATGTTAAAATATTGTACTGGATTCTTCTTAATGAACATTTAATGCAGATATCCTGCTTTTCCAGCCCAAGAGGCAATCTTATGTAATACATATTTGCATATTGACACAGTTACAATACTAGAGCTAGAGGAAAACAGAATAAAAGTCAACAGTGTGTTGAAATCTGCTTGCAGGGAAAAGTCCCTTTAAGGGTTGGCATTATCTTGTCTCAGTCACATCTACTTCATGAAATAGGCATAGCCTCGAGCAGTGCCTGGAGTTACAGCTCAGAAGAAAAGTGAATGTTAGGAAAGTTATAGACAATTTTGTGGACCTACAAACTTCTGCAATGTGGTAATGAAACCTAGTATGGTACATTAATGCAGATCAGAGGAGAATACCAGATACTGATTAAACATTATATTACCTATAGAGCAGGATTTAACGCAGCTTTGTGGTACATAAAAGCAAAAACTTTAAACCGGACTAGGGCAAGTGAACTTTTCTAGTGAAAAAAATGTGGGATGGGGTTGCATCTGCCATAGATTTACAGAAGTAGCTGCTTAGCAGTGTGAGGTTCTCAGGGTTAGTCTCCTGTGCTAGATAAATGCAGAGAGCTGAAGAAGCTTTCATTCTCCTTTGGCCTTGTCCCCATCTCCTGTTAAAACTCTTCCAATTCCTGCTGCCTTGTGCATACCCATCCACAACCATTAGCATCATGTTACCCACCAAATAACTTTTCTGTGCCTACCATTTCTAAAAGCTGGAGGGACAGGTGTCAAAAGAATTTATCCTGGCCTCTTTCAGCATCCTAGGAAGGTAGTTGGGATACTGCCAACAAACCTGTGCTGTCTTTTCTGATAGAGGTGTCACAGCAGAGTTTCCTGCAGGAAAGTCCTCTGAGCCTTGAGGCACACAGCTCCCACTAAAATATTTTGAGGAGGCAGCAGTGTGGTTTCTGATACCAAGCAAGCTCTGTGAAGGACATCTAGAAATGTTACAGGACTATTGCAATTTTTAGAAAATAATGATGTAGTTCTAACAATATCATGGTCTATAATTAAAGTTCCTATGAACTTCATTCACGTGGTACTGTATAAATAGTTCTCCACATCAAAGGTACATGTAATTATCCTTGAAAAACTTGTAGATGACAGAAGACTTATCCAGATAGGAAAGAAAAAGTTCCAAAATCTACACATGTGGATGACTTAAGAAGGATCATTAATTATAGCTTGCTCATTACTAAACAAAAATTAATTTCTGCAGGTTCAGTTAGGAGTCCAAACCCAGCCCTTATCCTTCATGTGTAAAAACCTGTGGAGTTGTTACATTCTAATGATGTTTCGCTCTTGGCAATAACAGATTTTAGCATGTTCCTGCTGGACAGTCTATGAGACCAATGTTCCTAAACCTTCCTAACCAGATCTTTACCTAAAAGTAGGAGTGTTTTAGATACTGTGATGTCCTTCAGGCAAAGATATTTCAGAATATTACTTCACACTGCGTTGCAAGCTAGCATATAATAATGAATAAATATTTTTCTAAATTGAAAAATAGCACAGCCACAAACAGAAGGGCTTCCTTCTACAAATTGCATTTTTCTCCTTGTGGCTTTGTATTTTTAATACAGCTATGGAATAATTAAGCAGAGTGGAGTATTAATGCAATTTTATAAATAAGGTTAAGGTTGCCAGATGTTGTTCATTTTTCTTCTCTTTTTTTTAATGTACATCAACATTCAAAATGTAGGCTGATAGTGGGTTGCAGGAAGCTTAGAACATTTGGTCTTACATATCTAAGGTATTAAAAATTGAGCTTGTGGAGATGATGCTTTGCTGATTCATTTGTTTGGATATACCCCTCATTTCTATTTCCAGTTTCAAAAAGACCAATTCTTAAATCAGACAAAAGAGCAAACAGCATACACTGTCTTTCCATGAAGTCTTCTCTGAAATAAGTAAATAGTGAGATTTGTTTGTCTAATAGACAACAATATCCAGTGGCCTTCATAATTTCCAGATCACATAAAAAATTGTTTTGGACAGCAATTTTCCTATGCATAAATTAGTTAATGTAGTCAGATGAGATAAAAGTAGAGAATTAGCTCAAATCATGAAGATGAATTACAGGCTGCAGTGATGAAATTCATGGGTGCAAATATAAGTATTTGGTTTCCCTACATGAGCCTTGTCCTTACTGAAGGGAGAGAGGAGAAAATAATTTGTCATTTACACCCACTCAGTATGGATGTACATTTTACTATAAAAATTCTGTTCCTGAAATATGGCCTTTCAAATGTAGAAGACAATTGCTAATAATTACTTTTAAAGAGCAGAAGCAGTGTTTAGTTTTACAGAAAGAGTTGAGGGTTAAGACATTTCCATCAATCTTCAAAAATACACTTTCAGAATACAGTTGAAAAATTCAATGTGTATATATATATGCATCAAAGTACAAAAAATGTGTTCCCTCTGCATCCAAGTTGGCTATTTAATATTACACCAAAAGAACACAATACTTCCTATTTGAATCATTACTTATCCATATCCCTCATTTAAAAACACAGAAGAGTTTTCATTTTGATTGTGAGGTTGATGAGATTACCTATGCAAATTTATGGACTTTATAAAATGATCCAGTTAATATATGAGAGGCATCATTCATTTACTGAATTGTTCAGTTGAACATTTTTAGCCGTGTTTATTAAAGTGTGTGCACGTCACTATCACGCTCCTTAAGCTGGAGGGTTTGGGTATTGCAGAAGGTTCAAGCAGACCTTGAGTTGTCTCTTGGCATTCCAAGTTCTCTCTTCCACGTAGATCTCCCAGTTCAGCTTTCTGGGACATGGGCTTTGTCTCTGATTGAGATTAGATCTCGTGAACTAGGGCAAACAACATTTGTTTTCCTGTAAGCAACTTTCCATGCCAATGTGATATTGAGGGTATTTTTTTATTATTATTTTTTATTTAACTTTGACTTGTTTTCATTGATTGAAATGTGGAAGAAAATACCTATGAATTATGTAGTAAAATCTTAAGTCTTTAAACATAGGCTATAATTTATATTTACTCTTTTTTGATCATTCTGGAAAAAAAAAAGCCCATTGCCTGCTTTTACCTGATTGCACTTGTCTTTTCTCAATGGTTATTTTCACTTGAGTTCTGTTATTTTGTGATTTAATGGCATTGAAATAGATCACTTAAGTATTCATGCATTCATTTTTATCCTATTTACATCAGTTCACATTTAAATAGAAATTTATTTCTGCCTAAATGTTGCTTTCCTCAGCAATGACTGGTATCATCTTCATGGTTGCATACTGCAATTTCCTATTGCATCTTTGAAGATCTACCATTATGAGAAGTGAAAGTAAATTTCTTGGTTCTTCTCTGTCACTGACAATAAAATTGAGATTTAAGAAAATAGTTCATTATATTGGGTTTCTAAATATTGAGTTTCACAGTTTTCTACAATATTCTACTTTTAATTGCAAATGAAATTAAGCTTCCCACCATGTTTTATGTCTAGGACAGATTTGTCATGTCTCATGTAGTTACTTTTGTGTTCTAGAACTCCTTTTTTTCTGTGGTATGTGTAATAGGGAAATAATGAACTTTACTGTAGAAGTCTAATGTATACTAATCAAATTTTTTAAATTTAAAGATTATGGGGTTTTTCTCTTTGTAATTTTAGTAGTTGTGGAAGTGCGAAATATGTTTAGCTCTGACTTTACATTGACAACTGTTGCCACCCATGTTTTCCTCACATATTTGCTTAATGTCACCCATGCTACACTGAAATAACCTTCAAGATGATCCAGACTTAATCAATGTGCTGACATAATGCTGTCAACCTTATCCTCAGAAAAGTCATCTCCTAAATGAAGTGGGCTAGGGAATACAAATTGTGGCAGAAATAGGGGATAGGATATTTCTGTGTACTGTATAAAACATGCAGTTATTTAATGCTATTTGTTTGCCTACAGAAATGAGATACGTAATTTCCACAGTGATGGAAATCCCTGGACTTTAGCCATTTAAATAAATAAAAACTGAGCCAGATGTGTTGTATTTTATTGTGTTCTGGGATATATTTAATGCATAAACATAGTGCTTGGTCTGCAGGACAAAAGGATGATGGAAATCAGAAGGAAGAAGATGAAGAGTTCTTGCCTGCAGGATGTGGGGAAGGTCTGTGCTCCAGCCTACCCACAGAATGCCCAGCTGTCCCTGGAGTCCCAGAAGGAATTTGTTCCTGATGCTGTGGCACCCTCCCTGTGCCAGTCAGCCACCACTGCCTTCCCTCTGCTCCACACACTCTTGTCTCTGCTGGGTGAGGAGCTCTTGCAGGATCTCCACGGTTGAATCCAGCAACTTCTTACATCATTCATACTGGTGGGAGTAACTGAACTTATTCAGGAAGCAGGAAGATTTCAAGAAATTGCTGTGTTCCAGGAGATGAAAAGTTTTTGAATATTATTGCCTGGATACAGTTTTCCGTTTCTGATCTCTCTTTCTTTTCCTAGAAATATTGTAGCAGTGGAAATATATTTACAAAGGCATTTTGCAGGAGGTGTTCTAAAGTATGAATGATTTTCAGTGAAATCATTAGGAAAAAAAACAATTGATGAGTTCCACCAGGGTACCTATTCTGTAAGTTACCAGGCTTCCTGTAAGCAAGAATCAGTCTGTTGTACCTACATGAAAATTAAACTTGATTCTACTATCATGAAAATCCTACTCTAAGGCCTGGAATCAATTTTGTCATTTCCCTTGTTCTCCAAAAGACATTTTCTTTTTTTAAATTGCTGTATATAGTAATTACAGCACCACATTTCTGTCTCTTTCTTTGACTTACCCTACCTTCCCAGTAAGGAGCCATTTGTACAACTTGAAGATAATTTTTTTTGAGAATGTTGCCAATTCAATCTAAAAATCAATTGAAATTCACTACAGTCAGAAAATTTTACATCCTCTTTGTATCCAAATCCTCAGAGCCTTAGGTAGAAAAAGCCTTTGAAGTGAAATGTAAGAAGAATTTCAATGTTTTATGCAGAAATACAGAATTTAGAGGGGATGGGGAAGAGGAGAAAGTAACAAGTGTGATGGGCTTTTTTCCAATTGCTCTGGCACACAAACTCTGTTTGTCCTACTCACCCTAGTATCACCCCACTGGTTTCAGCACCTCATGTCTTGTGTTCTGCTCAGCATTAAACATCTCTGCAAATTTCAAGAAACACTTCTAACTTACTCTTTCTGGCCGTGTTTTTGAATGAGTAAGTGAATTGAATAAGTGAAGGCTGAAGTGATGCAGTGAAACAAGTCTGAGAGATCTGAAAGGCTTCAGAATTTCAAAATATGCTTTGCATGTAACTTCCGATTTTATAAGTAATTTTACTTACAAAAGTAAAATTTGCTGTTTACTCTGAGTAAATGCAAAACTGCTGAAGAAAATCTTGAAAAAGGAGGAAATAGTGGTTCTATATTTAGAAAAATGAAATGCATAGATATTGCTGCTAAAGGTATTCTATAGTCTGTTATACAAACAGGATTAATCACTTAATATTCATCTCATTTTACAGGGCCTGTAGATGTCAAGTTCTTCAATTACTTTGAAAGTCTGTGACCTGCGTTTATATAAACTAATGTATTGTGATTGTTAGGTAACAATATTTTGTATATTTGTAATCAAAACATTCACTTGGGTATAGATATAATAAATGAGTTCTCTCCATTTTATTTTGGGAAGCTACCATATTGGGAGTGACTAGGCAAAGAAAATCCATTTGAGAGCAGCAGGAGAAATTAAGTAGCTTGTTACTCATTCCCTATCTATGAGGCCATAGGTTTTTGTATATAGTAATGTACATTTTTGATAATTTTTTCCTCAAAAATGCTACGTTATAATGCAACTCTGTTATTCTCCACCAGGTATATGGTATTCATCTTGTAAATGGTTGCTTTGTATAGTATTTAAATCCAGAATCTGCTGTAAATTGAGTTCTCATGTTTTTTATTGGTGACCAAAGGACAAATACCTCAGGCAGTCAAAGGAGTGGTGTGCACCCAGCTTTCACCAAGACTCTGGACCTGCTCAGCAAAAATTTGGAAGTAGCTGAACTGTGCTTCATCATAATTCCATGCTCTCAATCCCAGATATAGTTTGTAAATAGAAGGAACAGCTATTTGGATATGCTTTAGCAGCTGGAGGTAGGACTTAGAGAGTTGCCA
Source organism: Argya squamiceps (assembly GCA_037834095.1). Classification (NCBI taxonomy): domain Eukaryota; kingdom Metazoa; phylum Chordata; class Aves; order Passeriformes; family Leiothrichidae; genus Argya; species Argya squamiceps. Next base: position 6,764,043 of record JBBMKD010000034.1, read on the forward strand.
AGGGGATGCTTTTGTCTCCTGTGTCTCTGTGTCAGAGCTGAAGTGGTTCTCCTTAGCACAGAGGTGATGCAGGATGTGCACAGGTATTGCCCAAGCTCACACAAATTCCTGATGGGTCAGAGCAGAGAGAGATTAGGGCATGGCCTCAGAATCCTCCCTTTGTTTTAGGCACATTTTCACTGTTTTGCATGTTTATGTAATCCCCACCCCCAAGAAAACCAAATCAACAGATGCCTTATTTCCAGTCTCCGGGTGCTCCATAGTGTCAGCAATGTGGAGCACTTGAATTGCCACACACTGCGCCCTGTAGATGTGTAGATGTAAAATACCTCCCGGCTGTCATGTATAAACTGCAGCACTGTGAAGCAGCGAATCCTGATAAATCCTGGGTTTTTCAGAAAAATCTGCCTCTTTTCTTCCATTGTATGCTGTTTCTGATAATTGTCTTGCGTCTAAATATTTCCATTTTCAGCCAGTAACGCTTCAGCTTTCATTTTAGGTTGTTTGTATGAGAAGAATTTCCTATTTTTGACTTATCTTGAATAGGCTGGAAAAAAATTGGTGCTTTTATAGTTTCTACGTGAAGGGGTTTTTATTTTATGTTCTACTAGTTGTTTGTTTTTCCTCTACAGTGCTTCATCATCTGCCATTCTTCAATGTATACACGATGATAAACTCCCTGTCCCTGTTAATGGGAGTGGAGAATGCTTTGCTTCTCTCAGGATTGGTGCCATATTACCAGGACAATGTATTGATTTGGTTGACTGCCAGTGTGTGATGCATGACAGAAATGAGAAATTGAACTTTCTGAACGTGAAGTAAATCATGCTGATGATGATATATAAATGATTGAGGGAAAAGCAATCAATCAGATGCTCTCTGCTGGTAGCAGAGCTACATACAATTTAATATATAGTAAACCAACAGTTGTTTTACAGTCTAAATCAAATAGTGTTCAGTGCTAAACTGATATTCCTGCAAAGATTGCTTGGAATATTTCTGGGTTTAGTATGCTTTCCTTTCTACTTTACCAACATGTGGTCTGATAATTTAAAAATATTGAACTGACTTTATTAATTCTTGTCTTTTCTTGTCAAGAGCTATAGATTGTTTTTTCCGGACTGCTTATTGCTACTTCAAATTGGTTGATCTTTAAATAATTTTAGCTTGTAAGTAGGGTTGTTTTGAGTCCTAGATACCTGCAGAAAGAGTTTATTATAGACACAGGTAATTGGACTTTACTGCAAAACATCCACTACAGACATGAATGGGCCCATTCTCTCTTTTGGCAGATGTTTTGCAGATATTAGACTTATATCCAATTATCTTTGGGTACTTTAACAGTAACACAAGAGCATTCATGTGCAGATGACTGTAATATTCTTTGCTCTCCTTCTCCACGCTCTGAAATGAATGGGATAATTTATCCTTTTTGGAAAGAAAGAGAAGTATTTTAATGACTTCCTGACATTCTCCTTATTGATATCTACTAACAAGTCATTCTGGACCTGTTTCAGGTCATCATTTGCCCAATGTAAGTCCCTTAAGCAACAGGGAATTCTGCTCAGGTCTCCCCAGAGCCACCCAGAGCCTCCAGCGTTTGGAATCTTCGGTTTGGAGATTCTCACTTTTGGGCGAGAGTTTCCAAGGATTCCTCTCTCCTGAGAAGTAGCTGTCAATGTCTGCTTAGTGCTAAGGCTGTGAGAATCCAGGGAGAAGCTGAACCACGTTTTCTTGGTGGAGGATAATGCTGAAGCATTTGGCAGTCAGCTGGAATATAAATCCAGGAGTTCTCCTGTGTGAACCCTGGTGTGATGAGACTGTTGAAGGCTAAATTGTTCATAGGCAGTTCAGCAAAAAAGTTCTTCTAAGAGATATTCTAAGAAATACAACCAAATCAACTTTTTCTCTTACACAGAAAAGTGCGGATTTCCCTGCTGAAACTTTTTTTAGCATTTGTTTTTTTCAGAAATAAAATAAAAATAAAATATTGATTTGTTATCTGTGAAGTTTAACAGTTTAGTTACCTCAGAATTAAAAAAATTACCTTGATTAATCCCACCAAGTTCAGTAAATGGCATTAGAATCTGGAACTTGCCATTGGAAGGCAGGGTAGAGATCAGAATATCAGTAAAACTTGATAATATCACAAAGACACTCCTAAAAAAGTAATATCAACCTTTCTAAACTTTCTAAAGATGTTCTTTTATATTTTTGATAACATGAAGCACAGTAAGTTGCTTGTAAATCTCAAGATCAGCCAGTATAATTATTCATCTTTATTTTATTTTAGACTTTATTTTATTTTAGATATATTTTTCTTCTCTCTCTCTGAAAGCCTAGAGAAAGACTTGACAAATATAATATAGTGTTGCTAGGCAGGGTAAGCTGTCTGCCTCTTTTCTGAAGACAGACTTGTGACCAGGAAAGTAAAAGAGTCACTTACACAAAACTCTGGAATTGCTATCAGCATACTATAGGAATGTATCTACCAAAATACTTTTTAAAACTGTGTGTATTAGATGGACTTTTATATTGTTTCAATATTTTTACAGATTATTTGGTTCATGTCTTCAAACTTGCTTGCCTTCTGCTAATGCTGTACACCAGGATTCTACCTGGATTATCAAAAAATTAATGATGCACAGGAACAGTTTTACAGATTCTTTGCATTATTCCTAGAAATCCGGTGGTATTTGAGCACTCTAAAATGGTGTTTAGTGTACAATTTTGTTCTTTGTCTGTGGATGAGGATGTTTTTGTCTGTGGATCAAGGTGTTTTATATATTTATTATCTCAATTTGCAAAAAAGTCATAGTCATTATTCTGTGTTTTAGTTGATTTTTATTTACAATTTTCAATCACAAAAATCTTTAGATTAATGTATAATGAAACATTAATGAATATTATATTTCCTGGTTTTGCAGTAGATTTATTTCTGATGTCTCATGATCCTTTCTGTACACCAACTCTAGACCTTGCAACTTGGCTCAGCTGCCATTTGGGAAACCAGATTCCTTTTTCATGGATTTTTTATATGACTGTGTGAACATGTGCTGCATTCTGGGGTGGTTTTTTGGGTGGTAGGATTTTTTTTTTTCCTTTAGTGATTTCTTGTGGGTTTTTTTGCCAGGTATGGGTGTTGCATCTGCTGTCGGTGCTTCCTCCAAGGCCTCTTACAAGCCTCACTGAATGTGGCTTTCTTTTACTGCATTCAATCCGTGTTAGAAAAAGAATTATGCTGGTTTTTACAACTAAAAACTAAACATTGCCAGTGCTGATATTTCAGCTCAGGGACAGAAATTACAGCAAACTCATGCCATTTTATCCAAGGATCAAAAGTTACATTAAGCTGATGTACAGCTGCTATCTAGAGATGGGATGTGTGTAGTCTTAATTTGGTTTTAAATGTCTGTTTTGTTAATACATTCATGTAATATATCTTAAAAAAAATTACAAACCCAAAAATACTAAAGTACACCTAGGATTGCCTTTTGAAGTTATATTTGGAATGACCTGTGTCTGTACGTTTATAAATGGTTTAATTCTAGAAATATATTTTATATGTTTTGAGTTAATGAACTGTTCCCCGTGATGTCAGCAGAGATGTGCATCTCACTTGTTTATTCCTGTTTTTATAGATGGCTATACAACAGATGACATTGAATTTTACTGGCGTGGGGGTGATAATGCAGTCACAGGAGTGACAAAGATCGAACTGCCACAGTTCTCCATTGTAGACTACAAGCTTATCACCAAGAATGTTGTTTTCTCTACAGGTTTGTGGAGGGGAACTTAAAAAGGGGGATTCTTTTAAAGATTTGTAAAACTGGATTAATTCTCTGTGTGCAGTTGAGGAGCAGAACTTTTACAAACAAGAATAAAATAGAGTAGCAACTGTGAATTTGGAAAGCATGAGTTTTTATTACAGCTTCCATAGTGTGTAAGGCATCATTCATTAACATGTGAAGACGGCACAGTAATCTGTCATGTTAAAGCTCATCAAATGAGCTGTATTTTCTGTTTACCTGTGAAAACTGATTTAGCTCATACACCTCTGTGCCATAAACCCAACCCAGTGTAGGAAATTTAGGAACTTTTTTTCGTATTTTTAGATGTTCATTTTGCTAAGTTGGGGATGTATTAAACTAATTATTTTGTCTTCAATATAAAATTTTTAAAGTGCTTGTTCCAGGATTTCCAGTTTAGCCTATCCTAGCAAGTGTTTGACTTTCTGAAGGCTGAAAAGATGCTTTCAGAGAAGGAGCAGAAAATCAAATTGGATTTCATGAAATAAAATAATAATAATCTAACATATTTCAATCACATTAAATTGTTTGAGAGAGGCAAGAGTTGGACTGGGCTGTTACTGGGAGATGTTTTCTACCTACTTGAGAAACCCATTAGATATGTCAAAAAAAATTATCTTCAAAACTCGCTTTCCACATATGGGTAGAAATCATCTTTGGAGGGACTATATTGTACATCCCAAATTCTTCAAAATCAAGCAGAAATGGGACTTGAAGAATTATTTCTAGGCACCCATATTAACAAATGTTTCATACACTACAATATTTCTGGTGTCCAGTGACAAAAGACAAGTGTTGCATTTCTTGGAGAGAAGTTTAGGATAAGGATAAAATTTCTTGAATAAAAGTTTAGGATAATGCTGAAGCTGGCATCTGGCAGTTTGTCAGGGAAGAGGCATTTCTGTGCTTTGTTGCTCTGATGTGTATTTTGGCTGTTAATTGTTGAATGTTATGATTCTCAGCAGATAAGCAACTAGAGCATCTTTGTACCTTTAGCATAAAAGATTATTTAATCCCAATTCTTGCTGGAAATTCTGCAGCTGAATATCCTGGATTTTTCAGCTCTGAGCGTACTCTATGTTGAATGAAAAAATAAAACCAAAATGACAGAAAAAAAAAATGTTTTCAGGCATTATGCAAATAAATTATGGCCATACCAAATATTCTCTTTTAGGTGCCTACCCAAGGCTGTCTCTCAGCTTTAAACTTAAGAGAAACATTGGTTACTTCATTCTGCAGACCTACATGCCTTCTATTCTGATCACTATCCTGTCCTGGGTTTCCTTCTGGATTAATTATGATGCTTCAGCTGCAAGAGTTGCTTTAGGTAGGCATTTTTACACATCTCATGCAGTGTGCATTAGCTGAATGGTTTTTCTAGCTTCTGGCTGAGTGGATAGTGAATGATTTGAAAATTAAAAAAATATATGTTAGATCTTTTTATGTCTGGCTTGTTAAGCTTTGCATTATTTGAATCAGCATTTAAAACATCAGAATTTAAATAAAAAATAAAGTGATTTCATGTCTGGATCAGCTAACTGTATAATCATTGTAACCAAAATTAGCTTAATTGTCTGAACATATTCTGTTGTTCTTTTGCTGCTTGTTTTTTTCTCCAAAAAGAATGCACTTAGTTTGCTTTTGCCCATGGCAGTCCAGAACACACGTTCACCATTGTGTTATGAATTATGAATTACTTTTCCTTTCAGGAGTTAAATAAAGTTTTACCAGGGTTGTATGGTTCCCTTGTCCTTACGTTGAGTGAGGAGGCTGTGCCTCAAATCCCGTGTCCAGTTCAAGGCTCTCACTTCAAGACAGACATTGAGTGTCCAGAGTGTGTCCCATGTCCAGAGAAGGGAACAGAGCTGGGGAAGGGTCTGGAGCACAAAACTGATGAGGAGCAGCCGAGGGAGCTCAGCCTGGAGAAAAGGAGGCTCAGGGGGACCTTTGTGCTCTCTAAAACTCCCTGGGAGGAGGTTGCAGCCAGCTGGGGGTTGTAACAAGTGAAAGGACAAGAGGAGATGGCCTCAAATTATGCCAGGGGAGGTTTAGATTAGATCCTAGGTGAAATTCCTCACCAGAAAGGTTTCCAGCCCTGGCAGAGGTTGTTCTGGGAAATGGTGGAGTTACAATCCATGAAGGGATTTAAAAGATGTGTATATTTGGTGCTTGGGGACATGGTTTCGTCGTGGTAATGGCAGTGCTGAGTTGAAGATTGAATTCAATGAAATCAAAGGTCTTTTCCAACCTAAATGAAGAGTCTGATTATTTTTTCCTTACTGTTACCTTACATTCCAAAAGCAAAACTGTGTCCCTAATTAATCTCTAGAGTATTTGTATATCTCATCACTAGTCCCAAGTGTGTCTGTTTATTCTGTGCCCCTCATCATAAGGAGTATGTTACAGAAATAAGTATCTCTATCTATTGCCAAATTTTGTCTAAAACAGATTGATTCCTGCCAGTACAGCTCTAAAATAAGTAAATACCCATAAAAGATGCCATTGAGAATCTGACATTTTAATGTTATAGAATATATCTGAGTTTCACCAGACCTTCCTGTGTAGCATTTTGTCTTAAGAATTTGAGACTGCAGACATCCTGAAAATGCTGGAGGAAAGCAAGATAAGGTGACTGTAGCCTGTAATTTTTAACTGAGACTCATTACAGAAGGTTGCAGTTTATCTGCTTAAAAATATACTTGTGGAATCCAACTACCGTTTGCTTGATTGAGCTCAATTTATTACAGGTGCGATTTTTTTATTCTATGCAAAAAATCCAAGTCCAAGATAAGAACTGAACAAGATTTTCCTGAAAATTTCAGACCAAAAAGGAAACCTTCAGAGGGTGGCAGCAAGGTCGGGTAGCCTGTGAGAAAAACACAAAAATAATCTGAGCAGTCAGGAATCAGATTAGGTAAACTAAAGCCCCAAGACAGAACTAAATCTGTCCAGAGATGTGAAGGGCAGCAAGAAAAGCTTCTATGTGGGCACATCACTGCTAAAAGACAATAAGGGAAAATGGGAGTCCTCTCTGAGACAGGAGGCCTGGATACCCAGGATCTGGAGAAGACTGAGGTACTGAACACCTTTTTGATGCTTTGCACTCATGGGCAAGTGCTCCAGACACATTGCCTGAGTTGCAGAAGGCAAAGGCTGGGACTGGGAGAATGAAGACCCATCTGCTTAAGGGATCTTGTTTGAGACCATGTGAGGAACCTGGGGATCCCAAGCACAAGTCCATGGGACCTGATGAGATGGACCCTCAGGTCCTGAGGGAACTGGCAAATGAATTGGCTGAAACTCTGTCCATCATATTTGAGAAGCCATGGCAGTCTGGTGAAGTTTCACTGACTAGAAAAGTGGAAAAGAGTGGAAGCAAAGCCCCCCTTTTTAAGAGGGAGAAGAAAAGAAGACTTGGGGAACTACAGAACTGTCAGTCTCATGTTGGTGCCTGTCAAGGTCATCGACCAGATCCTCCTGGAAACTCTACCAAGGCACATGGAAACTAAGGAGGTGATTGATGAGATCCAACCTGGCTTCCCTAAGGGCAAGTCATGCCTGGCAAAGTCTGTGGCCATCTACAACAAAGTCCCAACACTGGTGGAATGAGGGAAGAGCAACTGATGACATCTACCTGGACTTGTGCAAAGCATCTGACACTGCTATACAAAGATCCTTCTCTCTAAACAAGAGTCATGGATTTGTTGGATGGGCCAGTCAATGGATAAGGAATTGGCTGGATTGTTGCACTTAAATACTTGTGGTCAACAGTTTGATGTCACTGGGGACCAGTGACAAGTGTCCTCAGGGGTCTGTGTTGGGATTGGTGCTGCTTAACATCTCTGTCAGCAGCATGGACAATGGGATTGAGGGCATCCTCAGCAAGGTACGGAGCTGTGTGGTGCTGTCCATGTGCTGGAGGGAAGATATGCCATCCAGAGGGACCTTTAACAGGCTGGAGAAATGTCACAAAGATAATTGTGTGACTGGAGCATCTCTCTCTATGAAGACAGGGATTTGGAATTGTTCAGCCTGGAGCAGAGAAGGCTCCAGAGAGACCTTAGAGCACCTTTGAGAGCCTAAAAGGGCTCCAAGAGAGCTGGAGAGGGACTTGGGACAAAGGGGAATGCCTTTAAACTGACAGTGTGAGGATTTAGATTAGATCTTAGGAAGAAATTCCTCTCTGTGAATGTAGTGAGGCAGTAGAGCATGTTGCCTGGAGTTGGGGCATCCCTATCCCTGGAAACATTCAAAGGCAGAGTGAATAGGGTTATGAGCAATCTGGTCTAGTGGAAGGTTCCCTGCCCATGGTACTAAATGGTTTGAAGATCCCTTCCAACCCAAATATTTCTAGGATTCTGTTCATGTGGACAGAGGTTAGAGATATCTTTTTTCTACCAGGGAAAAAATCAATTGTTTTTTAAGTTTAGCATTTGAATAGTACAAATTATTATTCTAGAAAATAAATATAAGTTATTTCAATCACTAGACTTGTCAATTCTTTTTTCCAGGAATCACAACTGTGCTCACAATGACAACAATTAACACTCATCTTCGAGAGACTCTTCCCAAAATTCCATATGTGAAAGCCATTGATATGTACCTTATGGGATGTTTTGTCTTCGTTTTCATGGCTCTGCTGGAGTATGCATTGGTCAACTACATCTTCTTTGGCAGGGGACCTCAGCGTCAAAAGAAAGCAGCAGAAAAAGCTGCCAGTGCCAACAATGAGAAGTTGAGAATGGATGTCAATAAGGTAAACTGGAATGGGCATAAATTTTTAAGCATTTCCCCAGGAAGGCAGACTCTCACTTCTGTCAGACAGTGCTTTAAAATGTAATTTCTTGTAGAAAATGAGTGGAGTGGAATTATGATGCCCTTGTCTTAGCTCTGCAGAGCAGTGTTCTTAGCCACCTGAGCAGTGAATGCTGCCCTCTAGCCTGGAAAGCTGAATGACTTCTCTCTAAAGCATGCAGTCAGTGAAGCTTTACTGAGATGTTTTTTTAGTCAAAATGTAGACTTGAATATGTACAATCTGTTTCCAAAGGAATAAATCCAAAATGATGGCTGTATATTCTAGTAAGAGCTGTATGGAACATTGGAACTAAAACCTAAATTTAACCTGCTTTCATAAATCTTTCAGATGATCTGGATAAGAAATATTTGCCACAGAAGTGTTTAAAGCTTGACAAGTTTGCATATTTTCAATGTATAATGGGCCAGGATACTATTGACTAAATGAGGAACTTCTCAGAAATAAACCATCAATGTGCTGTGTACTTAATTTTGAATCTAAAAGTTGCCCTTTAGGGATGGAGAATTGAGGCAGAAAAGATATTTGCCAAGATGCACATTTCTGGGAAAAGTATCCATTATGCTTTGTCCATTATCCAAATGGGGCACTTATCATAAAGCACTTGTAATTTATCACTTTGACCATTTTGGGATGAATTTGACACAGTGGCAAATCTGTCCTGAATGCAAAAATGTTCTCAGTCTGAAATATATAAACTTTCACACACATGAAATATATAAACTTTCACACACAAAATTCAGAAGTTAAATAAGGCTGAATTGTCTTTGGAGGTTTGGGGGTTTTTTGGAGATGGTGAGGGGGTTGTGGGTTTTTTTTGTTGTTGTTGTTTTTTGGGTTTTTTTGTCAGGGGAAGCTTTTTGAGTTGTAATTCATCATGACAGTCCAAGGAGAAAAAAATAGAAGTCAGAATTTAAAGAAAAAAATAAGCATTAGGAATAAACAAGGAATTATTTGTCAATTGGAAACTTAAGTTTCGTACTTAAGCTCTAGTAGTGAAATTTCTGATGTTTGTTCGGAGTCTCTACACACATAGTGGGCCTGCAGACAGAAGAACATTTTATTCCAAAAATCCATCACATGTTGTTAGCACAAAATAGTTTTATAAGTTATAGCTTATAATCTTTTAAGAAGGAGAGTTGTATCACCATGGTTCAGATCTCATCCATTCTTTTTTTTTTTTTCTTTTTGATTGGAGAAGAACATATTTTAATGAATTAATGCACACTCATCATTATGAGTTTAATTTTGATGTTATGTTATCATATATCATCTTTTAGCATTTTAACCTTCACGAAGACACTGTTTTTATTTCTGTTGGTGATTTTTCAGCAATGAAAAAAAAATCTGTGAGTTTTTATTTAATCTTTCAAGGCTTTTTCTTTTTTAAAAATTAAATTTCATTTTAAAAATGCTATAAACTATCCTGTAAGTAATTTTTTAAGACTAGAGCTGTGTTTACCTGAAGTCTTTCCTCTAACATCAATGGAAATTAAAGATCCATACATGTCAGAGTGCCACCACTAGCTAAGGTATATTTTTGTACACTTTGCTTCACTTGTGTTTTCAGTACTCTTGTTCAGAAAATAGATCTTTCAGCTGTGTAACAGAATAGCCAAAGTCCAGTGACAAATTGCTGATCATGAAGAAGAATTTGAAAGCACTAACTGGTATGCTAATCCAATTCACTAGGCAGAGTAAATTAATTTCAATAACTGTTGCAGAAATTTACCAGCTTACAGGACTAACACAAGGTATACTGTGGAACACAACCAAGAGCTTTACATGATTTGTATATTTTTTATACTGAGCCTTTTAGTTAATATACTGGGCCAGCATCATTAGCAGTCTGTGGCTGTTCTGCACTGGTATCCACTCTGATCTGGTAATCAGGTTTGCAATCCTTTAAGCAATAGACAGGGAATCAAACAGGAGAGGATCAGAGAACTTGTCCTACTGCACAGAGACTTCTCTGGGGAGAAGGGAAGGAGCTGACAGCTGTTCTTGTTGTTTGACCAGCAGCGAGAAAACATATTAATATTTAATGGACCTGAATATTTTATCTATTAAATGGAGACAAATATTATGTAATTATTTTCATTTATAAGAATCAAAAAGGGGTCTGAACTGCTGAAATTAGTTCATAAGCAGTTTTTCATAAAAACCGACATATTTTAGAAATGGGATCATACAAACACTCCATCTCTAACTAGGCTTCGATAGTGAAGGACTGCATTTACAAGGTATGAGTGTTCTTTTGTGATATTACAAGATTGCTCTTGAATCACTGTGTGCAATGCTATGAATTCATCAGGGTCAGATACTGTACAAGAAAAGATTGATGCCATGAGGAATAAACCTCACAACATGAGGATGAAAACTTCTACACAAAACAACTTCTGTTACTGCATTCAGCATTGACACTGTAAAACAGGTGGATAAATAGTTATTGGAACTGCTATTTGTAGCACAGCATCTTTGCTTGTACTTTATAGACCAGAAAATCTGTAATGGCTTTCTTGCAGTTCCAACACTCTTGTTTGGTAATAATCTCATACAATTTTCAATCAGCAGAAGGTGGTGAGAGGAGGAGTGCTGATCAGTCTTCTCATCCACAACTGCTTGCAAAATCAAAGGAGAAGTTAATTCATGCTCCCTTTATGCTGTTAAATTCTCTTTCATGGACACATTCCAGGGTGGACACGGGCACTGGTAATCTCTCCATTTTTGCTTGGTGTTATTCAGAAGATAGAAGGAAGCCTACAACACAGTGTGCAACAGAAGCTTTTTCCATGACTGTGGTATCTGCTGAATCCATTGCAATCTCTTGGAGATTTGGTGACTCAGGTGTCCTGTATTTTCCATTTGAGTGAACTCCATCAGGCTGGCTGCAGAGCTTCCCCAGGGCTATTCCAGATGAAACTGTGGCCAAATCTTTATTTAAACTTCATATTGTATTCATATCATATGCAAAATATGGTAGTTTGGGTTTTGTGGTTTATTTTTTTTTTTTAATCATGGGGTAGTTTCAGTCAGAAGGGACCTTTAAAGGTCACGTACTCCAACCTCATTTTAATGAGCAGGATCATCTTCAGCTTGATCAGGTTGCTCAGGGCACCGTCCAATGTGACCTTGAATCCCTCTTTCCAGGGATGGGGCATCCACCACCTCTCTGAGCAACTCTTTTACTGTTTTATCATTCTTGTTTTAAAAAAAAAATTACTCCATATGTCTAGTCTGAATCATTATATAAGATGTATTCTATTTTCAAAGACTGTTGATCCTGTTTGGGGTAATGGAAAGGCACAGAAGGAATTGGACGTATGTCTTGATTTGCTTCTTGGATACTGAAACCTGAGTAATAAAATTATGTAGGAATTTACAAGAACATAAAACTCAAGACTCAGATGCTTTGCCACAGACTTGTTAAATCATATTGGACTTGCTTGATTTTCTTTGCAGTGAGTTCAGATAAAAATGGCCGTGAGTACCATCATTCCACTCTTGAAACTTCTCAAGCTGAGTTTAGCAGTTTGTTCCTTTAGTCTAATTCTTCATCTTTTGCCTTGTCAAGACTTTTTAAATTCATTCTTAATTTGTTGTTTCTAATAATTTTACCTTGGATGTTTCCATGGAACTCTGATTTAGATGGGCTTGCTGATGCTGACCATTGTGATGAGTCTGATATATCTTCTAGACATTTACAGTCTGATCACCTGCCATGTTCTATATTTTCCTGTGTTACTAAATTCCCTGTCAACCAGCTGCATAAGCTGCTGTTACATCTGTTGGGTTCTATTGCTGGTTTTTCTACAGTTGCTCATCGCAGAGGTGATAGTCACTGTGAGTGTTGGGAGCACTTCCTATGTGAAGATTCTCATTAAAGGAAGAGCCACAGATCTGTCTCTAAGGAGCTCCTGGTCAGTCTTTTCTTCAGCATCACTATAGTTTCTTTACCAGGATATTACCTAGAAAGAGCATAAGATACTTCCTTTTTTCAACTCAGATTTCAAACCTTACAGAGGCATTACCACATAATGATTTGGTGCACCTTTCTTCCATTTCTAGTCTTTCTAATTCTTACTTGTATGTCAGTCAGGTAGTGTTCAAGTTATTTCTAAATTATTTATTTTTTTCTTTATAGTTAAATCATCTAGGTTTATAAGAGTTAATTATTGCAAATTAGTATTCCTTAAATAGAATTTCTTAGCTATATTCTTTCAAATAATTTGATTTCCCACTTCACAGAAGCAGCGTTATGTTTTGCATAATGTAAAATACATGTAAATACATCACTAAATGTGGTTTTAGATTGGATGCAGTTGCAGTAATCATTAAAGTCTACATGTTTCCAACTTAGCTTAAAGCACAGAGAATGCTCCAATGCACAGGCAATATACCTGAAGTACATGGTAACATAAATCACATAAATAAAACTACCTTTAATTTTGCAATCATACTCTGTTATTGTGAGCAGTAACACAGCAATTCCCCTCTGGGAAAGAGGGGAAAAATGTCAGCGTATTATGCAATGCTTTGTAAAACTGTTTATACAGATTTATTCAGTCATTTTCTTTAAATAAATGTGAAGTGACATTGCTAGCATGTTTAGATAAGGTTTATTTTCTGAACACAAACACTTTTTAAAATATACTGAGTGTATTTTTAAAACAATGAGTAATTCTTTACTCAAACCTCTTTGTATTACATAAGGTATTCAGTCAGCACACCTGAAAGAGACAGTGCATTGCTGCTCATAGTGCAACTCATGAACAAGGGAAGCTGTCAGACTAATGGCATTTTTCAATCCAAAATTTGGGTACCAAGAACATGGAATGTCAATATGATAGTGAGTTTAAACACGTATTAATAGATTTGAATACAATAGAAGCGTTCTCGAAAAATTAATGAAGGGCTTAGGGAGCTAAAAAGGTTTAAACAAATACAGATATCTTTGCAATTCATTGTCCTCCTGGCCCACTGTTGTTATATCTGGATTAGCACAGGGTTGCTAAAGGAGGTGAGATGGCAAGCCAACAACAAATAGAAGCTTAACCTGCCCTCAGATGCACTTGGTAACTTTCTTCCCCTCAAGTTGTCTCAGCTGCTGGTTCTTTCCCCTACAACTTTTTGACCAAGGAAAGGAATCTGACCAAGTTTAGCTGCACAGGTTTAATAGTTTTCCTCAGATATTTAACTCTAAAAGAACTCCATTGCATTATCAGAGCTTTAAGAGAAATAAGAGCATGCAATTACTGTTTCACAGGTGATTACATACAGCTACATAACTGGTAGGCTGAGGATGGATTGGCAGTTGTGTAATCTAGCGGGGAAATGGGGCTCCCACAGCATCGTCCTTCCCCAGATACCCACTTTCAGATTCACTGTCTAATGTAGGGGTGCTCTTGGAGCAGGGAGACTGAGAACTTTCTAGTCCATTGTGCCAGAAATGCCCTCACAGCATGAGTAACACCATTACAGCAGCACGTTTGGAAATGGCACAGTCATCTCAGGTGCTGCTGTGCTACCTGACATCTCCTATGACAGCTCCCAAACTTCTTTTCACCACTTTACTAGAGAATAACTGGAAGAGCCTGTGTATTTTTTTTTTTTCTGTCTTATCCATCAGGAGGCGTGGATTAGATGAAGGAGTGTGTTAACCTGAGTCAAAGTGAATGCACTGATCTGTACCTGTGGCTTTTTGCAGCTTGTGATGGCTTTCAGGAGACAAGGTCACTCTCTTCAGTTTTCATTCTGTGGTGTGAAGATGCATTAGCAGGGCTGTAGGCCCGAGATAATAGACCTTGCTCCAAAGCAATGCTCCAAAACAATGCTCCAAAACAATTAGGCTTGGCTAATGCCTTTATTTCCCCACTGATTTACTGCTGGCTTGCCTCTGGCCTTTTCAGCTCATAGCAATATTTGTTCATTTCTATCTGAAGAAATCATATAATGCATCTTCAGGGAGACAAAACTATTGCAAAGGCACCTAAAACCAGTCAGTACCTATTACATAGAATGGCACTTTATACCCTATGGACTAGAGGTATTTCTAGTATAAAACATGAGTGAGCACATATAACATGTTTACAACAAGATGTAAAAGCTTTTGGTAAAAAGAGGATTTTTAGACTGGTTATATGCACAGACTTGGTTAATAAACTGAACAGGATATTAAAACTCTAAGGCAACAGGAAGCTCTTAAAATTTCAGTCTCAAATCCTTACTGCTTTATATTACTGGAGCTAATGCTGCCACTGTCCAGATGTCAGTGAAAGAATTCATCCTCTTTCTTTCTCTTCAAGGAGAGTTTTCCTTTTGTTTGCAGTACAGGTAAAGCTGCATGAGGACTGATTGTTGACTCAGGATCAGAAGGTATTCCTGACAAAGTAGTTTATTAAAGGACATATAATAAACTAGGCATGGATTATAAAAGCTTAGCCTTTCTCCTAAATTTACATTCATGCATTCTCAAGGAACAACTTGCCTATGAAACAGTCAGCAATGCACAGGGTGTTTGGCCAGCCTCTTGGTGTTTTGTCAAACCAGAGTTTGGATAGGACTGAAATTTGAGGAGGTCCCAGTTTTAGCTCACAGCACTTTGCAGAAGCAGTCAGAAGGTGATTTTCCACAATCTGTGCTGGTATTCCACATGACATCTGAATAAAGGTCGAGTCAACTGCATGAGGCTTTTTTTTCTCCAGTTGCACTCCTTTGAATGCCATATTTAATTAATGTAAGACCAGTGCCTGTATGCTTGTTTAAAGCACATTCTCCCCTTAGCTTTTGTACTGCATCTACAGCCTGTGACCCTGAGCACAGGGGTGAAAACAATTTTTAGTTCATGAAAGAATCCCTTAGTGCAGCTTAGGTCATTATACCAAGTTGTGAAGAAACAAGACACAAAAAAAGACAAATTATGTACAGTGAAGTAGAAGAAATGTATGTAGCTGCAGTCCAGGAGGTATGTCTGGCTAGGGAATTTGGTTAATTGATTTCCTGAAACACATCTGCTCTAAGGAGTTTGTCAAGGTTTAATTCAGAGGCCAGGAGCTGGCAAATTTCTATCCAAAATAAAAGTTGTATTTGCAAGTAATATTTGCTAGAGAAGGTAACCTACTTGTGCTCATGAATTTTGAGATCACTGGATTATGTACACTTGGATGTCACTAAGTGGCAAAAATATTATTGTAGTGTTGTTACAGAGACAGTTTGTCAGTCTTTCTACTTATACAAGAACACATTCTAAAGACTCCATCCATTTAATTGCATTTGGAAACATCAATTTAGACATGCAGAGATTGAATACTCACTTTTTCTTTTTTAAAGCATGTTAGGGTTTGTATTGCTTAAACGTGTTAATTTAGTGAAACAGTCATGCTGGCCTATGAAGACCTATGTTTCTTGGTAAATTCACTTAGTTACAAATTCTTTTGGGTTCCACTGCTTTCCCAGAATTCTGGATATGGAGAAAGATGGACACCAGGAGTTAGTTTAGTGTAGTTTAGGAAAACATTACGTAGGATTATGCCTAAATAATCCTACCATTATCCTACCAATCAAATGCGTGTTCTACCAATTCAAGTATGTGAATATAGAGAAAATATATGTCTATATGTGAATATATCTTTTTTACTCCTTAGAAACTAGTTTTAAGAATACTTCTGTAATGATAAAAGTTTGTAGTAGAACATGGAATTCTATGTCTTTTTTTATTCTTACATCTCTATTCCTCCTGTAAGAAGTGTTAGAGACTTGAATATAGTTTTCTTCCCCATGTGAAATTTGTCAAGACTGAACTTAGTTCATCTTACAGCTGTGTTCAGAAAGTTCTACATACCTGTCCTTGCTCATGTTCTCAAAACAAGCTCCACTTTTTGACCACTTTCTATCCATGTATTTTATAAGTATTCAAAATATATGTTTAACTAACTGAACTCAAGTTTGATTGAAATGTACAGACACAAAAAGCCACCACGTTGTGAAGAAAACTATAATCCAGTTTTTATTTTCCCTAGAATTAATGCATACACAAAAACTAAAGTATAATACAATTTTTTTAAATATACATAATATTGGTATATATTTTGCATATACAGAAATTTACTCAGAAACAGATTTTAAATGACTAATCATATCTTGGCGAGAAAGTGTCTTCATTCTTGTCACTCATTTTGAAATGAGTGACAGAATGTTAGACTCTCCCCGAAAAAACAGACTATCAGTGTACAAGTAAATTGTGCAGGAACATTTTAATTTAGTCAGCTTTTTTCTTTTTTTCATAATTTTAAAGCCAGAAGAGTTTTCATTTTAATATTGTCAGGACTAGTCCTCTAAGCTTTGAAGGATCTATAAGTGAAGAATTGTTTCAGGCTTCTAAATCAGCACTGAACATGATCATATGAAATACTTTTCTGGATCTTTTTTAATTTGGACATTTGTTATAAAACATTAAAAAGTCTTCTTTCTTTTCTTTGTAGCAAAATCTTCTCAGTGATTTTTCCATAGAAAAATCTCAGGAATTTTCTTTTATTTTTATTGTTGCTGTTGAATTAGTTGCAGTTTCTCTCCAGATAAAACCTTGGACCTCTTGCTGTCTCTGAACATGTTTGTCTTTGGGCTGGGCCCTAGAATTATGTCTTCCCCAAAACCACAAGGCTAAATCTGTTGACAAGTGAGTATATCATGGTCAGATGGATGAAACTGGTAGACTGCCATTCAGTCCACCCACTCCCATGACAAGGATGTGCTATATAGTTCTTTGCACATTATATTTTTGGCTTCAAACAAGGAAAATAACATCGTTGGTATATTTTACAGAAGCTGTTCTAGAGAGGCAACTTAACAACCTTATTTTTACCATCTAGTTCATATTTCAAAACCATAATTGTATCCAAATCATACCCTAAAAATTTTGCCAGTTGTGCAGATAATCATGCATTCAATGCATTTTTTCATCTTTCATGACACTTTCTTATATAACCAGTTTTGCTCTGTTTCTGTAGTAAATTTTTGGTGCTAGATTTATCTGCTAATTTGTATTTTGTAAGACACCATAATGGGAGACTGTCATGAAGACTTGATGAAAATTTGATTTTATTAAACACAGATGGAAGTGAGCAGCTCTTAAATGCAGGTTCTTGCTGATATGTTCTTCATTTATATTATCTTTAAGAAAATTAATTGTATACTTGTAAATGGGATGATATTTAAAAAAAAACAGCAACTTCATCAGAGCAGAATTACTAGGAATCTGGATTGCCTAACACCTTGGTTCTTGTGAAACAGTAGGATTTAAGCTGTTGTTAATTGCTACCCCAGAAGTCTTCTGTTCCAGATCACCTGCCTTTGCTTCCTCCTAAATGTCTCAGTGGTAAAAAAATTGTTGCTGAAAATTCCATTTGAGAAGACATTGATATAAACTTAATGCTTATTGGATTCTTTGCAGCAGTTTGAACATGTTCGTATTTCATGGATTTTATTCAAATGCCATCAAACCAAGGATGCTTTATGCACTCACATTTTATCTGGGCACTCATTCTTCAGCGCCTTATATAAAGAATCCCATGTTTAAGTAATGCATGCCAATAGGAAATTTTGTTTTCAACCATTTCTCCAGAATCCTGCAGTACTTGCAACTAAGTTATTGATGCATTATTAAAGATCATGATCAAGAAGTCACAAATATCAGAAGGTAAAAATGGATGTCTAGAAATTGATTTACAAGTATTTAGAGCAATGTTAAAGCTCCATGTTCAGATCTCATATTTTTTCCTCACCCTCTTTTTAACTCTTACATGTTCCTTGTGGGGAGCAGGGTGTGCCTAGATTTTTTAGTCTTTAGAAGGTCAAGAACCTGAAGAAAATCCTTCTGTAATTTGCAGAGTTTCTCTGAATTTTCTGACCTGAAACTAAGTGAAGCAACCTGAAATTATAATTTTACTATCCTCTAACTGCACTCTTTTACAGCCCTACCCAAATCTCAGGTGTATAACAATGCATGCTAGCCTGGTTTCATAAACAGTAACTGCAATACTGACAGTAAATTGAGCTCTACTTAAAAAAATATATTTCTTTTCATTTTCCAACTGTTTTGTTTCAAAGGGTTTTTCTATCAGGAATTCCATCCCTACTGTTTATTCTATACACAGTTCCTGAGCCACTCTACCATAAGAGGAGCCATCAGATCCTGCCTGTAGTTGAAGGGTACAGATGAAAATGAACACTGTATGAGAAAGGAGAAGTGTCAATGTTTTATCTTTTCGAATCATCAGTATACATTTCTCTTGTGTTATAAAGCTGTGTCTGGCAGAACAGCAGAGCATAATCACCAAGGAACTGATTTACTAAAAATTAATCATTTCAGAGGTCTGGTCATCCTTGGAGGGTTCCTTATGAATGTGTGTGGGAGTTGTAATTTCCTTGTATTTTGCAGTTGCTAATGTATTATTGTAAGAGGAATTCCTCAAGAAAGCCATCATTTTGGAGTTTCTAGGTGTCAGGAAGAATATATAATGGTAACAATTATGCTTTCCTCTGTATACCCTTTGTTTGAGACCATCAAAAAAGTCATGTCTGCTTTCAAGGCTCCAGAGTCAGATTTCCTTCTGTTTGACCTGGACCTATAATGAATCATTTTCATCATATATTTTGTCATTCACATTTGAGATTGATTTATAGAAACCCCAGTGTCTTGCATGGTTGCTCAGCTCTGGTCATTTCTCCTCCACTTCTGCCTCACCTTTTATTTCCATAGTACTTGCTGCTGCTTTTTCTTCATCTTCATCCTCCCTTCCTTTCTCGTCCTGGGAATTTCTCCATTTAAGTTTGAACTTCCTGTTCACCATAAAGAGTCCAGTTCTATGGTTGAACAATCCTTCAGCACCAAGAGATCTTTTTAACCTTCCTCCACCTCCTTTTGAAACCACTTTTACACTTACTTTTCCCCCAGAATAATTTTAATAATTGTTTTCATATCATCATATCTTCCTTGGTCACATGACCAGATGGAAAAAATACATTTACATCACAACATTATGTTACCTTGAGGAGCAGAGCAAGGCAGTAATAGTACCTCTGAAGCCAGAATGTACCTATGCTAATTGTTGGCTTAGAGGTCCCTATATATTTTAATTACTTGTCCTACTATTATCCTACAGTGCTTTAATTTTAAATGAAAGATAATAGCTGCCTTATCTCTAAGGAAACTGGTCTTGATTTTATTAACTTACAGGACAGAAGAATAATTGGCACATATCATTGTCCAGAAATGTATTCAACAAAGGTATCTTTCATTGTTTTCTAATGTTTTTATCCTCAGAGACGTAAAATTCAGGTCTTGACCGGTTATGGTCATTAAAGATCCCATGGCACTTTTTTATAGTGTGGTCATCTCAACCCCAAGCACCTGGCCAAATACCAATTTATGTAACTGTTCTGCTTACCCAACATTCCCCACCACCACTCACCCACCCCATAGTTTCAATTGGCTACAACATTCTCCATTTCCTCGACTAAAATAAAGTGTGTTGTTCTGCACTGTCAGTCACCACATTTCACCTGAGAGGTGATTGTGCTTCACTGGGAAGTGAAGTGGTTCTTCTTTCTAATGCTTGTAAAGCGCTTTGGGATCCTTTTGAATGGGTGGTGCTACTTACAATAAATGTAGTTCACTGTCATTCTATCTCAGGCGTCACTTTGTTACAAAGCATGTTTTAGTTAGAGTTGGGCGAATCTGCTTGGTGGAAAAAACATTCCCAGCTCTCTCTAACCTGACAGGAAACCTTTTGACAAAAGTTGAAGAGTTAGATCCCTTCCCTTCCCTTCCCTTCCCTTCCCTTCCCTTCCCTTCCCTTCCCTTCCCTTCCCTTCCC
>JBBMKD010000034.1:6784868-6827259 GCA_037834095.1 Argya squamiceps
TCCCCTCCCCTCCCCTCCCCTCCCCTCCCCCCTGCTCCTCTCCCCATTCTTTTGGGTTGGAAATTCAAAATATCACCAAAAAATGCACTTATTCTTATGGCCAATTATTATTCCAGATGCAGGAGGGTAAAATTAGTACTCAAGAAAGAGCTGCACTTTGTGGTGTTTACCTGGGTATTGTAACACTTGAAGATTCGCCCATCACTAATATTTACTGTATTTTGCATTATTTCTTCTGAAAAAAGTCTTGGAATGTTTGAAAATGCTGTGCTTCAACTCTGAGTGTGATCTGTACAGAAGAAGACATTTTTCCCTAGAAGATAGTTTAGAATATTGCTTAATGTTTTTTCTGCCCAGCATCACTAATCTTACTAACTGCTTCCAAGATTATCAGACATCTGCAGCACTTCGCTGCATTAAGAAAAAAAGTTGACTGAAGTGATATCATGTTGCTGAAACATGTCTGTGTCTAACTCTAGCAGACTAAAATAGCCTTTCTTGCATGTGTGTTGCATAGAATGTATGCAAATATGTAAAGAGCACTCAAATTTCTAATATCATTGCAGATCAAAAGGATAAAATGCTTAAAGTAGATTCACCCTAAGAGGATTTAAGATGTGAAAAAAAAATTGTTGGCACTAAAATCTTTTCAAAAATAGTATCCTAGAATGCACAACATTGAGGTGAAAATAACCCAGGCTCTGGGCTAGGGGGTAAACCCATTACATTAGTGGATGTTATATCAAACTTCCCCTGATGTCACTGGAACTAAAACTTCTTTTCTTGAGGTTATATGAAAATACAGAAAATGGAGTTTCCAAGTGACTTTGCACCCCTTATGTAGGAAATGTACCTCTTGTGATTTTAGGCATTTTGGGATCAATGAATGCCAAGTGCCTGTAATTATTTGTTTTATTTTTTGGACCCTGAGATTGGTCAGGGATTGATTGGTCTGAGATCTAATAACAAAAATGAGTCCCTTTTCATTTTACCCCAAAAATCACAAAATAGTTTTCCAAATAAATGTACTCATTTGAAAATAATGTTTGAAATCCATCTTGAGAAGTTTCATGGATCTATTTGAAAGCTTTTGCAGATATATGCTTTTGTTGGAATACTACTTTTACCTTACTTTTGTCCAATGCAGATGAGAACTGATTTGATGGCCTTCCTGGATAGAATCAGTATTCCCTCAGCTATGCTCAATATCACGCTACAGAGTTCCTAAAGAAATTTTTCTTGAGTTCCAGCTCAACTTTTCCATTTTTACAGTGCTTTTCAAGTAAAGGTTGATTTCCCTAACACACTAGGAATTTCAAAAATTTCATGCGGCTTTGATGAAAAGCAAACAAAAATGAACGATTTTCTCTGATTCACATTGAGTCATGACATTTGGTTTCTAACTAAAATGTAATGAAACTGGACGGGTGCAAACTCACACAGACCGGTGGAAAAAATGAGCGAGAGGAAAATCTGTCATCTCAGCAACACTAGTTTTTGTGCATCACTTGAACAGATGTAATCACTCAAATAACAGTGTTTCAGTAGGTCCAAAGTACCTTTGTGAGTGTCTGACTTCTCAGTTCATAACACTGTGCAGGGGGTGCTACTAAAAAGGAACTGGTTTAAACCCAGTTCTCTCATCTTGCCATGGTAAATATCACATAGGGGCTTTAATAATGGCAAATACACTCTGCACTGAGCAGTGCAGGGAGGTACCTGCTGCTGACAGCTAGTTTCTAAATATTACAGAATATACTAAGACCCTCTTATTGTTTAGAAATCCACACAAGTCACAGTTTTTGCAGTTTGAGTAATAATTATAGAATATATTCTGTACATGATAAATGAATAATATGGCTGACTTATTCTTAAAGGATCTCTGGGACAGTTTTTTCTCTTATTTGGCCCAGAGTACATCTGCACTACCATCATTAATTAGTGTAATTAGCTTCTCATTAGTTATTATTGTTTTTAAGTACTTCTAGTTAATTATACTCTGTTATCACACAATTCAAAATACATGCTTAGAGGGAAGGCTGAGAAGAATTAGAACTTCCTAAATAACTTTTATTTGTTTTCCATAAATGGATTGTTTTTAAAATCTCCTACCACACTCCAGATCTTCTCCAGATTGCCTAAGAGTGCAGTTCAGTTCCTTATCCTTGAAATCCTCTTGATTGTCTAAGGGGTTTCTCTACAATATTTCTTTATTATTTTTTTCACTGATTTGCCTTTAAAGAATGCATAGTAGCTAAATCTACCCATTGAAACAACTGTTCAGTGTACATTTGATGTGATTACATTCTGCATATCTTTTTCCTTGCTTGAAATTGCAGATCTCTGCTATTACAGCAGCATGCTATTACAGTATGCACTGTATTTATGAAATTTATTACTACTGGGGCATGGAGTTTCCACGTAGCTAGAGTTAGACTATATAGTTAGACCACTGCCTTTCCCATGTAACCAGCACTCCTGTTTGGAATATGGGGGCCTAAAATGTGCATTCTCATGTTCAGTGCTCTGTATCTCATTCATAGAGGCAGAGAGACCTCATGAATAATGAAAGTTTATGTCACAGCCAAAGCTTTCATTTGAAAGAAGAAAAAATACAAAAACAAAGCAGATCCTTTCCATTCTATTTCCTTCCAAAACCCCTGAAAAGTTCAATATTTTCCCCAGATATCCTACTCAGTCCCAGAATCCCACTTTCAGGAGCTGAGCGTGTTCTCTCTTCCCAGGTATTGCTTGTGCTTGCTGAACATCGGGTCTAGGGAAATACCCTTTATTGCATTATACTATACTGGCCCTAGTTCTTCCTGAGCTAACAAATAAATGATAATAAATACAATCACAGCTATGCTTAGAATGTTTCAGGCTGACATCCAATAAATTACTAAGGTTAGATATGGCCCTTTATCAAGCATGGCTTCAGTTTGCAGCTGACCGGCCTTCCTTTCTGTCCCGCTAAATCCGCTTTCTTGCTCTTTTACAGATGGATCCACACGAAAACATTTTGTTGAGCACGCTGGAAATCAAGAACGAGATGGCTGCCTCGGAGGCTGTGATGGGGCTTGGGGACCCTAGGAGCACAATGCTGGCCTATGACACTTCCAGCATCCAGTACCGGAAAGCTGGATTGCCTCGACACAGCTTCGGCCGCAATGCCCTGGAGCGACACGTGGCACAGAAGAAGAGCAGGCTAAGGAGACGTGCTTCCCAGCTGAAAATCACCATCCCTGACTTGACTGATGTCAATGCCATAGATCGATGGTCCCGCATATTCTTCCCCGTGGTTTTTTCCTTCTTCAACATCGTCTATTGGCTTTACTATGTGAACTAAGAAATAAAGCCACGCAGGAAGCAAGAACTGGATTTCTCTTCAAATCGGTTGTACAGCCAAAAGTGGGACTTGGAAAAATTCTATTCAGGACAAAAATTTATTTTAAAACACCTTAGTTGCTGGCCCACTCTATGGTCTGATTTTATGTTTTGGTTGTATCTGCTAAACCTCATATATGTTAAGTTGCAGTATGGACATATCCCCTTATCAAAATATAAGTGCATTTTGAGTGTAAAGGCAAATTGGGTTTTGAAAATCACTTCTGTCTCTTTCTTTTTTTTTTTTTTTTTTTTAATGGCCATTTGAGTTTAGTGGTACAAATTATAGAGCAGCATTTGAGAAACAAGTTTTAATTTCAACAGCAGTACATGCCATTCTAGGGAAAGTGCATATCCAAGGCATGCATATACACTTAAGAGAGTGTACTAAGTTATGAGACACATACACTTTACTTTTTAAATGTGTAAACTTGAAAACAAGTAGTGCCTATCATCTTTCCAAGATGATGATGGTCAGAGGTTTCCCAACCATATTCAGGTATTTCCTTTTATTTATTGAAAGAACTGAACCTTTGACTGATAATATTGGGGTTGGGATGTTTGCACAGAAGCTGAAGCAAGAAGCACTAGTTTGTTTGTATTTTAAAGAGAGAATATATGCTCACTGTCACAGTGACTGTGTTTGGGATCAATAGAGGAATGTAGGGACAGTATCAAAATGCATCAGCACTAACGGGTAGATGCTGCTGGGTTGTGTTGGGGAAAGGGAATCTGTCCAAAGTGCCAAAACTGATTGCCCAAATAGTAATTCTGCAGATGGCTGAAGGAAACCAGTGGTGCCCTGCCTTTCTCTGGGGCAGGGAGAGTGAGACAGCAATTACAAAATGCAGGGGCAAGGAGACAGGAGGGTACATATACATAAAAGTGTGTGTGTGTACATATATAAATGTATATACACGGTGCAGATGAATGTTGTCATTGTACACACCTTAGTCTGAAATAGTTGTGTGGAGTTATGTGATTTCTTCCAAGTTTTCATCTTTCCAGCATTCTGCTTCCTGCTGTTGGTTAAAGGTTCTGTACCTCTTTCAGCAGTCGAGATCTGAGCACATGTATTCCTGTACAAGAGGTACTGACAGGGTGTTTTCTCAGTCTGGGTTAGGCAATACCATTTCACTTTTTGTTTTCCTTAATGCACTGTTCTAAAGGAAAGAAATTCATAGCCATCACTTTAAGAGTTTACACTCTTGAATGTTTCCTGCTTTTGGGTAGTTTCCATTGAAGAACTAGAAAATTTCCATTTTTCTTTGGGAAAATTCTTGAATTAAAAGGTTGAGTATTTTTCATTCCATTGAGCTTTATTTTTACAGGCAAAAGGGAATTTTAAAAAAATTTAGACAAAAAAATGTCATTTATTCCACTGTGGAACTTTTTTTGTAATGAAAACAGGATCATAAGAACTGTATAAAAAGTTAAAATTTTTGATGGCTTTTACTAGATCAGATCCCCAATATTGTTTGACACAATGTTTCAAGAAGCAGAAGGCACATCTGTTGCATCCACACTACCTCTCATCTGTGTACAAAATTTTGAAAGAAACTAGAGAGTATAAGTCTTTTTTCAGGGTACCGAAAGAAACTCTTTGGAATATTTTTCCTATTTTTTTTTTAACATTTTTTATTCTTACTTTAAAAGAGTAATTTTTTTACAAATTTCTTTGGTTTTATTTTTGGATTTCCCCCCCATTTGACAGTGAATGACACTAATAGGAGGTGAATAGTTCTGGGAGCTAATAGGCAAATATTCTGACTTTTTTTGAGCACTTCATATGCTTATTTCTGTTTCAAATAAGAGAGGATAGTCTTGGAGCCTGGGATGGGATTTGCAATACACCCTACCTGCCAGGAAGTTGTGTACATTCACACACTGCCTCCAGGCTCAGACTCTGCAATATGTAGAGACAGGTTTTCCTCATGTGATTAACTTCTCAAGTCAAAATTTTGCTCTTTGTTCAAATACTTAATTTGTGACTGCATTTCATGCATAACGCAATAACCTTTGTAGATGCACTTGGGATTTCAGCTGATAGGTATGAGTTATGTTGCATTTTTTCCCAATTTTAAAAAATGGAGCATATCAAAATTCAGTATTTCTCTTCAAAGTCTGTTCTTTAAAAATTATATTAATTATCCTAAATGAAAGCAGTCTTATAGTATTCTTCTGTACAAGCTTTTCTTTCATTTCAGAGATAGCTGACAGCTCCTTTTGTTGTTTCACAGAAGCAGAGTGTGACTGCAGGGAGCTCACAGGCTGTCTGTGGTTGATACACATCAAATATAAAACCTTACAGGGAATATGTTGACTCTCTGCATTGGAAACTGCTTCAGCTATTACAAAAACCACAGAGATCGAATCCTGGAACTGCACATTCACTTTTCTGAAGCTACAGTACAAGCCATAATACTCTCTGATGTTGCTGTTCAGGGAGTGAAAGAAAATGTTTGGTTTCTGCTCAGGTGTCACTAGGAAAGATAAATTATCTGTGGGGAAGGAGCACTTTTGCTTTTACTGTGTTCTTCTGGCTATTAATGTGATGTATAAAATTAGTGAAAGAGAAAGATTCTACCATTTTGTACTAAGGCTTAACACTGTGATATAAAAAGATGGGGGTGAGAAAGGCTGGTGAGGCACTATCAAGGGAAAAGCATAACTCGAGCCCAAGGTAAGCACTTACTCCTGAGATACTTGAGTGAAAGCGGGAAATGATGCCAACGTAGGTGAGATAACGGGGTTTGCTACGTGTGCTACCCTCCAGGTAAACTAGAATAAATTTACTTTACTTTAGAATTGACCGAAAATGAATATTCTAGATCTTTTTAACCGTGTTAATTGTTGGTTTCAATAAACAAAATAGCAAAGTTAATAATTTAGATAAAACTTGTAATATAATTATAGTTGCACATTTTATTGTTCTATTAGACATAATAGCCAGCAATTAAGGTGTTTTTCATCTTTGTGAAATTCATGGGGGAATTATAACATGGCACAGTTTTAATGAAATCTTTGAGATCAATCTGTAAATATATACTGTACATGACTGCTAGTAAGTATGATACACATTTTCAGAAGTGAAAATTCATGCAACATATTTCTGTGTTTGCATAAGGAATGTTATGTTTCTATCCTATCGCAGTTCAATGACTGGGAAGAAAGACTCAAGCAATGACATTGTGACCATTTCTTTTCTCATTCCCAGGGGAGGAGAACAGAGTCCTAGATAACAGCACGTGGCAGAGTTCTTCAGAGAGTTCTTACATTCTAATAAAAAAGACATAAAATCTGTAAGGTACAAAAGCACAATGCATAGAGAAATAAGTGGTGGTCTTACACCTGGGGAAAATATCCTGTTTATTTCAGAAAAACATGCATTAAAATTAAACCTCAATTAATTTTCACTATAATTATTAGAGAGTGTTCCAATCCTATAACACAATGCTAAACATAGGTGAACAGATGTGAAACATTTTCCAACTGTATGTACATATGGACATACCCCCAAATGTCTGTATGGACATATGTGTGTATATATACACATGCTGAGTATATATATATATATATGCACACACATTCACATGTTGGTGTGTTAAAGGAATAAGCTAATAATAGTTTTGTTTCTACCATCAACCAGTGTATGAATATATTTTTGAGAAAAAAAAAGATTAATGTATTTAGAAAAAAACCAAACAACTTACTCTACAGGGTAACTGGGCATTTCTATATCAGCAGATCAATGCTTATGATTCGTATGGAGTATTGCACTGTTTGACATGATGATAGTACTGTACCTCCTTGCATCTGGAATTAGACTAGTCCTCACATTGCTTGCCTATTTCTTCTCTCTCTTTTTATAACAGCATTGTCCACTAGTAAGTTTTCAAAACCAACAAATTCCTTAGGGAGCCAAGAAAATAAAAGGCAAAAATAGTAACTATTTCTAGAAAATAATCTAGGGTGGGATGGCCAGGGTACAATACTATATCAGTAGTGATCAAAACATTTTGCTATGTGTACATAGAACATACAATGTGAGCAACCATAACTTAAGCTGAACGTGTGTAAATATTATCAGATTTCTTAAACATTTTTAACTTCTAATTTGTACTTTATGGTAAGGCAAAAAGCTAATTCTACTTATGGTTTAGGTTAATGTGTCCTAAAATTATGTAAATAATTAAATAAGCTGTAAATGAGCAGTCGATAGATACAGTATTTGTTCAGTGAATTTTTTTTACTAAGTACAATAATTGCAGTGCTCTAGCAGAGTAATTTAAACACCCTTTTGCATAAACAGATTTGGACTCCAGATATAAAATAGTACAGGAAGTGCTGTAGTGTAAAATTGCCACCGTGGCAACGTTCCTATTGGCACAGCTGATTCTTTTGTATGGTGAAAATGTTCAGGCCACACACTCAGTGCTCAGATCAGCCAAAACAAACAGGGCCTGCCTGGTTCTCACTCACAGTAAAGGCACCTTTGTGTTGCTCCAGTGAGAGGAGAGGTGAAGGTGCCCAGGGTAAGTGAGAATTCAGCTGATTTCATTACAGAAGCCTGCATATTGCATCTGTCTGATTCTGAAATCTGTCTCCTATGGTATTTAATAGTAGGCTTATATTTTTTCTTTAAAAAAAAAAATGGATGTTTGACTGTCGTTAGATAGCATAGTCCCCCCAAAGCCAAAGAATCTTCACTCCAGAAATTGTTTAAAAGGGAAATCTAAAAAGTCTCTGCTTAACACCAAAGGTAAAGCTTAGTAAAATGCACTAGGAACTTTGTCTAAATTTTTAAGAAGCAAATGGAATGTTGTTGATCAAAAGACTGCCCTATTCTACTTTGTAAAAATACTAATAATACTAATCCATTATATAAATTTGAAATAGATCATCTCTACAAGAATATGCAACACTAGCATTTCATAAATATAAAATTATTTTCTTTACAAGTGCTTTGACAAAAAAAAATGAAACTTAAATGATGAGAAATCTCACCTCTACTTTCATACTAAGGGTTGTATTTTTTTAATGTTTTTCAGACATGAGGTCATCTATTCCAATTTGATAGCATTTTGTATGTTTTCACTGTTCCTGTCATTTGGCAGATACTCACCAGGCTGTATGGTTCATGGTCTGTCCTGTTACTTTCAGTTGAAGACAAAAAGAGCATTTGAAACATGATTAATTCTGACAAATTGCCTATGATTTGACTTCTATCACGTTTTTATTGGCATGGGTGTTTAAATGGTTCTGTTAGTACTGTCTTTGCACAGTTCTGAGTTATCTTTTACTTAGTACTATTTATTTCATAATGTAGTAATCATCAGCCTTACTAATGACCTTGTAGCCTTTCTTATATGCACATAATGCACATTTTCCAATGGCTAGAAAATGCAAAATACTAGTGGATATCATTGCATCAGATCTTCATGTCTTTCTCAAAAGGACTGCTAACCTCTGGGATATATGAGGTAGTAAAATGATGATTGTAAATGAGTAGCACATAAGAGATATTTTCTTGAATTTAAAATTATTGCAGCCAGTTTCAGCATGTAAATATATAATAATGTTGGCTAGTGTGTAATTCTTGAATTTAAAAATATAAATAAAGAAAACCTAAAATATGTACATGTAGTTGTGTTATGTTGGGCAGGCTCTTTTCTCAAAGCTGCAGATTTCAGTTCTCATCTGCAGTGAATAACTCTGAATTTGGGTGTTGAGGCCCCTGAAATGTAGGTGTAGGATGGGAAGGGGGAATCACAGCTTGGGGTTAATTTGCCTGTGCAGCCCTTGGGGGACTGGAGTGTCTGGGGAGGGTAAGCAGTGCACAGTGAGAAGGCTGATGCTGGTCAGGAAGGAAATGCTGATAGGAGAGGAGAGGGACCGGCTGAAATATCTCAGAAATTCAGTAATGCCTTCTCAGAGTCAACTCCTGTGAATCTGTTTTCCATGGTGAGTTGCTGGTGTCCTCATTACAGAAATATGGAAGGTTCTGCTTGCAAGGGGATGGTATTTCCTTTTACAGTAAATGGTCTTAAATCTGAATATGTGGACTTCAGATATGGAAGTCCCAATTTTCATTCCGTCCTCTTCCTACTTAGGCTCTAACAGGAGACATTCTGGATGACAAATTATTGTCCCTTTCAGGATGGTGGATTTAGATTTTCCTGTTGGAGTGGTTCAGCTGAAGAACAATTGAAGATGAGCAAAGGAGAGAGCAATCAGGCATGGTCATGAGAGGCTCTGACTGCTTTGGACAAGGCTGTAGCAGGGATTGGAAGCTGGGTCTCTCATTGTGCTCCAAAGCAGTAAAATGTCCACTAATACAGGTCTGGTTTTGCTGCTTCTTTCTGTCTTAGTGGAATCTTGAGCCTTAAATAAACTTCAGATTTTACACTTGTTTGCTGGCTGTGCTGAGTGAACAGTTCATGTCTAATAGTTTTTCTTGTCTGCTGTCCCAGCTCTAATAAAAGGAAATCCATAGCAGTGTTTCCAAACCCCAAGTATTACTGCATGGGGGATATTACAGGCTGTTTATTGGTTGCTTTAGCTGCACATTCCTGCAGTTGATTCTTTGGTGAATCCTACCAGGGGGAGCAGATGGAGCACCAGAAAAGGGAACAAATGGCCATCAGACAAAAGGCTGCCAAAAGCTAAAACTGCCAAATTCTCATTTTTGTCTGGAAACGCAGACAGCAGTTGGTAATTCCTTTTGAAGTTGTCCACCTGGCTATTCTCTGTACCAGCCCCACAACAGCACTGCTTTAATGACTGATCTGTTCTGTCTCTCTTTTCTGTGGATAAAGGGCACCAGTTCTGCAGAGAAAGATCAGAGGTTGAAGATGGGAAGATTTGAGTCTTACAGATGGCACTGAGGTGAGGAGCTTCTGGGTGCAGGATGCTGATTCTGTGTCAGGAGACATAGAACATGAGAAGTAAAATATTCCAGACTCTTAAGGAAATTACTTTCTTCTCTCACTGTTTAAAATACCACATCTTCCTCTGAAGCTTCTGAAAAGGAGAGAAAAATTGTGAAGAAAGACTGAAATGTCAGCACAGTTGCTTTTTTACAACTCTGTGATATACTGTTGCCCCTTATTTTCAAGATTATTACAAGCTAAGAAGCAAAGTATTTTAACTTGAAGACTTGTTCATGATTTCAGAGACTAAAAATATTTATATTAATTGGTGAGTGTCATTTCCAAATCAAAAATGTCTAACTACCATTTCACTTGTCTGTGTTTATAAATAAATGCATTTCGTGTTATCACATCCTAACAGGAGCTATATCAAATCAACTGGCACAAAAATAAGGCTAATACTATGGGGTATTTGAATAATTTATTTTCTTTACTCTGAGTTTTAACACTTCATGACCTGTGTAATATGGCCTCTCCTTCATTCAGTTTACTAGATTGCAAATTAGAAACCTTAATAGTGACTTCTTGTGGGTAACTTGCACTGTTGAATATATCCTGATAATCTAAGATTAACGAAACATGAGAGAAATTATCTAACATCACAGTCCTTAATTTATAAAAGGAAAATGAGCATTTAAAAGAATGAAATTGTGCATCTGTCAAACACTGAACAGCTGTGAAACAGTGAAATAATGGGAACTGGCATCTAACACATTGTAACTGCTGCATATAAATAAATGCAATATTATAACTACATAGCAAGTATGTTCACTAACATAAGTTCTGTGGTTATCAAAATTAATGACCAGCATGACATTATTAATTCATAATGCTTGTTATTCTTGAGGGACATCTGGAATGACTCATTTATTATGGTGTTCATATGAGTCTAATCAAGGGATATATTAAAAAAAAAATGATGGTTATGTCAAGAAATGTGGGTTGGCCATTTAGATGATGAAAATTTCTTATATAAAAGGAGATATGCTTCCCTTGGCTGAGGCTCTGGGCCAGGTTTTCTGGGAAGAGGGGGAGTGCTTGTTTCAATGTTAGGGCAAAACTTTTGAATACATCTTACTGTTGGAACAAAAGACTTTTTTTTCTCTCTCTTTCTGACAGATTGTCAGAGCTGACATACTGCATTTATTTTGGCACTCTAATGGCTAAGGGCATGCTTCCAGCTGAGACCACTTTTTTAAAATTTTCTCTTTTTTGGAAAAATATAGCCAAGGAAACAAAGCTTGCATAAGTTCCCTTACAAAAGCTTTAAAAACTAAATCATGTAAACTGCACATTTTTGGTTTTGGTGCTGTTTTGTTTTCAGATGGGACTTGAGCAGAGCTCTGTGTATGAGTGGGTATTTATGGTCACAGGTACTCACATTTCCCAGCTTGGTTGATACCTCTGAAATCTGCTGCTTTCTAAACCCACAGGACACTGGACTGTGACCTTTGAGATCTCCTTGTTAAATGTTCCCAAAGATCTTTTCTGAAGAGTCTGACTGATCATATCACTCTTTACTCTTCTACCCTTTGTTGACATTTCATGGCATTGATGCTTATGAAGGTGCTGTGGAGAGACATCACAGGGCAACACAGCAGTGCAATGTCATGCAGGAGACAGGAAATTAAGTCCTGTCATTTGTTCTTTGACAGTAGCAAAAAGGGCAAGATGTGCAGTGATAAACCCACAGCACAAAAGCCAATGTGGTCATGGTAGGGTCAGTGCAGTTCCATTACTGGGGTGATATTTCCACTTCCATGTCATGCAAAGAAATTGTTTCTTCAGGTGAGAAGACACTGACAGGAGAAGGAATGTGGATAATAAACAGATCAAAACCTACATGTCACAACAGCAAGGTTTACCTGCAAGGTTTGCAGACAAATTGGATTGGTTTTGATGTGCTTCTGTGTTTTATATTATGAAAAATCAGAGCTTTTTTATTGCTGGTGTTGTTAGTCATCATTCAAAAATTATCTGAATTGGAAATATGCGCCAAACAGGAAAAAAATTTGCTGGCCAGAAAAATAGGGGAAAAACAAACAAACAAACAAAATAAACAACACCAGTGTGGTGAAATCCAGCAAATTCCCTCCCATTCTCTTGAGTAAGCGTGAAGTGCAACATGCAACACCTAATTTATTTTCTTCTTTTTTTCTCCCACTGATAACGTACTTTAAAATTTGGTTTTAAGATTATAGGAAGGATAAACCTTTTTTTTTTTCTCCTTCCCCAACCCTATTTTTAAGGGGTTTTTTCTTAGACAAGTTTGGAAATGTAGCATGATGACTTTGGCTAATTCCAGTGAAAAATGTAAGCCTTAATTGGTTTTGGAAGAGTCTCTCAATCCCTTCAAGAAAGGATAAGCATTATTTATTTGCCTTCATTGGTACCCAAAGCAATGTGATTACTGAAAAGGTTTGACATTCAAACTAGTTAAGATGAGAGAAAGAGGCAGGGGGAAATCTTTCTATGAGGTCCAGACAAAAGGAAGAAACATAAAAATGGGAAGGACAGGCAGATGAAAAGTAAAGGTTGTTTCCTCACTCATGCTGTAAGATTTTAAAGTAAATACTACCTGCTCCTCTGGCATAACAGGTTTCCCTGTCTTTTAACTGCAGGCCAGCCCTCCATCACCTGGGTTTTCCATTTCAGATTGCTTACAGGAAAGTGATATGAGATAATAGCTCCTGATGTTGATGAAAGGAAAGGATGTCCAGCATCGAAATCCTTATATTTTCCCTAGTATTTTCCTAAAATGTATTTTACATCTGACAATACTTGAAAACAAATACCAAATCCTGCTCCCTTTACTCTGTCCAAAGGATTTCTGAAGGTGTTAAGCACCCATTTCCATTTATTGTGCACACCCTGAAAAATATTTGAGTGTTTGAATCAATGGAGGAGGGGAGGGAAGAACTTTCTCCTTTAAAAACTGAGATAACAAGACAAATCTGTTGCCCTGTAAATGAAAATGCTTTGCCTAGATTTTGCAAGCACTCGTGCATATTGTTGAAATAGAAACTACACTTTATGCAAAATCTCTACACTGCTGAGAAGAGAGTTGGCTTTGCTCATTCCTGCAAGAATTAAAGTGATTTATTGCATTCTAATGAAACAGAACAGTATGGACATTGGAAAATACAAAAAGTCAAACTGTAATGCCCCTGCATCATTCTTTAGCAGAGGCAGAAAGCATCTTGCTGGAATCTGTGTTTGAGACCCAGCTGTGAAAGACAATAACAGTTGTGTACAGAAACTGACACTTCACTATGAGGAACTAAATTAAGATTACCACAGCTTTAGCATATTGTGAATTTGGGAAGAAGTTCTGGGATTTCCAAAAACATTTGTTTGATAGACAGTAAGCCTGCTGTCAGATTGGGACTTGCCTCCGGTTTGCATCCCATGTGGCATCCCCCTTCTTCTCTCCTAGACACTTTACCTCTACTATTGTTGAATTAGATGTTAGCTATCACATTAATAGTATTGTTATACCTGTGCCTTAATTATATCATTAATTGATAACTGCAAAGTACTATGTAACTAGAGCATTTTGTTACTGTTATTTTGAAGGAACAAGTGACAGAATGGAAGAATGTTAAGTGAAACTCTTATCATGTTAATAATATCTGTGATAATTTCTCATGTCATCAAAGGCTTGTAAGAAATTAGGATATAGAAATGAAGATTCCAGGCCTTGAAAAGCAAGAGGTTAACCTAAATTTTCATTAATTACAAGGTGTGCAGATCACTACACTGAATGGACATGCTAAAGATGCCCTGTGTTTTGGACAAGAGCACCTTCAATCTGCTTATCATTTCCCATACTGTGTGCAGGTTGTTTGGTATCAGTCCCTGGTAGCCATGAACAGAGCAAACACACACCCACAGTCTACCTGCAAGGTCCCTGTAAAATAATGAAGTTACAGATACATCACGAATAAAGAGTGCCTTTGTAGACAGCTGGGGCCTAATTAATCTGCAGCACAGCTGAGGAAGGCCGAGCCCTTGGCCCTGCAGGTATCACTGGATTTTGTTACTGCACCAATTATGATAAGGCATTGCCAGCACAAACAGCAGAAAGGCATTTGCTGTGCACTTGGAGGAAAGGGTTGCTAGTTATTAGTCTGCTGGAAAAGTGTATTGTGATCCTTTGTATTTGCGTTCTTTGTTTTAAGTTCTTACTCTAGATGAAGAGGAGATTTTCTGTTTTGGCTTTTTCCTTTCTAGTGGCTGATAAACTGACCTCCCCACTGTTCCTGTCTGATCCCAGATAAGTGAGATCTCCAACATGATGTTGCTATAAGACGAGTAGACCAACATTCCTTATTTCACTGGAACCAGCTCTTTTTCTGATTGCTATGGTTCATTATGGTTAGTCCATTATAAATTACAGGGTATCTCCAGGGACCTGTTCTATACTTGAAATATCACAAGACAGCTGTCATGCATAATGCTGCAGAGAGCTGCTAAATTTATATCCACTAAAAATGTGCTTTATGTTGCAGAGTGACCCACTTTAACTTTGATGCATAAATGGGTTGGTTTTCCGTTTTTTTTTAAGTATTATCTGTTATCTTCTATTCGTCAATAGACTTAGCTTGCTTAGAACAGTCCTTAGAAAATTGGCTATTTGTGCATGGTGTATTGTGTGATTATCATTATTTTATAAAAATTGGACATACTTCCAAATTCCCCTAGAGACAAAGCATGCAAAGGGCAATTCTCTTCTGCCAGCCCATGTAAATTCTATCAGACTACATAAACAGACAACAGTGGCAGATTGGCTCCTGGAGCTTATGGTTCCCTCTGCTCCTAACCAGTTTGCACAGCAAATAGACAGAAAAGACTGTAAAGCACAAGTTACCCTAACATATAGATAATGGCAGTTTACTTGTGTAGTTTTCAAATGTGCCCTATTTGACAGTTTCAAAAGCTTTTTGCCTTTTTTTGTTTATAAGAGTAAGAATCCTTCCAATTCCACCCTGGTTTTAACAACATTTAAAAAACCAAACATAATTCTCTGATTCCATGTTAAAGGGAGAAGGCTTATGCTTAAAATGCCTTCAGTACTATTTTTTTCTACAAGAAATATGTCCACAGGAATTCTGGCATAAAGCTTACTTATAATAAAAAATATACAGTAAGACATTTATGCTATTAATTGATATGACTTCTTGGCAGGGTTAAATAGATGATAATATAGTCCACTCTGTAGAAATTTATAAGTGAATATATGTAAGAAAAGAAATGAGAAAATTTGAAAATTTTCTGGTTTGATTTTTTCTAAATCACCTTAAGATGGTCAAAAATGGTCACTAGCAATTTTATTCCTTTCAGGACAAAAATATCTCCTTGGTCCTAAGTGATTGCACACAATCTAAGCAGTTGGACTAGATGGTTGCTGTTGGTCCCTTCTAACTGAAGTATTCTATTCTGTTCAATTCAATTAATTTTTGTCCTGTGAAAATGGCATGGCATCCCCTGGTCCTGAAAACCATGGAACTGAGGTACTGTGATAATGAACTCTTCTAGGCCATAAACTCAATTTCCATGCTTGGCCAGTGTCTTAGGTTGCAGTGTAAGATGTAACCAAAGTATGTATTCTATCACCATCTTCATAAGTTGTTAAAACACACCATCTTCATAAATTGTTAAAACAGATGGGGCAGTGTTCCTTATCTCCTCCATGACTCATCCCTGTTAACTCCCTCTGGAGTATGTATTCTATGGGAGAACAGATGAGAGATGGAACAGAAAGCACAGTGGAGCTTGTGGATCAAGATATCCTGGCCTTAGTAAGATACAATCCATATCAGATCCGACCCTTCCACAGGATCACAGCTTCAACAGAGCCACATCTATCACTTCAACAGGGCTGCAGCCACCATTTAATCAGACTGCTACCACTACTCTGATGAACAGGGTGTCAGGTCGTATCCTGACTACGTCAGTTTATGCCAGTGTTTTCCACTTTTATTTTATGTTTCCTATTAAACTGCAGTTCTGACTTGGAATCTGCCACTGGTTTGTTTCCAAACTAGTACAGACAGACAGAGATGGATGATGGAAGTTCCCTTCCTCCAGATGTCTTGGCTTCATGTATTGTATTTAGTTGAATATTGGGCTATGGTACAGTGGTATTTTTTGCAGTAGTAAATAACAGCTCTCATCCCTTTTTCTTCTATTGGAGTCCTTTGTAAGGGAATAATAATCTCTCTTTTTAAAACAGAAAAGAATTGTGGAGTTACTTAAGGAATTCAGGGAAAGGACTCCTCACTGATTCTGAATGTTCCTTCTGTTTCACTATTCAAAAGAATATCATATATCCCAATGTTTTAATTCAAAATTTCAAACTCAGAATGGTTATCCTGATCTTTTTACAATATCATGTGTCCTGTCTCCTGATTTTTAAAATAGGTTTAAATCAGTTGTGTTTGTTACCAGCAATGGACAGGAAAAGTTACATTCAATCAAATTTAAAACACATTTTCAAAATGTGAGGGCTAAATAAGGTTTGTTCATGTGAAGACTTGAAGTACTACTAAAGTAGACACTAAGACATATTCTCTAACAAATACTTTTCTTGCTCAGGCAATTTGCTAAACTTGCCCTTTCTGTACTTGCATTTAAAAACCCTGTTTATGCAGTGGTGTTTGCAATTTTCTTTTGACTTTACAGTATTTTAGGGAGAAGATATACACAAGTGAGAGTCAAAGAAATGTACGTACCTATCACCATTTCAAATGAAGTTAATGAAGTGAAAATGTCAGAAGTCTGAGGCAAGAACTTTTGAGGGTTTAAAATTTGCACCTTGTAGGCTGTGTGGAGTCTGAAAGCTAGCAAGCTCTACTTGATCAGCTGGACCTCAGGAAAGTTCATGCATAACCTGAAGGTTCATAAATAATAAAAAAGTTTTTTTAAAGCTGATTTTAATGAAGAACCAGAGTGTTCATGGTTAGTTTTTGAATGGTAAAGGTTAATGTAGACTGCAATTACTGACTGGTTTTTGTTCTTGTTTGGGCTACTCCTGGATAGGAAAATAGTTAAACAATCTAATTAGAAGTTTTGTCAGACTTGGAAACACCAGAAATGCTTGACTAGATCTGATGTTTCCACAGAAGGTATTTAAAATAGTCCAGAAGTATATTAAAAAGGACCCTTTTCAGTACTGTAAAAGAGAATGAGAATATGAATTTTGGGTTCATATTCACACTTTTGCTGGGAGTAGTAATTTCCTACCATTGGAAATCATCAGCTTTGCAGAAGGTGTCCTGGGAGACCTGGGGACAATCAGCTGAGGGCAGGTCTGTGCTGTGACCCTGCGACAGTGACACCAGGAGCATGTTGGGCAGTGCTAGCAAGGCTTGAGGCAGCAGCTAAAGGTAAAAATCTCTCTTGGCATATGATGGCTGTGTTTAAACAACACACAGTGGTCAAAAAGTCCTCTTTAACAAACAAAACAAGAAAAAAAAGTGTTCTGTTCATAAACTATTGCTCCAAACCCAAATTGTTCATTTTGCCCCGTTTCTCTTTCTTTCATTGATAAAGGTATAGAAAATTCAGTGTAACTGGGATTACTTCAAGTTCAATACAAACAACATAATTAAGCTCATTGTTCATGCAAGTACTTCCTAAAATTATGGTATGATTTGTATTTACAGTGTCACATTACTGTGGAATAAGAGGAATAACTGAGAGAAAACTTTTATTTTTAACTAGACTATCTCTTTACTCAATTTTGTGGAAATCTGAATTGAATGTCATCCCAATGTTAAGAAAATGTAGTGTCTAGAACAACTCATATTATTTGAAGAAGTAAGATACATTTAAGGAAAACCTCTGAGTTCAAGCATTTAATTCCATTACATGAAACAAAAGCCTACTTGTCTGCAAAAGTGTGACTCAGATCCTTAAGCACTGTGCATTTTCTGGGGATTTAGGCTTCAAATTTCAAGCCAGTTTTTTCATACAAGCAACACATTGCTTCGTGGTTTGCTCTTGTTTTGGCAGGAGCCGCATGAAGGAATCAATTTTTACTTGATTTTTCAGGAAGCTGCCATCCTCCATCTTAATAACTGCTGCCTTAGCTACCTCTCAGGTCCCTTGTCTGTCAATACATTGTCACAGAGTTACCACTTTTTAAGGATAGTAAAAGAAAAGCTGTGCTTTTCCCAACTTTCATTCCATAAATTCATAGATGTACTTTTTGAATCCATATAAACTGGATCAAATCCATGTATTAACAATAATCTCCATAGTTCAGTTTGTGTGAAGTTGCTTCTAATTTTGGTTTGAATTTGTATCCTAGTCATTTTGTTATAACAAAGAGTAAATATTGCTGTTAAGCTTTCTCATAATACTCATAATTTTATAGATCTCTGTTATGTCCCCCTTTCTTTTCTCTCTTTACCTAACTAATGAGGCCACTAAAGTTTTAAAACATGAGAAGAAAGATCTCTGACTCTTGGCTGTACATTCAGCATTTGGTTGTATTTGAATCGTTAACAGAAATATCATAATGTCAGTTATAGGAGCACTATTATTTAGGAAGCTGAAAGCAAAAAGCAAATAACCTTATGCTAGACACAACACTTCAGCTGCATCCTTACTTTAATTAGCTTTAAAGTATTTGCTTTAGAAAATTATTTGATCATTTGCAAAGGTCTGAGCCACTCTGTCTATGAAATTGTGGGACACAAATATGCACTGAAGAGATCTTTGGGACCGTGGTCACATGAATATCCTGGTGATTAGGAGAGAGGAGGCTGAAATGATCAGGTGGCTCAGTCCAGGGGGTGTTGTGCCAGCTGGGGTGTCAATTTTTATTCATTAAGGGAGAAACCTTTATTTTTTTTAATGCTTTAAGCTAATCTCTTGCAACTATTTTTTCAAAACGTGTCTGCTAAAAGTGACACCAGTTTAATTGCACTTCAGTTAGTGACAGCAGAAAAACCAGTTACTTTTACTTACTAATAGTCATGGGCGTTATGCTTAGGAATAGAGTGGTGGATGAAAAACAAAAGGGAAAAAAGGACAACATGACAGCAACTACATTTTTCTCCCCTTAAACTTATCCAATGTGGGAGATAAAACATACACTGTAAGTGGGAAGAAATCCAAAGGGAAATAAGGGGCAACAGAGTTGCTACAATACAAAAATTCATTTTACTGGGGACACATGAGAGAAGAGATGTGGTGTGGGGATGAACTGCAAGTATCAGAAGAGGTGAGGCCATGGACTGGAAATAATGAGTCTTATTAAGACTGTGAATATTTCCTTGGAATATCTTTGCTTCATCGCTGTAATTGGTGCTCCCACTGCCCACTGATGTTCTTTTGACTTTCCTCGATACTTTTCTTAATTCCTTAAAGGTGCTCCTTGCTTGGGGTTTAGAAGGATGTTTGGAAATGTTTGGATGTTTGGCCTAAATGGGCCAGTGTGCTCCTCTGCAAATCAATCCTTGCCTGGATCTGACTGTGCTTGGGCTTCCTGCAGCCTCAGGGAAAGTTTTAACCAGAGTTTAGACAAATTGCCCATTTGTTCTGGTTTGGAGGAGAGCTATATTCCATGGGACTGTGTCTGGATTTTCTCTATGATAATGTGAGT
This sequence comes from Argya squamiceps, assembly GCA_037834095.1. NCBI lineage: Eukaryota > Metazoa > Chordata > Aves > Passeriformes > Leiothrichidae > Argya > Argya squamiceps. The sequence goes on from JBBMKD010000034.1 coordinate 6,804,798, forward strand.
CCTCTGGGCCATAGGAAAAGTCTTCAGAAATGGTAGGGAAGCCTGCCTGAAAAATGGAAGCTCTGTTAAAATTAGAGGGGTTTGACATTTGTTCTTCATCCTGAACTGAAACAAATTAAAACCATGCAAATGAAGTTTGTGAAAACATCAGAGAATGACAATGGGCTGGCTGCTGGGAGCCCAAGGTTTGAGATGTTGCTCTTCCTGATTCATTAACGTCATGGGCGACGTTCCAAGTCACCCTTCAATAGTTTGATGCATATTTAAAGAAGTGTGGGAAATGGCACAGAATACCAATATCCCAGCGATTAGGACTTCAACCAAAGGTACAAGAGAGATGGATATTTGCTCCTGTTTTTTGTAAATCCTAGGTCTGACTACAGGTCCCTGTTATTCCAGCAATTTTTCTCTGAATAACACATCCTGTTTGTCTGTGAAAAAATTGTTCACAGGAACCTCATATATTGAAAACATTTCTTTTGAAAATTTATCCATGTACTCTAATATTGAAGAGCCCTAAAGCTTTCTGAGAATACTTTGGAACACTTCACAGACAAATACTGACAAAATTCTGTAATGAAACCGTACTTGGAAATAGGTTTAATCACACTGTACTTCATCTCAAATAAATCTATTATCTCTTGGACAGTGCGATAACAAGTTAGTACCTTGATCTGCACAATGGCAAAAGATAAATGCAAGTCTGTTACTCATTCCATGTAAGAAGAATTCCTCCCTCAGAAGTATGGCAAACATACTTTAAAAAATTCAGAGAAAATCTGATGTGCCTGCAAATGAATGCCTGAAAGGCAAGAATAAATATCTTAATTCAATCTCATAGACTGTAGACATAACTGAATCCTCTGAGAAATCAAATACACAAATTCTGACTTTTAAAAAGCTAACATATATGTAACTTCCTCCTTTTCATCCAAGAATAGTTTGGAAACAATAATTATGCACCAGGAGACCTACAACTTCACATTCAAGTCTAGAGCTTCCATGGCATCAGTGTCCAAATAATGTTGTTCCTAATGGTTACTTGGTGGTTTTGGATAGAGTAACTAAACTTCACAGGGAGGGAAAGGAGTACTGCCAAAACATTTTAAGTGCTATCTCAGCAATGTGGAAGACTTGGCATTTCCCACTGTTGTTTTTCATTCTCAATGTACCGTAAACATATGCTGAAGAAATATTTCAACTACCTGAGAATAGGAGCACAATATAATATCGATTCAACTCCTCTGGACTTCCTAATTTGTTTTTCTGAACTAAGACACGATACTTGAAGAGCAATTAATGCTGACCTGTAGCCCTGCTTCATGCCTGAGATGTTTGGTTTTCTGAAATTCTTTTCCCAGGGAATTTTCTGTAAACAAGAGACATGTTTTGGTAACAGCAAATTTGTTTACATTTTTTTCCCTAGGAGAGACTTTCTTCTTGACGTCCCTCTGGTCTGACCAATGTGATTGAAGAGGTTTGTCTTCTTGTCACCAATACAATTGGTCTGTGTAGAATAGTATAAAAGGGGAAACACTTCCCAAGAATAAAGGAGTCATTTTCAGCTTTCTGAAGTCAGACTCTTTGTGTTGTTGTGGTGTACAACAGCATCACTGACCCAGGTAGTCAACACCAAAAGAGAGAGTGCCCTTTCCACTGTTGTTACCCAGATCTATCCCATCTCTCCATCTTTTGTCTAGAATTCCAGGGATATCCTCCTACCCTCTCCCCACAGCCACATACTCTGGAGCAGATATACAAACTTCTGTATTTCCAGAGAACAAATGATAAACTTTTCTAATTTTCAGATTTCTTGATTTGTCCCTGTATTTAATCCAGGAAACGGCACCAGGAAATGGGATGAGTATATTATTGCAGTTTAGCACCAATGTTTGCATTGACTCAATAAGTTCCTGAATTCCTGGAAGAGATGTTTTCTGTATATCCTCTGCCATTTGGAGTGTGGGTGGAAGGCATGCTTGAACTAAAGGTGTTAAAATGACACTATTAATGTTTTTGCTGATGCTCCTTCTGTAAGAACAAAATAACTTCAACCAGGTTTTTTTTTGTCTACAAATAAGTAGAAAACTAATTTATTACTGTCCTTGAAAAGGCAAGTGTTTGTATGTCTATGTACAGATAGAAATCTATATATTTAAACAGGCATACATAAAAGGAGTAGTTCATTGCACTGAGAAAGAGGGTGATTTAAATGATTTCTCTAGCTTCCTTACTTATTTTTCATGCTTTCTTAGAGTCACTCTGTCGTAAGCTACTTAATATAAATCGAAGAAGTAGAGAGGTCATGATGCCTCCTTTTTGCCACCCTAATCACTTCCAGCTGTGTAAAAAGAAACCTCTAGTGCACACACATGATTATGGACTGTACAGGCTGGTGAGTCTGCTTTGCCTGTAAGAACAGGACACTTAAAATCGCATTAATTCTCAGCGTTTCCTCTCTCTCTCTTTTCCCCTACTACTTAATTTGGGTGACTGGAATGACACAATAATGATTCTGATTGAAGGCCCAGAAAAAGACAAACTGAAAAAAAGAAACCCATCAAATTTCCAGTGCTATAACTAGAGAATTTCTTCTATTTGTCTCATATAAAAATTAAATTTCTTTTGTGTATTTCATGAACAAAAACTGTGCTGAGCTGCTTACATGCCTGTTGTCATAGAGAAGTTGGAGGTCCAGGTAAGCAGAAGACAAGATTTTGGTGTGAAACAATGAATAAACCAAATTTTGTATTCTATGTAAAGAGCTCAAATCAATACTTCTAAAAGAAAGGTCACTGTGTTTTAGCAGTAAGGAAACTATCACTGGTTTAGCTGCAGTATCCCCGAGCCACTCTTTTGGAGCAGTATGGGAGGGGATTCTATCTTCTTTTTATAAACATTTTCTTTAGAAATTATGTTTAAAATACTCGTGAAATATTCTTTACTGATCTTTTCTTAAACTGCATTCAATAGTGTGGATTCAGCAACAAATGTCCTGACAAAGTGGAGCAGAGAAAACACCAGTGACAGCCAAGTTTCTGTAGCAGGCTCAGTGCCAATTCTCCAGAGGCAAAAAAGAACCTGTCTCCAACCTCACACTTATGATTCAAGACACACTTTCTGACATATATCAGTGATTTCTCCTCCAAACAATATTAAAAACAACTTCCAGAGAGACTTCTGATTACATTATTTTTCATTTAGACACATTTGAAAAAACAGGAACAAGAAATCTTTTGCTCATTCTCTCCTTTTTTCTTCAGGTTGGTTTTCTTGTTATTGGTTTTTTGTTTTTCTTGTTCTCACTTCACACTATACTGCAGGTTTGTGTCTCTCAGAGGCAGAGAGAAATTGATACTGAGTCGTGCTGAGAATGCATTGTAGTTACCAAGGAAGTGGTTTCCCAAGCAACAGTAACCACATGAAATTTGACAGAATTTCTTCCTCTGGATCTGTATCATGTTTGCTGCTTTGCAGGAGGCAGTGTGTGGGCAGCATAAGTGATCTCATTGTTAACTTTACTTTTCGAAGGAGATATAGTCATATTTCTGTATTTGTTAAAGAAAGACAACTTCAGTTAGAGTTCAATGCTTGGTTTGGGGTCTGTATTGTTTTTGTTTCTTTTGTTTTGTTTTGTTTTGGGAGTTTTTTGTGGCTTTTTGGGGTTTTTTTGGGGGGAGGGCGGTGTTGTTTTTTGTTTGTTTGCTTGGTTTGTTTTTTGTTGGGTTTTTATTTATTTTCCTGCTAGCAGATAGATTGTGGATATGCCAGATAATCCTGCAGCATGTGGGCAGATGCTAGAGGCAACATTCTCAGCTGTTACACACTCAGTGATGATATTTACCATTCAAGAAAGCCATGCCAGCACCTCGGTTTGCTCCAGCAAATTGGATGAGACAATTGCCAGCTTGATGATGTCAAAAAGTGTAGGAAATATGCACATGTTCAGAATTAGTGGAAGGCTGTGAACCAAGGGAAAGGCAGGGGCAGAAGTTCCAACTCGTCTATGGTGGGGCAAAAAAAAAGAGACTGTGACAGCTGGGCCTCAGTCAAATAAGATTTTCAATAATTTTTCTTAAATTCAGCTGTGTGTCTTAACATCTACTTCACACGCATGATGAAATCTTAAAACAGAAATCATGGTGGTATTTACATGGGCAGAATCCCAAAGGAAGGTGGGTATTTGAAGCAGGATTTGTGTTACTGTAATACTTTGCATTTATGTTGTGCTAGTTTCCTTAAATGTTTTCTGAAAAGTTAGATTTCTGCTTTGTCTAGAATAAAAAGACTGAGTTTAACTGTCTTAAAATATCAAATTTTTAACTCTCTTATCTTCTGGATTGCAGATCACTGTGGATAAGGAAATGTTAGAGCTACAAAAGCTTTTAAAGTGCATGAAGAAAGCATTAAGTGCATATTGAAAACATTGAGGACCATGGATCTGAGCCAGTTCTTTGCATACCCAGCTCTAATGAAGCAACTATTTACCCATAATTGTAAGGCTCCAAGTAGAGATGGAAAAGTGAATGAGCAAGGAGATTATTGGACTTTTGGCTCTGGATCTGTATCAGCCTCACGAGGTAAAGACAGCTCATGAAACCTTTTTATTCTATTCCATCATTAATATTTTTTCTACTTTCATGAACTTCATACAAAGAAAGCTTTTACTTTGACTTTTTAAGCTCTCTCTCAACCCCTCTTCAAGTTCCAGAACTAATCTAGCTCTTAGCTAAGTATCTTGTTCTTTTCAGAGAAAGCTGCCTCTGTCCAAGCAAGTGGCTCATTTTACCAGGAAACATTCACTGAGGACAGACTTGGTCAGGGTCTACATTCAGTTCCAACTTGTGAAAGTATGTAAAAAATAATTTTCCTTCTCTTTATTCAACCTCATTTGCATTCCTTTAACTCCAGAAATTATGGTCTACACTCCTTACTCTTCATTGTCCCTTTTCCCCTCACTCTAACACTCACGCTACAAATACACTTGAGGCTTTTCTTTGAAGTCTCTTTTCCTTCACTTCCACCAGCTTGGCCTACAATCATATTTATTTTTCCTAACTATAACCATTTAGGTTTTTCTGGAAGTGAAATAGCACTCATATCATGGGATCTAGACTGGTCACCCTAAATGCCTACTGTTGGACTCGTGTTTTTATGAAGTGTCTAATGCAGTGCCAGCCCCTGCTGGTTTGAGAGCATTATGGGAACAGGTGGTCCAGGCATAAACAGCAGTGGGAAGCTTTTAACTAGGTATTAAAAAATGGACATTGGCTGGGGGACAAAAACCCGAGCAGAAAGGGAGAATTAATTTTTACCCCTTTTCTTTTACAAAGTCTTCCCTTCCCCTTAAACATGAGCACCTTTTGTGTTTGATATGTTTAAAAAATGTTGATTTAGTTACTGTTTTGCTTAGAGTAGGGAAACTTCTGTCTCCTGGGAACAAAAAATGTAAACATTTATACATAATCAAACATGGTGCTAAAATGCCCCACATTCAAGTGGCACCCTGCAGTGAAAGACTGACAGATTTGTCTTACAGTAATTTATGTTTTCTTTTTATCTTTTGTTATTTAATGGAACTTTATTTATATAATTGGCCGATAATTTAATCTGCTTGATTTCTATCTAGAATTTTCTTTGATTAAATATTAAAAAAAACACAAACCCTAGCACCAAAAACCCCACCCTGAAGTACTTCATATTTTTGTTCAGGGCTCTCTGCTGTCTGAGAGGTAAGAGGCCTTTTGTACAGTTTGCAGGATGTCTGGTCATTCCAAAATGTTGTGTTACATTGCCAGTTGGAACAAGGCAGACAACAGTCCCCTTGCAGTGCTAAAACGTGTACTTTGCATTAGTTTTCAAGTTAATGAGTTTCAGAATCTCCTTGATGGAGAAAAAAGGTAGAAATTTACTTGAATAACTTTATCTCTGCTTTTATGTCTAGGTGTTCTTACCCCACTAATATTTCAAGTATCCGAGCTTGAGGTGGGTGGTAAGGTAAGTCAGTTGTCATACCACACCCTGTTAGCAGGACTGCTTGTGTTTGATCCTGAAAAGTGTGAATTTTGCATTCATGTTTGGAAGAAGGCAAACAATTGAAACATAGGTTACATTCCTAAACATTTTATTTTATAGATTTATGGTTGGAGAAACCTTCTTGTTAAGGTTGAGCATTAAAATAAACATTGTGTCAGCACAGAGCAAATTGGTTCCAAACACTGAACCAGAGAAATGAACAAACACTGGATTCTAAATTGAAATGAGAAACGGTTTCATTTAATAACCAAACATTTGAATTATTTACTAAAAGTTTCATAGATATCTGCATGGAGAAAATCTTATGCCTTCAAAACAAACAGTCGAAAAAGTAAATGCTGCTAATATAAGCGGTGTGTTTTCAAGATAACATGAAAATAGAATATTTAATGGAAATGCAAATACAGTGCTAGTTTCTTCAAGAGATTTATCTTACAAAAGAAATAGTTTAATTATAGTGACAAAGCTTGCAACTGAAACAAATATATGAAGAATTTTTTTTCCTAGAGGTAAGTAGGAATGTTCTGATTATATATATTTTCAATAAGGAAAAGTTTATAAAAAAGAAAACATTCTACTGGAATACACTTTTTTCTTCTTTTTACAAAGAACCCTTTTCCTCTCCTGAAGGTAATTTCTATTCAGCCAAGAGACTGATTCTGAGCAAAACAAAGGATTTTCTTACTCACAGTCTTTGTAGTGCCTGTGAAAGGAAAAAATATCTTCAAAGTTCCTGCTCTCAATACAGAAGATTGAAAACCACAATGCAGGTTCCCTACAGCCTAAGTGAACATCCAAATAGTAGCTAAAAATGTAGTTTTGGTCTTTTCTCCCTCTTCTGCCCTCTTTCCTTTGTCAGGAAAAGCTTTGAGAGAGCTTTAGTTTGTTGTAATACACAGTGGGAATATTCTGAAATTTCAAATGTCTGTAGCAATACAACTCCTGCCCCGCTTCCTTCTACACAGTGTCATCTTCAGCTGTTTGCTCTCCACAGTTCGTTCCAACCAGATCAATATCGGTGATTGGTAATAGTTTTGTTCCTGCAGTGGGTTGACCCTGGCTGCACGTCAGACACCCACCAAAGCCTCTCTGTCACTGCCCTCCATAGCTGGACAGGAAAGGGAAAATATAACAATGGCCCTCATCCTATATGTGGACCACGAGACTAAAACAGATTAGGATGAAACACAGATGAGGATGGTTTTGAAGTTTTAAAACATTAGAAATTACTCAATAAGTGATAAAAATTAGCATGATCTAGATTTGAAGGACTGATTACCTGAAATAAATCCTATACAATTTCTTGCATTCATATTATTTCACCATCAACCTCTGAGATAATTTCAGTGCAGGCACTTGCCCATCTCATTTACTCTTGGGATATGTGATACTGGGCTGCCTGTCAGTACAGGGGGATTTCAGCCTTGTCTCTCTGATATGAAATGTAAAATGGTATCACAAAACCAAATTAGAATGGCAAAGACTCCAAGGCCAGACACAGGAACCTTGACTCTTGACTGCATTCTAAAAAGTAGGGTCTCTCCCATGTGTTACCCATGTGCTCCTGAATGCAGTGTAGGAGCTGAGTTACACAGCAAAGGAATTTTGTTAGCTGTAGGCTTAGCTTTGGGGGTTCACTGGACATGTAGGAAATTTGTGACAGATTGCTGTAGCTCATTCACATGGTTATATGAAAGATTATTGAGTCCTGTTACCCGCTGGGAAGGTGTCTTTTTCATTTGTAGTTTTAAATTGATGTTTTATTAAGTAATTAAATACAGTGCTTCCATTTCTGCAGTTTCACACAGACCTTCCAACAGGTTTCAATGTGAAACAACAGGGCTTTGGTCAATCCTCCACAACAATTCAAAAGCATGTATGTTCAAATTCAAAGGCATGCTGCCTTTCACTTAATTGTAGCCATTTATATTGCTGAGGACCTAGGCAAGACATTTACTAAAATAACATAAAAATTCGTACACACTGAACCTGCACTAAAACTATAAAAATATATTAACTTTATATACAAAATTAGCATGTAGGGAATCCATTATATTTACCCAATATATGTACTGAAATTACTGACAGCAGTAATGCCTCTGATAGGTGCTCATTAGCACTAAATGTGATGAAGGAGCAGCAGGGCTAATGGCTATGCTAGTGTTCAGAACCATAAGTGTCAGGAATCTTGGCTTCCATGTGGACTCCAAAAAATTTCCTCTCACAGCCAAAGGCTTTCCTGCTTTCTCTTGTGTAAGTTTTGTCCAACCTATTCTGGTTCCGGAATATCTTGTCTACCTCAGCTTGTCTTGCTTCATTTTCATTACCTATTTATTTATAGGCTCTGTTTCTTGGGCTTATTGACTCCTTTGTAGAATCACTGTTCAGGTCATGGTGTGCTGAGCCCACCAGTTTTTCTTCCTTTATAGTATTTCATTTTATTCTCCTTGGTGGCTTGTGCATTATGTGTCTTCCCTCCTTTCCAGATCATAGCACTTCCCTCTCCATCGCCATATTTCACTGCTGGCTCCTTCCCAGTTTTCTCAGAGTAGCAACTTTGATTCCTTTGGGTCTGTCTTGGACTGCATTTTGTGCGTGGGCTGCACAATGAGCATCTGGCCTTGTTTCCTTCAGTTCATGGCTGCACTGGAATTTCAGACCAAAATAGAAGCAAGACTCGGTGCAAACTCAGAGCAAGACAGGGCCCAGGAGTCGGTCAGCACTTGGCACTTGGGGAGGTGGTGCCTGCCTGGGGAGCATGAATCATTGTCAATTTAACTGCTATGCAGCACTTAGGGAGAGGAGAAAAATTCCTTACCATTTCTTGATTTGTTTTGGAAATCAACTGTGTGAATAGTAGAAAGAATTTTTCCTGTGTGTAAACATGTCAAAAATATATTTTGATAAAGTAGTTTACAGGTGTGATTGAGTCACTTGAGGGATTGCCGTATTCTGATGGTAACTAGGTCTGACCTAATTTCTGAGATCCCTTCTGAAGCTGTCTTTGTCTCAGCCTACTCACTGGCTTGAGCAGCAAATCTTTCTGAAGCAGGTTCAGTGATTTCCTACTTCTGTATTCCAGGCTGTGGGCTTTCTTGTTTATGGACAAGATCCAAACATGTAACCAAGGCATTTTCTGACAGCTACACCTACACAGAGGAAAGTGACTCTGTGAGGTGCATCACCCTGCCTGTGTGGTACTGCAAATCCTGACTTTACCTGGAAATAAAAGGCTTAGTGTTGTCAATAAGGGAGAACTTCTCAAGACCATGGTAGGGGACTTAGAATGAGGTGATCTTGAAGGTCTCTTCAACCCAAACTCTTCTGTCATTCCATGATTGTCTCTTGGGACCACACTTTGCAAGTGGTATGCAATCTGTGGCAGGACACGGCCACAAGTCAGCGCTGAGGCTGTCCCACCCAGCCCTGAAGCTGTCCCACCCAGCCCTGGCACAGTCCCACCCAGCCTGGAGCCTTCTCCCTCAGTACTGAACTCCTTCTATCCACAGCAAGAGATGCTAAATCAAGACCCCAAAAAGGGCATGCCTTGCTATGTTCAGAATTTATTTCAAATTCCTTTAAACTCATCTATGTGGTTGCCTTAATGGGCATATATTTATTAAGGTTGTGCATCTGATTAGATTCCCACAAATAAAAATATGGATAGCACCAGGATCTCTTGAATTTGTAACCATACATAATACTTACTTCTAAGACAGTCTGTGCATGTTTAGGTTTGTGTAACCAAAGCTTCATTTCTTTCTGCTATGAATGACAAAATTAATTCTTGATCACTTATATATTCAAAGAACTAATGATACCAGCGTATGATACTAACCTCAGTCTTACAGCTCCCACTCCCCACAGATATTTAGGAGCTTCTTTCCTTGGCAGTAGCTGATAGAATGTAATATTTTATAATATTGAATCGACAGTTGCAATAAACATCTCATTTGAAGCAGTAATAGCAGATATTATTTTAAGCAGCCTTAATCTTCCTTAGCTGTAACAAATAATTTAGAATTATTCAGTGTAAAGTATATAGGTGAGATGTTAATAGAGAACCTGTTAGCCCAAAACGTTGTTTTAATCAAGAATTTCAAATTCAGACTAGAGTAGAATTTGATACTATAATAACAACTTTCATACTGAAGGCATTCTAAAGCAATTTCAGTAACGAGCTAGACAGTGTGGGTGCTCTGACTGTGTGGGGAATACAAATATCAATAGCCACAATTTTTTCAACATAAACTTTCTTACACAGACATTAGAGTATGGAAATATGTTGGACTGGAACAAAGAAAATTTCTTGACAGACTGCACATCTGCCCAAAAATCATTTTAAGAGCTTTTTCACTTCAGCACAAAAATGGATTAAATACCCAAGTTAGTTTTCTGCATTTTCAGCAGTCATTTCCAGGGCTTCATGTCTCCCAACACCTCAAGCCTCAAAACCAGCACACACACACATTCAACTTCACTGTAAACAAGGCAGGAAAACAAGCAGTGGCATAGCTAAAATCCGCAAAGCATCAAAACAGGAAAATCAAAAGGAGAGACTCCAAAAAATGTTTCCTGGGTCTCATTACTTCCAAGTTAGTGAGTGGATTGTAACCAAAAACTGTTAGAAAGTAGACAAAAATATTCTTATTTTAAGAAAAAGAGAAAGAAAATATTATGTATTCTAGTATATAGAAATAAGTATGGCAAAGATTTCCATGATGAATTATACCAGGGAATAGGAGAGAAAAACAACAAATTCTTCCCAGATTAATAGTTTACACATTGGAGTCCTTTGTGTATTAGCACCTTGTAGCAACTCCTTGGCAAAGAGGTCTCTGAACTTCTGATGGATGCATTGCTTGAAAACATCCTTATTGTTGAGGTACAAGTCTGTAGAGCAGAGAACAATATCTTCATATGCTGTGCAAATCTGCATTGGCTTCACTAGGCAAAAATAATTGGAATATCTAAAGTAAGGAAAGTCTCTGTTAAATACCAAGTGGAAAGCTAAAGAATATGCAATTTCATTCTGATTAAAAAGCTGAACTCAATTTCAAACAGCAATTTTAATTAAAAAATATTCAGAAAATCTGGTATTATTTGATCATAGAGACAGGAATATGAAAATGTTTTAAAATTTTTACTTGTAAGGAAGTAGAAATAGAATCTTTGGCCAGTAGAACAAAGATTTTTCTATTTTAAAGATCAAAGATTTCATTCTTACTTTGTGAAAAATGCCAGTAACTTAACCATGGATTTGAGCATATCAGTTCTTTGGATAAAATAGGATTAACTAGGCGGACTTCCAAACAGAAATATGTGGAATAGCTACAGAAGTATAACTTTTTCTGTACAAGATGGTGGAAAACTCTTTCATGTTTTGACAAATGCTTCTGTCATCAGTTCAAGCAAAAATCTGGAGCAATTTGTCTTTAGTTGGAAGACCAGATACAAAATTTCTTCTTTTCCACATCTAGTAAATGTTAACATTGAATTCCTTCCTGATTTTGCAGGGAAAGTGTCATGAGTTTCAGCTAACTGATGTGGGTAAGATGTTCAACGTCACTGTGAACTTATCACTGACAGACACAGAAATTCAAACGTTTGTTTCTTCTGTGGCACTTTTATCGAGAGAAACATTTGACTTTGGATTGAATTTCTTTGAATGTTTGGCTTTGATGACAATCAATCTTTGTTCATAACGTATCTGAAAGGCATTTTTGTGCATTTTGTACACTTTAAATATCTCCTATTCTGTTAGCCAGCTCACTTGAAGAAGTGACTAATGTGTACCTTAGCATGTTCTGCAGTTCTGCTCTCCAGATGAACAAGGCAAAAAGGATAACATTTTAGATTTAGAAGTTTTAAAGAAGGAAGTGTCCTGTGGGAGTTATTTTCCAGCCTGCAGATTTTTGTAGCCAATGGAACCAATGGAAGCTTCAAGTCTTTTCAGAGAATATTGCTTCCTTGCATATCAAAATATTGTACATGGCAGAGACCAGCCTACTACAATGAAACAGTCAGGTGGAGGCAAAAAGGAGATCTGATCCTTGAGTAAAAAGATGAAAAATTAATGTTGAATTCATTATTCTGTGTTAATTCCTGCTTGCTTAACACCACTTTGGACGGACTAGAACCCCCTTTGTCCATCAGCTACACGAAATGCCTTGCTGCACTTGAAAGTTCTGAAATGTTTTCAGTGGAGCATGAGCAAGAAAAAGCTGTATTCCCTAACCAAAACCCTAGGCTACTAAACATTCATGTTTCCCCCTTTTAATTTTATCACTTCATAAAATTTATGGGGGATGTTTTTGAAGTTACCTACCTCTACTTATACTGTTCTGATTACCTATTGTGGCTGCAGTAATTTGAGCTCAAGCACATTTGAGCTGGCTGTCTGACTGAAAACAAGCACACTCTCTTTAAAATATATAGTTTTTTTCAATTGATTCTGCTTGTTCTTATTAATATTTTTTTTCTAAATGTACATGTATGAATGTATTTATGGGTTGAGGGACAGAGGATTGATAAGCAGTGATTCATCTCTAAGAATGGCATTTTGGTGTTCACAAAATATATCAAAAGCTGCCATGCTCAATATGAAATCATTTCCTTCAGTGTTTATCTATTATATAAGTAGTTCTTAAACATGCAGTACATTACTGCCTGCCTTATTTGCATTTGTCATGTTCCAGGGCTATTCCCTTATCAACATAAAACCCTCTGCAGTTGTACTGCTTGCAATAAATTACTTCTGCTTTTTCTTTTGTTCTCAAGGTTGTCTTAATCTCTCAAGAACACTTAAGGACAGTGAGGCTATGAAGAAACAGAGAATGACAACTGAAGTTCCATTACAAGCTAGTAAGTTCAAGATTTTAACATTGAAGAGTATAGAAAAGATATAGAGATATTGCAATATAATTCAAGAAACTCTTGCTCTCACTGCACTCTCAGCTGTGAACAAAGCACTGCATAATGATGACACAGAAAGTTTTAATAATTTTAAGGCAACCACATGTCTAGTTTTCAAGAATAATTCCTTTATTTGAAAACTGTTGGGCTGGAGGAGAGAGATATGCAATTTATCTGATCAAATTAAAAACATTTAAAGATACCTGCTTTCAGTTAGGAAAGAGTTCAGATTTATTAATTTGGTGCTTAGATATCTGAGTTAAGACAGATCAGTCCCTCACTGTGAGTATAACTAATAATTTCTGAGCTCAAAACTTAAGTTCCTAATCCAATAAACAGAGAAATGTAGCTCAAGCAGGCTACAGAGAATTCAGCCTTTTCTCATAGTCTATGCAGAGGCAATATATTCAACACTACTCAAAAATGTCTCCTTTGCATAGGTATAAATAATTTTAAGTCCACAAAGTGTTTATAATTGATTTGGTATGGAACAGAACAAAGCTAAGAAGACTGTGGATATGATGCCTATAGGTCAGACAAAGTATATTTGTCCTTAAAATGCAGGAAATCACATAAGGAATTTACAGGAGACAGTAATTATGTAATATTTTATATGACCACTATTCAATTTTTTTTCTAAATAATTTCCAACTTTTGACAGATTCCTGTATATATTGTAGTTCACAATGTCACAGCTAAATTTCAGATCAGTCATGACATTTCTGTGAGAATTTTCTGAATGTTACTGATTTTAAAATGTCATTATTTCAGGAGTTTTACCAAGTATATCCATCACCAATTTAATTCCATTGTTGCATTTCTTTGGCTCTCAGAATGCTGAGCATTAATATCAAACAGATTCATAAAACTTTTGACACTTTATTGAATTACATTCCTGGCACAACTGACTTATTTATTCCTTCTCATCTCAAAACTGAAATAATATTAAGGGCTGCTTTAAATGTTCTTACTGATGTAAGCTTCTAAGGTTCTTTTTAACCAGAAAGAGTATTTTTATGATAAACACGGTATTGCAAAATAAACACCTCAAAATGTGGTTTGTTCTGCTTCACACTTTAATACAGTATTGCTTAACAATCTATGTCAGGAAGCCAATCTACATCTTGAAGGAAATATTATTACTTCCTCTGTTTAAATTTCAACTAAACATTTAGACAATTTTTAATTGAGACAAGGTTGAACAATGTAGCATGAATTGGGAATTGGGAGTAAAAGCAAAATTAGTTGCTCTGGTGCAAGCTCCTGGCTTGTTATTAAGTAAGATGATTACTATAATTAGTGGCAGAAAAGATGTACAATTGTCTTTATGAAATGGCTGTGGATCATGTCCAAAAAATTAACATGCTGTCTGTCTAGCCAAAAAAATATCACAAGAGGACACCTGTGTTCCAGATAGGAACAGTTGTAGATCTGTTGTTACATAAGCAGTCACTGCACTGTCACGTACTGTACTTGCTGCTGGAATCAGCACAAGATGGGGAATGGGTTCCATTTGAACAAAAAGTAAAAGAAAAAAGATGGATAACATTTAAACAAAGATCCCTTTTCCTTCAATTATCTTTCTTAATGTTTTGAATTACATTTGTCTTTCTATTCTGCAGGTCAGCCTAGAAATCCATCTCCCCAGTTGCCTGCTGTTATTCCTAGGACAGGGATACGACTCAACCTTTCTCCTTCCTCTAAACACCCAACAAGTATTGCCTGATTCTTATATGGAAAATGCCACAGCCTCCACAGGAAGCTTGAAAGCACCTCTGTCTTTACCTCAGTGCATGCTCTTATCTGGTAATTACATAGGTTTGAACACCATTTTAAAGGCAGAAAGAGAATGAACCCTGGGTCACTGTTCCAAAGAGTGAGCTTTGGTCTAAAAGCCAGGAAAGGAAAATCTCACTCTTTTTCTGGTCATCTTGAAAAAGAAAACAATTTCAGGGATTTTTTTTAATAAGAGGAAATGAGTCTGCATTGTGCTTTAAAAACCTTCTGGCGCAAGTTCTTTAGAAGGGGAGGCAGAGAAATGCAGGTTAGTCATCTGCAGTGAGGTACATAACGCTGAACTCTTCCAGGAATTAATTATTTGTCATCATTTAGAGAAGTTAGATTTTTTTTTATCTGAAGAACTTTTATATTGAATTCTCTCTTCAGTTTGTGCTACCTAGAGTCTGTGTAATCCAAGGGCATAGTTTCAAGGCTGTGTCTTTGCATATGGGAGTTTAAACTCCATGTAATTTATGTATTAGACATTTAAATCCTTTTTTGAGCTGGAATATCTGGTTTGGGGTGATTAGAACATTTTATATATGCTGTATTTGTTTGCTCAGTCAAACAAGACAACTGTGAAGAAACCTGATCTGGTATTTAAGTGCAATTTTAATCAAAATATCTGTTATCTTGCTACTGTGAAATACATTAATAGTCCCATATATAATGTATCTTCTATCTGTAACTTCCAGGCATTACTCATGCCATACAGATTGTTTTTCTCAGTCTTACAATTTTGATACCTATGGTGTGGAAAGAATGAGGAAAAGGTTCTAACAGTAGTGCTACACAAATAGTACTTTGAGACTAGGGAGAGAAATACAGTGCATCCAAATGAAGATTAAAGAGAATTTGTAGAGAAAGTACTACCTGATTTGGAATGAAATCAGGAACCCCATGGCTAATGAGCTCATCCTTGGGGGAAAAAAAACACCATAAGGTAAATTATGAATTCAGACCCAAAAGTACAGGCCATCAAAAACAGATCATTAATTAAATTTTTTTAATGAAATACATATATATAGAATACTATTAAACAGGATCTGACATAGTGACTTCAATGATGATAGCATAACATTTAAATCTAAAATGAATTTTGATGAGAAATTGTGCTGTCCTTCTGAGAATAGAAGAAATTCTATTTCAATAGATGACAGCAGGGCCCTTCTGCTTTTTTTTTTTTTTTTCTTTAATCAATTTCAAAGGCCAACAGATATTTCATAATGGTGCCTTTCTTTCCTAAAGCAGGCATCTGGTAAGACCTTATATTTCCCAAGCCAAAATCCCCTGCATCAACATTGTTCAAGGTGAGCTTAAATAGGTCAAGACACATGCTGTTCTTACAGCTGTATTTGTTCAGGTGCCCAGTTCCCAACTGCATGGGGCTGCCCACTCCAGGTACAGAATGCCAGAAGACAGAAAAAAGGGAAATGGGTAGGGAGGAGAATTTTATTTAAAGGTCCTACTATTAGAACAGTTACAGTATCCAAAAGCATTGTAAATATTAATACCAAACATACTTTTTTTCTCTTCCTTGGAGTAAAAACCACCAAATTATATCATTGGCTGCTCATTGTTTGGTTGGGTGCACTGTTCAGTGAAAAAAAACAAGCTGGATGGCCAGACCCAGAGAGTGGTGGCTAAATCCAGTTGGTGTCAGGTGGTTATGTCCCCCATGGCTCAGTATCAGGGCCAGTCCTATTTAACACCTTTATCAATGATGCAGAATAGGAGCTTGAGTGCAGCCTCAGGCAGTTTGCAGAGGACACCCAGCTGGGTTGGGAGTGTTGATGTCCTGAAGGGCAGGAGGGCTCTGCAGAAGGCTCTGGACAGGCCAGGTTGATGGGCTCAGACCAGAGGTGACAGGTCCTGCTCTTGGGTCATTGCAACACCCCCCAGTTCTCCAGGCTGGACTCCAGCCTTGCACAAGCAATAGTGTGGCAGCAGGACCAGGGCAGGGATTGTCTCCCTGTACTGGGAGGGACCTGGAGTGCTGTGGCCAATTCTGGGCCCCTCAATTCAGGAATGATATTGAGCTGCTGGGGCAAGTCTAGAGAAGGGCAACAGATCTGGGGAAGGCCTAGAGAGTAAGTCCTACAAGGAGCGGCTGAGGGGGCTGAGGGTATTCAGCATGAGGAAAAAGGAATATCAGAGGAGGTTTTATTCTTCCCTACAATTCCCTGAAAGATGATGGGGAAAAGGCTGTTGGTCTCTTCTCTCGAGTACCAAGTGATAGTATAACAGGTAAAGAGGAAATGGCCTTAAGTGGTGCCAGAGGAAGTTTTCTAATTGGATACTGTAGGTTCTTCACTGGAAACTGGAACAGGCTCCCGAGGGCAGTGGTCACAGCAGCAGCCTGCCAGAGCTCACGGAGCATCTGGAGAACCCTCTCAGGCACATGGTGGGACTCTTGGAGTGTGCTGTGCAGGACCAGGAGATGGATTTGATGATCCTTGTGCATCCCTTTCAGTTCAGGATGTTCTGTTACTCTGCACTACTAGCTGACCACAGCTCAGCCAGCGATGGGGACAACTTGGAATTTTTTTTCACTGACAGGATTGTACAGCATTGGAACAGGATTCCAAGAGAAATCATTGAGTCCCCATCCCTGGAGGTGTTTAAAAGACTTGTAGATGTGGAGCTTAGGGACATGGTTTAGTGATGGACTTGGCAGTGCTGGGTTAAAAGTTGGGCTTGATGACCTTTAAGGTCTTTTCCAACCTAAAACACTCGATGACTGTTTCATAGTGACAGTCATCAGATTTATCTATGTTTAAGAAACAGAGGAGTCCCCTCCTCTTTCTTCCCAAGGAACTCTACCCTTTCCTCTTTTATTTTTTTTTTAATTTCTCATAGAATCTTCATTAAAGAAAATAAATGTAAATGCAGTGCCTCTAGCAGTGTAATTAAAACTTTAAGGCTTGATTAAAGTATGCAGACTGTCAACTGCTACACCATAAGAGATTCTGCCACTGACATTTTATAATATGCAATGCATTCAGGGGAAAATATCCCAGAGGGGGGTTGCTTTCTCCTAAATAAGCATAATCCATGGCAAAATTTAAAGAAGAAAACCATGAAGTGGACTACAAGCAAGAAGACACTTCTAAGTATGAGTGAATCTTAGTAATGTTTGACCAAAAATTGATGCTGTATGCCCAGCATTATACATTTATATATAAATAATGAGATATTATATAAAAATGTATGTGCTACAGACAGCATTGGTATCTGGACATCTGCCTTGCTTACTAATGAGGCTAAGACACTGGAGTGAGTCATGTTGCCAAGGAATTTGTTCTTGCATACATTTCTGAGAGAGATTTTAAGATCTGGGTGTTTAATTCAAAAGAAGAGGTTTTTGAGGATGGGCCAGTATAAATGTGTGAAGCATGAAGTAAGAGGTGGGGAGGCCTTAGTGCCGTGCAAAATGATTGTATGTTTTAATACAAATTATCCTTTCAACAGAGAGCAACATCAATTCCCTAGGTAGGTCAAGGGAAACTAAAAATGGTTCATTTATAAAAACTCGCAGAGGCTGAAAATTGTTCACATAAAATGACAAGAGAATATGATCCTATCACTTAACTGTCTGTAACAATCCTACTCTTTTTTTTTTTTTTCCTATTCTTCTTCTTGCTTTTTCTAAATGACTCTGGAATTTGTCTGATTTTTTTTAGAAACAAAATACACCTTGATTTACTTCAGTCAGTTGTTTTCACAGTACACAGACTGAAGTTCAAAACACGCTGTTTGGAATTTTATAAGAAACTAAAAGTTACCAACGACATTTCACTTTTTTGCTTTCTGGATTTTATTTATGCAGCTCAGGGCTGCAGCTTGCTTAGGACTAAGATCCACAGAGCGTGAGAATGGTTCTAACACAGGTGAAGGTGTGACACTGCCCTAAGTGAATGTTCTCTCTGTCAACCGATTCTTTTTTTTTGTTAAGCTTTGCACTTACCTGTCTGCTACTGGATCTTCTAAATGCTGATTTTTCCATTTTTTCTGTATTATGCAACACTTATCCCTGCATCCCTACACAGGTTTTAAAGACTTGTCAGGCGAATCAAAAAAGCAAATTTTATTTTTTTTTCACTAAGACACAATGCAAAAATATGAAAGATCCTTCCTGCTAGTAGAGCCTTAATATATAAGGTTCAACTTCCATTTCTGTTGAGATAGTAACAGAAATATACAGGTGCATCAGGAGGATCAGCCACTCAGAGCCTTCCTTCAGCAGGATAGTGGCCTAACTCATCAGGCTTTGTGCTAGGCCTTATTAATTTAAAAGTGAGCTGTTTTCCAGCATGAATCATACCAAGCAGAAATAGCCCTTTGGAATACTTAATCTTTCTCTCACTAATTTTATTTAAAGATATCTCTGGTGATTCAAATTCAACTGTGGTTCAACTTTGAAACTTTTGCCATATGGAATTCCCTGAGTTGTTATGTAATTTCTCATAGGCTGAAGAACCTCAGTTATTAAATTTTTCACTTGAAGCAATTTTTTTAATGAAGTGGGAAAGATAAAGAACTGAAGGAGATTTAGTGCTGTTTATTTTATACTCTTTGAGAGCCACAGGATTATGTGCTAGCTTGTAAATGGGCTGTGAGTTTATTTTCCCTCAAGAACAAAAATATCCCTGGAACACTACAAGGAAAATGGATTTCAAGACTAAGATCTAAATTTAGAACTGTCATTAATTGTGAGCATCTGTGAGAATCAGTGTTTTATAAAGACTGCTCATCATGAACTGCTTTCTAACCTGTTTCCATTTTGAAGATGTGTTTCTCTTTTAAGATTTTGGACATATAATGATCTTGGAAAACTGGAATGTCTTTGTCCTGTTCTCAGATGAGGATGATATCAAAAAATGTTGTTAATATCATCTGTAACTAAACAAAGCACTGTAATAGATGAGAGAAAAAACAAGTCTCAAATTTTAATAGACATTAATAGACAAATTAAACACCTTTGTGTATTTCATGGAATCTGTCATGGATGGAACTTTAAATGTAAACTACCCCTGTGTAGAGGAAGGATAAAAGAAACTTGTCAGTATTTGAACTTGAAAGAAATTTGCAGAGAGTATCTGTTGTAAGTTTGTGGTTATCCATTCCAGTTTGTTATTTCATTCACTATGGTCCAATAAGGCAGAAAAGTAGAAAGACAAGACATAGATCAAAAAATGCAAATTTTTTAAAAATAGTAAATTTTATAGTAAAAAAACTGAAATCACTTTTTCCTTTTTAGTCACAGAGGTGATCAAATTATTGAAAAAATTTCCAGTCCTTAAAAGTAGCTCTGAGACTGAAGGTAATTTTATATAAAAATTTCCAGTATGTGAAAAGTTGTTCAGTAGCTGAATTAATACATTTTGATTAACTTAAGATAATCCTGAATAATTTCCCTGTGTTGTACAGAAAGCGATGTCATATAATTTTAAATTACTACACACCCATTATGAAGAATGAAGTAGGAATTTGTTGCCTTCAGTTCACGATTTTTGCAAAATTTTATTCAGGAGTTATTAAATTTTTGTATTGCTATCTTTATATTTCTCCTCAGTTGCTTTTTTGCTGAGTTGAAATGTCATGGTCTAGTTACTCTGCTGCTTTGCAAACATTTAAAGCCAGCATTGTCCCTGAAAGGTGTAATCACAGTATCCTTCCATTCATTTAATCCCTGTCCCCATGCTGCTTTCTCACTTGTTCTGGCACAAGTGCTTGTATGACCATATGGTGCATCTGATGGTGGAACTGACCTAATGAATTACTATTGTTTTTAACCAGATTTGGTCCAAACCACAGCAGTTTCCAATTCATTTACTGTTCAGCTGTACAGTCTCCTGTATAGTTACTTGTCACCCTGGTCCTCACAGTTCTGGATTTCCGTATAAATCTTTTCATTTGGATAGAATTTTCGTTTGACTGGAAGTTATAAACATGTCTTAGAAATACTAAACATGCATATTGTTTTGCCATCAGCTCTTTTATTTATTTCTCTAATGTTCAAAACTTTTCATCTTGTTAAAATGAAAAAACCAGACTTTTTATTGGCTGAAACCCTGCACTGCACTACACACTTGTGCTGAGTTGACAGAAGAGATGAGTCTTTTAAAGAACCAGTCCTTATTCTGACTTACAGTGATACTGGGTATGCAGAGAGGCATCTTTCATGATTCTGAAACATAAATCCCTCCAGTACTTCTTTACAAAGAAACAAAGAGCAGAGCTACTACAATGGGTTAGTGCAGTAAAAGGAATCCCAAAATGAGGTGCTAATTAAGAATGCTGGTGACAGTAATTCAGGTTCTCAAAATAAACTATAGCTTTGAGATGTAGGCAAGAAATCAAGAAATAAGGTCTGGTAGGGACGGTATAGATCTAGGGAGATTGAGTGAGTCATATTGTGTCCAGTGTTTAAATACTAGTTCCTTTTTTTCCATCTGGCATGTTGGGGAGATGAGTGGGTGGGAGTGTATGTGCATTCTTTAACATGTCCAAGTTAAGCTTGGTAGATTCAAAAATTCCCTGTGACAAAAAGAGGAGCATGTTAAGAGAAAAAAATGGAGGGGAACATCCTTTCAGAGGGTGAAGAAACAGAAATAGTTTCCCTCTATATTCTTACACCACACTGTAAGAATGGGCTTGATTAATAGGGTAAGAAAGAGTGTTTCCAGGTGATTAAAATTTTCTTCATTGAGTTTTAGATG
Source organism: Argya squamiceps (assembly GCA_037834095.1). Classification (NCBI taxonomy): domain Eukaryota; kingdom Metazoa; phylum Chordata; class Aves; order Passeriformes; family Leiothrichidae; genus Argya; species Argya squamiceps. The sequence continues at coordinate 6,826,250 of JBBMKD010000034.1, forward strand.
ATGGTAATTTATCAGAGTTCAGGCTGGGTTTTAATCATTCTGTGAACTCTTTATTTCTTCCAAAACAAAGGAAGATCATTTCAAGAAGAGAGGAGAGAAAGAGTGGGTAAAGAAAAGTAAACACAGATTAATCAACAGGAAAGACTAAGAGGCAAGAGAACCTCACTGAAAGCAAGAGATTTAAGTATCAGTGGCTGTAAAAAAAAAAAAAAGTAAATGTAGAAAGGACATTTAGTTGAAGTCACAGATTTAAAGAAAGGGTACATGAAGAATGAGGGTTTATCAACTACTACAATTTAGAGAATAGCTGAATTTTCTGATATCATTTGACTACCCAGTCCTGGAAAACTTTACTATGAAAACCTTAAATTATGTTTTTATTTACAACTTTCACATAGACTTAATGTCACTCATTTTTTTACTGTTATGCAAGACTTGTATCAGCGCAACAAAACATAGCATTTTTATTATTAATTGAAACTATAATATTGACATCATTATTTGGGATTAAATATCCACTGCATGTGCTGGAGGTTAGGATTTTTCCTTTCTTTCTCTCAGGGAATTTTCTCCTATTTGTTGCCTAAGAGATGATAACAACTCGAGAGAACAAAACATGAGGACGGGAGGAGGAGGGGGAAGGATGCAGCTGGCTACTCTCTTAGCTAAGGTGTTTTCCCTTGGGAAGGGCAGAGAAACTGTGAGATTTTGGCTGGGGGTGAGGGACTGGGTTTGGCTCCTTGTTCTCTGTCGGGACTGGAGCGAAGACAGGTGAGGTTTGCTGCTGCCCAGAGGATTTGTTGCCAGTGCAGAACTTTTGTCCTCCCAATGCTTCTCCTAAGGTGGGTGAGCCTTTGCTTGTAGGAGCAGCTGTTGAATTGGGACATTATCAACACCTGACCTCATTGGAAAAGGGCCCTCACCATCTAGTGGGGTGCCCCAGGGGAGAACCTGGGGCCCAGAGCCCCTCTGAGGGAACTTCTCCCGGCTGTGTGTGGGAGCCCGGCTGC
>JBBMKD010000034.1:6827359-7104120 GCA_037834095.1 Argya squamiceps
GCCCGGCCCGGCTGCCCCTGGGGCGGTGCAGGGGAAGCCCCTTTTCCCGCCCGCCATTACCCACGGGCAGACAGGGCTGCCCCTGGGGCGGTGCAGGGGAAGCCCCTTTTCCCTCCCGCCATTACCCACGGGCAGACAGGGCCGCCCCTGGGGCGGTGCAGGGGAAGCCCCTTTTCCCGCCTGCCATGACCCATGGGCAGACAGGGCCAAGCCCGCGCCACAGCGCCCCCTGCAGCTGGAGGGGAATCACTGCACCCACCCTGCCCGGCCGGGAGCCACCAGCGCCCCTGGCGGCCACAACCAGAACTGCCCCCAAGGGGAAAGGCTGCACGGCCCAGGGAAGGCTCTTGTTGGGTTCCTGCTTTGGTTTGTTGTGGCTGCTGTTCTGGTTTGTTTACCTTGTTATCCACAGACAGACCAGTGAAGCACTGTTACTGCTTTTTGCGTATCTTTGCCTGAAAGCCCCTTAATTTCAAAGTTATACTAATTCGGAGGGAAGGGGGTCATATTCTCCATTCTAACAGAGGTTCCCACCTTCCTTGGTAGACACCTGTCTTTCAAATCAAGACAGCCTGCTGCGTCTTCACGAATTTACTCCCATAGAATTGCTTATGTGAAAGCCCACAGTGGAAATAAACCTCCCTATTTACCGTGATCCAAATGGAGCTAACAAGATTTCTTTTCTCTTTAGAAAAGAGGATGTAATTTCTTTTTCAGTTTCCTTGGACAGCTACTTTCAGGACCTTATCTTTTAACTGCTGAGATATGTACAGATTAGATTCAGTAGGTACATCAGAGAGAGATTATTAACCATCATGATTACTGACACACTCTGTGATTTAGAATCTCTTGACCTTCAAGTGTATTGGAAAGCCCATCTGCTTGGACAGGCTTTTGCCTGATAGGGGGCCTTCTTTGTCTAATTTCAGTGTCATCCCTTTTGTCATGTTAAATAAATTTCATATGCCTGCATATAGTGCTTAACACTGTTTTCCTCAAGTCTTGTCCCCAAAAACCTCATGTAACTTAGAATGTAATGTATGCCTGTCTCTGCTACTGACTGGAAACCAATGCAGCTAAAACTGTCTTTCTAAATGCTGGCTAAGGGAGAAATTTTGACAATTACACCGTCATTTCACTCTTTTAATAGCTTTACTATTGGCTGTCCCAATGCATTAATTTAGAATGAAGATAAACTGAATTAGTCATATCTATAAAAGCTCTTCAGGGTTGCACTTGTTATACTAAACTGAAGGATTTCCAGCTGGTATGGCAGCTTGTGAGGCTTTTTTGGCAGAAATGTCATGTAATTTACCGTTGGGTACAAAATAAGAGTTACTTCCAATTTGTTTTACAGGTTTTACTACATCAGTGGTAAGTGCAGTTGCTCGAGGAGGTTGGGAAAGATGTTGCTAATAGAATTCATACAAAACACCACGTTCATACCTTGCTGTACCCATTTGACACGGAAAATAGAATGTTTCTCAAGCAGCCTTTTATGTAATGTTTTTTTTCCATACATTTTGGTAAACAGTTAAAAATAATAAACCCCTAGTGATGTGAGTGATTTCTTTAAAAAGCATATTTGAATTCTTAGAGTTGCATATATAAAACAGTGAATCCAGGAATCCATGTCTATAATCTTGGATGGTGAGCAAGTTACTAGCTTAAACCATCACCCTTTAAACTGAATGCACAGATTGTAAGTCTTTTCATTCACCCTGGTCAATGAATGAATTCTGCAGTGATGAAAGCAATAAAGGGTCATCTTGGGAGTTGTATGATCTCAGGCCAGACTTTGCTCTTAAAATGAAAATCCTTGAATTCATTTTGTTCAAGTACATTATGTAACCCAATGTTATGTTAAGGACATCAGAAGTCACCGTCCTTTGATAAAGAACACTTTGATAAAGGACAGAGCCTTGCACAGACTCAGACTAGAAAGTTTTTATTCCTCACATGTTATGAAGAAGAACATTTAAAAGTCAATGATTATTTTCACTTATTCAAAACTGGAAAAAAAAAAGCTGTTGCCTCCAAAACATTTCTGACAGTCAACTAAAACATAGCAAAACTGTCTACTTTAAAAGAAATGTCCTTTAAAATGTGCTCAAAAATTAAATTAAGTATTTTGGCAGTCTACTACTAGAAAGCTGAATTTAGCTATCTTCTTAATAAAATAGAATATCTAAAGACAATGGAGCCTAGGGACCAAGATGTAACGTGATCTAATGGGAAGCACAATAAAAAATTGGGTGTAAGTTTGCCCTAGAGATCTAGTGAAGCATCTTCACTACAAATAGTCTCTCTGCCTTAGGATCCTTATGAAGAGGTTTGCTCCCCTCTCTTTCCTTTATGTATGGTAAAACCTTGGTTATTATACTTACTGGATTAGATGTTTTATACTATCAAATTATCAAATACAATTTGAAATATAGCAAGGTGATATATTCTTTTATAGTCTAGTAAAAAGTCTTTAAGTAGCTTCAAAGAAGACTTGATTTCCTGGATTTCCAGGTACTCAAATCATAATTTGTATTTTGTTAAAAATATTTAATACACCATATCTTTATATTTAATTTATCATGTTTAATAATTGCAGTGGGTTTTCACAGAAGGTAGCCCACATATTGTAAATTTGTTTAGTTCTTGGCACTGGCTTTATTTTTTTTTTCCTAAATGTTGGCATTGTCCAGGGTACTCTATCAAAAAACTCCACTTTTCTCTTTTCCAGAGTTTCAAATCTTTCAAACGTTCAATGAAAGATAAGAACATGAGATGCTACATGCATTTCTGGCTTACGTGAAATGAAAATTTTCCACTTGAAGTAGAGCTCATAAGAGTGACCTGCCAAGATTATTCCTATTCTTGCTTAGTATCTGATTAAATTGTTCATTTCAGATTTTTTTTCTCTGAACTTACTTCAAGGAAGCCTTCCAGTGTTAGAGTTCCATTATTGCTTCCTGCATACCATCTCCACTCTTTTCTCTTTTATTTCCATAAGTTTTATCACCTTATTGTATGTTGTTAAATCTAAGAAAGAATATTAAGTCCAAAACTTTTGCTACCAGTAAATGCTTTTTTTCTTCTAAAATGGATTCGTTGTTTGAATTTAACATAGCTGCATTTTTCAAGGTACTGAGGAGATTTTTGTGAACTTAGATCCAGCATGTCAACAGTCCTAAATATTTTAAATATTTTTAGGAGGTTAATTTTGAAAATGTAAGGCCAGAGATGAAATTCTGGCCTCATCAAATTCCATGGAAGCAGGATTTAATTCTGCAGTTTCAACTCTATGGAAACCCTCTTATTTCCCTTTCGTATATTAATCAAGTTGCATCATGATAACAGACTTATGTGAAGAAAGTGCAGTATGACCAGACAATATTATTGCATAATAGTTATAATTTAGTTTCACCTCTTTCTTAGTTTCACCAAATGCTCATTTTCTGCCAGTTGATATGAAGTCAAAATGGGTCAGTTGGCATACTAAAGATATAGTAAGACACTGTCAAAAATACCTGAAAATTTCAGTTCTGAACAGAACTGAAGGCTTATTTCTTTCACTTTCACAATATAAATAATTTATGTTATCTAGGTCTTCTGAATATTAAATTATCTATGGAGGAAATCATATAAAGAGATTTCTTTCATTATTAGAATGACTGGAGGGAATTATGGTCAGTCACTTGAGTGAAAGGTATGTAGGGTAAAATAATAAAATATGGAGATTAGATATTACATCATTTCAATCAGGTTTGAAAGTAATAAACATACAGCAGCTAAAAAGCTAGCACTTAAACTTAGCCTTAAATTTCCTACTCCTTATTTCTTCTTATTTCTTGCTTCTGCTGGACACATAAAATTGTAAACATCATGTCATTCTATGGAAACATACCTACACATTGAGAAAGATATCTACTTTATTTTTTACCTTTAGCAATCACCTTGAATTATAAAAGGATGTCAAATTAGAGTACCCTCAGATTAATGTGACAACAATCTTATCCTAGACAGTTATGTCCTTAAATACAACTCAGTCAATGTTGTTTTGACTTGATTGCAGATTTACTTTCCAAGGAAAGATAGTCTGATGTGTAGTACATAGAAGGTAACATTTTGGGTTTTTTCTCCTCGTCATGACAAATTCGTAGAGCAGGATGAAACACAGTTTTCAGAACATACTTAATCCTCTGACTCCATTCTTTTGATGTGTATTATATAAGTATTGTATAATACATGACTGAAATGAAAGGGTTATTTGGTACTGTAGGGGCAAACTTTAAAATCTGCTCTGATCCTTGTCTCTGAAAATACTGGCCATATAAAAGTGATTAACAACAACTTTAACTTGCTTTGCCACTGCTTAAAAAGCTATTCCACAAAAAATTTACTAGGCTTAATTGCCGTTATTAAAGACTAAATGTACCTAAAATATACTTAATTTCATATTTGTGCTTGGTTATAACCTCTGTTTTGTACCCTTTTGTTTAAGTTTCTTTATCTTCCTTCTGCTCAAATAATTTCATTTTCTTTTAATGTTTTTTTCACAACCTGAAGAAAACTCAAAACAAAACAGGAAATATTATTAGACTTGTCACTTTGAATCAAAGTTTCCACTTCCCAAAAGCATTTTTAAGGTGAAATTAATTTTTGTTTCTCTTACTGAGCTCATTTTATCCAGATAAGAGAGGAAAAAGTTTGGTGTCTTCTCCTTCAGTTCAAAATAGTAATACCATATAGGAAGCCAAAGTGAAGTTCCAAAGTGTTCTGTCCTGAGTGGACCTGTGTTGGTGGTAGATCAATAATGACAAACCTCACCACACCAGTGACATTGAACAAATAAGTCTTTACCCAAGTCAATGGAAAGATCTTAAGGATGCTATGTGTTAAAACAAGATGTTTATTGCTTAAAAATCATCAGTGAGCTGAAAAATGTTTGGGGGGTGAGGGGTTGTCTTTTTTTCCCAAGAAATAACAGCACTGACTAGAAACATATTCTTTATGTATTTTCTTTAAAAGTTGACTTCTCCTCTATCCAGTCACATCTAATCCACTGTGCTGAGCAAATATCTGGGAATGGAGAGGGCTGTATTTTCTACTCTACTCCGGCCTGCAGTACAGGTATGTAGGTTCTACAAAGAACATACATCTCTTTGTCTCATTTCCTTTCCTGTATGAGAAACAGATTATTAGAGGCTGTTTAACATTTTGTCTGATGCTAGCAAACAAATTGTCCCACTGATGTAAGCATGTGAAATGGAAAGCATTATATCCTCACTCTTTTTGTGTCCCATCCCTTTGTAGATTGGACCTGAGAACAGCCCAATTTTTCCTCTGCCTTTATTTCTATGCCTGTGCCTTTATTCCCCACTACCTTGCATTAAGGCTGCAGTTGGGCAGAAATAAAGTATATTTGTTGAATAAAAAGGGCCTAAACTGCCTGGAAAACAAGGCCTAGGATAATGTATGAACCTATTCTGAGGATGTGTGGGAGTTGGCCTGGCTGGGACACAGGCTCAGCCAGACTTCACCCCTAATCAGCCAAGCCTTGGCTTCAAGCCCTGGGAAACATTCATCAACTCAGGGTGAGCCTGAGATCTCCCTCCAAGGCCTTTGGAGTTGTTATGTTAATTAGTCCAAGGTCTACTCCTCAACTGGTTATTTGTGTTCCATATATGGTATTGTTTCCAGAATGTTCCACCCCCAGGTTTATATACTGTTACCTCTCCCTTGTTTCTGGTCACTGGGGCTGGTCCCTCTACTAGGTTTGGTTTCTGGGTGTCAACCCTATTTTTATTTCTCGTTAAAGTCATTTTCTTTTTGGATACTCCATCATTCCCTCTCCTTTTTCTACATTCACCCTGAACTCAGGAGACTTTTTCTACATTCACCCTGAACTCAGGAGACTCAAGGATTTGTCACAGCCACCCTTGCTGTGACAAGGATGTCCATCAACACCCTTGTATTACCTAAGGCCTCTAACAGTTGTACCTTTGGCATGAAAATAGAGTCTATCCTGCCTGAGTGATTAGGGCGAGAGTTGCACAAGTAAATTCACTCTTGCAGAAAGATGTTTGAGTTCTCTAGGCATGTAGTTCATGAATGCATCATTAAGGTAACCATTAAGGTACCATTGCAGAATTGATCTTTAAAAACTGAAGTTAATCAGGTATTTGACTGTTTTGAAATGTCTAAAAAAGTGGGTTTTTTTAAGTACAATCTGGGGGGTTTTGGTTGGGTTTTGTTTTTGTTTTGGTTTTTTTGTTTGTTTGTTTTTGGTGGGGGTTTTTTTTGTTTTGTTTGGTTTGGTTTTTGGAGGGATTTTTTTAATGTTCTCTAGCTGTATCATAACACAGAATCTATTTTAAAAAAAGGAGGAATTATATCAAATTGTCTTGAATAACACCACACAGGATTAAGGCAATAAAAAATACAGCAAAATAGAAAAGCACATAAACATAGAACTTAGTCACTGCAATCCAAATTCCCTCTTCTGTTAATATTTACACATTCACAATAAATACCAACAAAAATCATCTGTCTTTTGCTTTCTGGTCACAAATTCATGTGATCTTTTCAGAGATACCAGGTGGAAACTACATAGCTCCAGTCACAATGGAAAACTTGTGAAGCTGCTGTCCTATATATCTGAATGTCACAACACCTACACACACACTGCCATCATGCCCTACTGTCAGAACATACTAAAGCAGTGTCATTTATAGGGTTATTTTTGCTTCTCTTAATACCAAGAAGAACTGTCCTTTTGTTCATTAGTTTTACTTTAAAAACCCAAACAGGCTAGCTGGAGGATGATTTCACAGCCCATGTGGTCCATCTGTTTCAGTGCTTAGCAATCCCTGCTGTCTTCCCTGTCCAGCTAAAGACCTTTGGGGTGTTTTTAATCTTATCTGTGTTGACAGAAAGAACAGATTATTTTCTTCTTCTTTTCAGGCACTTGCTGTGTATATGAAGTTTTATACTTCACCTTTTCTCCCTATATTAGACAAATTCCATTTCTTCAAACCATACTTATATCTTATGTTTCCAGGTTTCTTATTATTCTTGCATCCCTGGATTTTTCTCCAGTCATTCTACCTATTGCTTAAGTTAGAGTCTGCAGCTGAGATACTACAAAGTACCACATGCAGTGAATTGATTACTTTGGTTTTCCTATTTCCCACAATGTTTGCTTTTCTCCCAGAAGTGCAATATTCTTGATTTTTCTCTAGTTGAAATCAAACACTGGTTTTGAAGAAATTGCCTATTGACAAAGAGAGAACCTGCATTTATAAATATCAGATTGCTTCAATGATACAGTAATTTGTTCTAATCCTGTCTTCTGATGTTTTCAGACTTCAAAGAGTGGTGTTGTTTTGGAACTTAATAAATATATGTGTTCATCACTCACTTGGATAGGTCATCTCAATCAACTCAGCTCTTCACAAATAATGGCAAAAAGTCTCCCAAAGGAAAAGCTTATCCACTGGGGCAGGCATGGTCCCTGTGTTCTTTAATTAGCATTGAATTCAATACCCAGAAGCATTTCTAGAGTATCAGAAGTTAAAAGTGAAAGGGAAAATCTGCTTTAAAGTTCATGTGTGATTATCACTAGTAGGAATTGCTATTTCATGAATTGTTAATCTCAAGTGACCGTTAAGACTAATTTGAGGGGGCAGACTCCAATAGTTAAGAGTTCACAACTAAAACATTCACAGGAAAATCCTATAACATGCAATTCTTTAAAAAACTTTCTGCAATTGGCTCAAGCCAGAGAATCTGCGTCCACCTGTCTGTCTCTCTCCTCTTCCTCTCACACACCATCATAAAGAAATATTATTTGCAGGCCTAGTCCTTCACTTCAGTGAATGTGATTAATTATGATCCTGTGAATTCTGAATCACAGACACAACGTCTATTTTGCCTTAAAACTCAAGTAGAGGTACTGTTAGCTATTTAAAATTATCAACTTTCCAAAAATAAATAAAAATGAAAAATAAGTAAGGTCATAGACATCTCAGTGGTAATGAACCTTTGAAAATGTGACCTGTAGCTCTATGATTCAGGTTTTAAAAGAAAATTAAAACAAAGGAACTGTAGTCTTTAATAAATACTCAGAAATCTTTAGGGTGCACCCCATGATTGTTCAGTGGGAATATTGGTGATAGACTATATAAATTCATTAGTATTTATTTTATTTTAGTTCCCAGAAACTAATCATGGACCAGGGCACCTCAAGCTGTGCACTTGAATGTCCATGGTCAAGCAGATGCAGTGTAATGAGGAAGTCAGTGGTGCTCTGGACTGGCCTGGCAGCCACTCGTAGCATGAACCATAAAAATTATAGTTCTTGTCTTCGTTATATTGGCCCATGCTGAAATGCTCAGACTATGATTCACATTCATCCTCTCATACTGAAAAGTAGAACACATCTCTTTGAACTGCTCCAAGCAAAGGCGATGCAGAAATAAATCTGAAACCCTTTTGTTCCTGTCCTGAATTTGTTGCTAATCACAGATGGCCAAAGTTGCCTATCAGCAAGACAGGACTTTGTGCCTGGTGCTGGCAGTTTGTTCTACACATACCTCAGGTCTGGGCAGACTTAATAGGGATGGTTCAAGCCATGGGAAGATCACCAGCATTGAGTGGCAGACTGTGCTGATGATCCCTGAGTCAGTGAAGGACAAACTCAAGGTCAGATTTCATTAGTAATGTAGGCAATATAACTGTTGGTTGTGTCTCCTGCTTCCTGACAGGCGATCTTTTTCCCTGGGGAACATGGAACTGTATAAAGTACTTGCTCTTACATAATTTGTTAATATATTCTTGCCTTTTTAACAAACATACAAACTGTTCTGATAGTTTTGTTAATATTGCATTGCAGGCACAAAAACAGATTTTAAGGTTTGGGTGTGTGTCTCTAATCTCTGTCCCTGCAGGGTATTGTAGTAATGATGATTTTTTGTTTGGAGTTTAATTAAGAAAAAGTTAAGCTCTACTTACTTGTGTTCCTACAATTAAATGCAAATAGGTTTAAAAGAACCTGCTTTACTATGCAAAGCTGAAGAACACTGACAATCCAATAAAAAAAGAAAAGTATTTAAAAGCAGCTTAACTCCTAAATAAAGCAGAGGCAACAAGCCACACAACAGGCTGTTTTGTACTGATTTGCAGGGACTGAAGTGGTGGGTAATAATTAACTTTAATTCTCATTCAAAATAATAGATAGTAAAAAGTTTTCTGTCTTAATCAACTATGCTCCTGGTCATACGAAAGGATAACTGTTCATATTGCCACAGGTCTTTCTCTTAGTGCTTTCACTGACTCTGATATGTTTGTAAATTTCCTTTAGTTCATTTTTTCTTAAGCAAGTCTTGGTTCGTTTTCCATTGCTTGTTGAACCTGCTCATACATCCAGACCATCATATTTGACCTAACTCTGAACAAGTACAGCATGAATACATATTCTACCATTTTATCTGTCCTTAAATCATCATGTGTAGCACATTATCCTACATGCAAATGCATATGCATGCAAATATCTCATTATGAAAGTAATGAGAACTAGATGAAAATAAAGCAGTTTTAATATTCATTAAATTAATCATGTGAAAGCCTTGCATTTGCAATTCTATCACATGGAGAAGTGTTATCTTAAGTTTCTCTAAGGGAACATCAAGGTTTTCAGTGTAATTTTGTATCTCTTTTCAGCTTGGTACCCTTAGCATGTATGTATTTTCATCAAGATAAATCAGACTGACTAGGGCTGGGGACTTACTAAATCAGGGTTTTTCAAAAGTACCAAAGGAATTTTGAAAATCAATTAAAAGGCACTATTTCCATCACATCTGATTCATGGCTAAGTGTGCATGACAGAAAAGGCCTGTAAGTCTGATGAGGGGCTTTTATGAATATTAGGAGATCATTTTGGTGCAGAGGAATCGAATATGAACAGTTAGTATGTGTGAGTCTGTTTGAATATCATAGGAAAAATATATCTTATCCACTAAAAGGGTAATTTTCTAACTGAAATATAGTGAAATTAGTTCAGACACATAGTTTTCTCATTTTCCCTGTTGTATGCTCACAAATGTAGCATAAATCTAGGGGACATGTGACTTCAAATGACAGTGAAAAGATACCATTGAGGTGAATGGGAGATTCCATGGTTTGGCTTCAGTGACAGTCTCTTAATAATTACTGCTAAATATCTTGCTGCCAGTTTATGACTCAGAAGTCTCAACTGGTACACACCAGACCTCAACATCAGAATGTGTTCAATCTATTTAACCATAAATGAGCAAGAGAAACAATGAGAACAAAAGAAATCCTGCAGGTACGTTTTGCTTGGTGTCTTTTGAGATGAGGAATATTCATGACCATTTGACTTATTTGGACACTAAATACACTGAGTTTTAGATTGAGCCCGAAGGACTGAGACCTCAAGCTTAGGTTTACTGTAAAATACAATTCTGAAATATGCCACAGGCATATCTCTGATATATTGTTATTATAAAACTTCAGGACCAATTTAATATTAGTACAAACACATGATTATTCTAAATGCAACTGTTTCACTGTGGGACACTTAATTTTCCTCTGTGTAGCTTGGAGACAAAATACTGACAGTATTCAGTAGTCCCATGAGTTTCTGACTGTGCCAGATGACAGACTTGTTACTAACCATCGAACCAAGAACAGGCTGTATAATTTTGCAGCCTGAATGGTAGGAGATAACTTACTGAAAAGAGCTGCTCCCAGGAAATTATTCCAGATTGAGTGACCCTGAGTTAAGTCCCTTTCAAATTAATAGAAAAATAAACCAAGTGGATTAGTAATTACAGTTTTTTAATTATTTCAAAAGGGCAAGCTTTGAGAAATTAAGAGAGTTCATCAGAGAATTCAGCTGTGCTGAAGAGCTCAAACTCTTCAGTGTCAATGAGGCTTGATGTTTTTGAGGTTGTTGTTATTAATCAATATTGCACAGCTTCACAGAGTTGTCTTTATAAACTTTTGAATTTCTTGCAGGAAATAGTTTCAAACCTACTGGATTAGTGACTGCTCAAAAGAAGAATATTACAGTTGTGAGAGATGAGGTAATAATTTTGCTGCAGCCAAAAGGTTGTTAGGTAAAAGAATGAAAGTTGTTGATTCTGTGTCTTGTTACACATAGATAACTGGTTTTGTTCCAGTTAATCTGTTGGGTGTTGCCATGAGCTGGGAGAGCAGTGGGGTTGAAGACCTGAACAAAAGGAAGTGGGATGAGAGGGGAGGGGACACAAAAGTAGGTGCTCAGGGGAGAATGTGATTTCCTGAGTACCCAGCTGATGGGAAAGGGGGCAGGGACCACCCTGGCCATGAAAGGGTATAAAAAATTAGCATTTCATTGGAGGGTGTGTGTGCTCAGCTCATGGGGGAGAGAGGCACACAGCTGGCTCAGCTGAATCAGTACAAATAAACAGTTTACTCTTGCTTCAAAGACTTTGTCCCCACTTCATTGTATCCAAAAGTGAGTTTATGTCTGTGGCAGGATGTGTCCCCTCGCTCTCTTCCACAGGTAGTTGTTGCATATGGAAGAGATAACTCAGGGTGAAAAAGGCCCAGCAAGGGGTCACCTCTGGCACCAAAAGGGCTCAAGCCCCAGCTAAGAACCAATATCTTAGTCTGGAGCGCAGATGTGGGCAGAGATAAAAGAAATATACATGACTGAGAGACACTGTCTTACAAACTATAAAAGACACATGAGTTTTCACAGAGGCAGATGCCTCTTACACACACACACCCCCTGAAGGTATGGGAGACTCCTCCCTGGAGTTTGGATGCAGATTCCGTGGCTACTTTCCTGGGAACTGAGGGAAAAGATCTCGATATGTGTCCCACCAACAACTGGATGGTAAGATACATTGAATCCTAAGTTATATTCTTCAGTAGCTAAAATTAATGGTACCTTTAACCTCATACTGTATATACCTACTAGTAGTTTCTTTTTGTCCTTATTCCTGTGTATCATTAGTTTGTTTTGTCTTATGTCTGTTAGTTTTGTATCTATTAAATAAATAATTCATTCTATAATAGACTGAATCTGTCATTATTAAAGAACTTGAGAACAAGGGTGGGGTTTGGGGTGCTGGCCACCCCAATAAAGCTACTGTCTGCTGCTGTAGGTCTGGCAAAAGGCAGAGACTTATCTAAACCCCCACAACTATTCATAACAATTTCTGAAACATTTATGCAGGGAGCTTGTAGAGTATGGAGGGACAGATTGATCAGCAAACAAATGTGATTCAGAAGTCAGAAGGCTTATTAAAAAGGTAAGAACTGGCAAAAAAAAAAAAGTATTCTGGTAAAATTAAAACAATTAAATCTGGTAAAATAAAAACAAATAATGAAAGATTCATGCAGTAAAAAATAATTTCTACCTTCAATGGGAAATATGTTGCTTGTTTTTAAGTGAAGGCAATGTTGAACTGTTGAACTGGAAGATCATTCCATGATAAAAATAATCAGAAGAGCCCTGAAAAGTTGCTACATTGGGGCAAAATTTCAAGGGGCTTTTTTAAAGACTAAAAGACTTGCTGTATGATGTGGCATATGCTTGGTAGGAATTTGTAACAGATATTCTGCTTTAGAAGTGGATGTTGTGTTTCCTTTAATATTGTGATCCATTGCAATGGATCTGTACAATGGCCATCTTAATCAAAAAATCAAACAGTGTGATTTATTCCTCATACTGTCTTGAACTGCTTAATTTCCTTGCAATCTAATGATCACAGGTTTTTCATAGCGTGCTGTTCCTCAGTGTTCTTTCAGCTTTTCTCATCACTTCTGGGAAACCTGTTTCAAGGGCATTGTAACATTGCAGCTATTTCAGGCAGGAAAAGACCAACAAGGCTCTGAGGTCCTTTTGTTTGTGTGCTCCAGTCAAGGGTTCCAACATCTACTAGTTTATGACTTTGATTCTTGGTGTTCATAGATGACATTTAACCTTCTGTCATAACTCACTGTGTGGATGGGTACAGAATGATCTAAATTTAATATAATTTTACAATATTCTTAAATGCTTGTATTTTTGGAAGTTGTGTATAGAAAACCTTGCTGTTGTTTTGTTTCTGCCATAAAAATGGACTGGTAATTGGCCTGAGAAACAAAGAAGTCCCATGACCCTGTCAAAACAGAATATAAGTTTAACAAAGACTGTTGGTTGATATCTTTTCTGGGTGTGCATTTATCTGTGAGTTTTAATGGAGTCCTTTATGCTGCAAACATCTTAGGAGACAAGTGGAAATAGTCTGTCAGTTGCCATGGACACATCTGTGTGAAAACCCTGTATTCCTCTTTTACCGTGTGACTGCATACTGATCTGTGCTATACAGAACAGACTGAGTGTCCCCAGCTCCATTCCTAACATGCACTTTTATGTGACTCCTTACACAGCTAATTTACAGCTTGATTTTGATGCAGTCTGTATCAATTTTGGCAATTTCTTCCAAGAGCCATGGCACCACAAGCTTGGTGATAGCTCATAATAAGCCCGTATCTTTGCTGTAAAGATAACTGTGAACATCATTAAATGAATGCTATGCCAGGGGGAATGGGTATCCTTCCAAAAAGCTTTTCATTTATCCTGTGGTGTCAAGCACAACAAACAAACTGTAATCAGCCTGAGCTTCTTGGGATTTCTGTGATTGGAAATTTCTCCTACAGTGAAAATTCAGTACATTCATATGTGAGGACAGCACTGCACCCTCCACCTTCTGGTAGCACCTTAGAAGTCCTAAACTAAACCTAGTTTGCTATTTGCTTCAAAAATCCAGCCAGATGCTCCCTTATTGTTTTATCATTATAATAGTGTTAACAATTGAGATTAAGGGAATTGGGGGCATGCTGATAGATGTGGATAATGTAGAGAATGCACTTTATCTCCTTCATTTTTTTTATAAACAATAAAAAATGATGCACATTATTTATGGGTTATATATGTTATAAATCTAGTATAAATAGGAAATTAACTGGAAATAAACTGAGAAATATTGCTGAAGGTATCTCTAATAAGTTCATTTCCTATAAACATGGTTTTATGAGGACATAACAGGAGTGTTGTGCTGAAATGTCCAGCTGACAGGTCTGCTACCCCATTCACCAGACACAGACTATTTGGTCCAATACAGGAAAAGTCTATATTTAATTCATATTCATCCTATTTATTCTGGGCTAAAGGCAAGTTTCAAGCTTGTAAAAATGCTCAGAGTTCTTCTGAGGTGCTTGGGGGCATTGAGGGGCTACACTCCCCACATACTGCTAATAATCTCCCATTGAAACTCACTAAAGAACAGTGTTGTTGATTAATTCTACTCTATGAAAACAGCTTTGGCAATATTCTCTGAAAACTTCTCAATTGTATTTCAATAAAGGAAAATTCAGCTTCCAGTAGTGAAATTATTTAGTTAAGAGTAGAGAGGAATAAAGAAACTCTCATCTGAAACATGGGAGACAATATGCCATCCACTAGCTCATCCTCTGTGAGAACAAGAAGTCTTTACGGTGACAAAGGAGGGTCTGCAGAGCAAGAGGAATGTATTTGCACTTTTCTAATCAGACATGACAAGATACTGCAGCCAGCTGGGCTGCTCTATATTGATGTTGTTGCAATGGCCTCATTAGGAAAATGGAATTGCCATAATGTGAGCATACTTGCCTCCATCTGCCAGGATATTCCCTGAACCTTTAGTGAAGGCACGAGGGTGCTACTCCAGAATCCATTGTGCTGTTTCACTTTGATCTGCCTGCTACAGCACTTTGCTCTGATATGTGTGTCACTGACACAGCTGAGACTGACACTAAACAGCCAGGTGTGCAGAAAACACAGTTGAAAAGCTTGTGCCACAGCTGTGGAAAGTTCTCATTCCAGTCAGAGCAGCAGTATTTGTGACCCTGGAGGCCACCAGTAAAAGGGTCATGAAGGCAATAAGTCAATATTTTTGCAGTACTATGGTAACTTATGGAAAAATTTCATGACTACAGGCAGTGCAGTGTTAAAATACCTGCTTCCTGGCTGGGCACACTTCTCTGCTTGATGGCTTTGTACATTTGCAGCTAGAGGTGCTTTCCTCCCTTTTGCTATTTGGAGCCATGCAAGAGAATAAGATGTCTGCTGTAATATATTAGAAAAGAATGTTCTAGAGACATGTTCTAGACAGGATGTTGTTATTAACTAAATAAACTCTTGTTAAATTAAGACAGAATTTATAATAATTCCAGGACTGTGCTATGTAAGAAGTGGTCTGGATTTGTTGGTACTTTTCTTTGCTGCAGTTCAAAAGCAGAAGAGATTTGCATAGGCAACTGGGGAGTTGTTCACTTCTGTGGTAGAGCTGATGCATGGAGCTTTCCAGTCCATACAGAAATCCTGAAAGACCCCTAAAATGGTAATTCCAGTTAATCAGGTTGGGTTTGGGACACAGAAAGCCGGGAAGAGCAAAGGTTTTTGTTTTGTCCTGTGTATCAGGAGAGGTGGGAACGAGAAAATGCAGTAGCATGTATGTATCTCTGTTCTGAAGTCAGTAAACTGACTTCACGTATATGACTCCATATAAATAACATAAACAGAAGTATAAAAGTAGCAGGCAGATCTTCAAGGAGCCTCTTGTTTCCTCCATATGATCCTGAAAGCTTCCAGCAACTCAGTGGGATTCATGATATTCTGCTTCTGCCAAAGAAAAAGATTCACATCAGTTTCTGTAATATAATAATATGATAATATTGTGACTATTAAAATAGATTGCTACCAAAAACATCTGTTAGAAAGCAGTCTGTAAATGCTGAGCTCTTTACATTGCATTATTGAAGAATTTTTGCAAACTCAGACTATATTTTTAAAGCAAATGGTATTGTTTCACACAAAAAGTGAACTAGCCTTATAAGTCAAAATAAGAAGTCATCCTAGAATTGGTATTTTTTAGTTTAAAACTTTTCTGGAAAAATATTTTTGAGCTTTTTTTGATATACAGATGAAATTTCTTGGTCAATTAACCATCAGTGATGAACAGAGAAGGAATTCCTTGAACAAAATCATGCATAACATGCTGGTGTTTAATTCAGCCCTGAGGCACATCAGAGAAGGGATGGAGCCATCTGGAAAAGGGGCAAGGTGGGAGTTATCTCCTGAGGGAATTCCATGCTCATCAAGTGTCTAGTAGGGAAGAAACTTGTCAGCATCATGTAATTCTACCACTTCAATACATTTTGACTCTGCATTACTTAGAAATAATCATTGGAAGGGTCAGCTTTACCTGTGGTTAATGGAGAAGCAGAACCAGCTTTCAAGTCCTTTTGCAATAACCATGCAGAACTGTTGGAGGTCTCTGAATCCAGATCATTGCTCTTCTTTTCCTTCCTCTACTTTAACCACCACTTTTCTCACAGGAGAAAGGATCCAGGCTGTATTGGCAATAGAAGTTCCAGTCTCCCTACCTAGACTTGTTCTGACTCAAGTAAAAGTGGGTTCACAACTGAAATTGAGTATCCAGATACAAACCCACTTCCAAATTAGGTGAGAATGGAAGGGTATAGTAGTTGTGAGACAGCTGGTCTGATCAGGCCGAAGTCAAAAGGTATGTTTGAAAATGAATTGTGCCTGATTTTTGTATTTCAGGGAAATTAAAAGAAAATGAAGGATTAGAGATATTGAAATTCAGTAGTACTTTTGATACCTCTTAGAGAAATTGGATAAATGGAGACCTCTTAAATTCAAAATGAGATAGCCACAATCTCAGAAGACAGTGATTAAGACATTAAAGGGAAATGGTCTGCCATGTATATTCTGAATTGTCTAAACCTCACTAACTGTAGCACCTGTTTTCAAAATGAGTAATGGTGCATAAGAAAGGAGAAGAAGCAGAAAAAAAAAAGCTTAAGCCATATTTTTATAAATAGTGAAATTTAAAGAAAGAGTAATCCTTGAGGAAGTTGGGAAGTTAAATCAAACATTAATCCCTAAAAGCAAGCAAGAAATCCCCAAATGAGCTAAGCAATAAGAATGGTTATCTTTATTTTATAACTGCAAGGAGGGTGAAGGATGGATGAAGACTTCTTTCATAGAAGATCAGAAACCAACAGCCATCTTCCTTGTCAATAATACTTTTGTTTGTTGACTTCAACCAGTTATTACTGAACTGGTGTCAATATTGAGAAGTAAATTCTGCATCTGTATTCAGGAGTAGAAGAATGTATCCTTAGTGCCTTCACAAGATCCATTTATTGAATTTCAGTATGTATATAATGTTGCAAGTGTACAATTTCCATTATTTTATATTCTATTTTCATTGTTTTTTCTTTTCTTAAAAGACGTCTCAATATATTTTTATATTCACTGCTTCTATCACATCAGGTTGCCATGGTAATGTTGCAAAAATATTCAGAATCACAAGATATTCATGAATCATTCTAACAAGGTTTCTGAAATTAAAGTTAAAACAAGAAACCTAAAAGTGACCCTGGAATCTGTGTTTCACATCCTGAGATCAGTTTTCACAACTAAGGATGATGTCTGTTTGCAGATGTATGGATATACTGTGCACGTTGATATAGTAGAGGAGCTCATATACTCAGTATATTTTAGGGGGTTTCTTCCCTTCTCCCACACCAGTCCCCCCTGTTAAAGAGAATAAGGTTTAATCACACGTTTCTTCAGTCACAACTCAGTTTCAGTACAAAAGACAAGCAGCAGAAGGTCGTTTTGCCCCCCCTCTTTCCCTGTTTGGGCAGTGCCAGCAGGGCTGTGCTGCTCCTCACAGATTGTGCTCTCTGTAAGTGGATGGAGGTTCAGCTGTACAGGAAGGCTCATGGAGACATTGTCCTGACTGCTTTCTACCCAATGTCTCACCTGAGTCCTTCATGACATTTGTTGCTATTATTTCTTGTTCTGTTTTTTACCAAGTGACAAGAAGAGATTGCTCCTTACCACTCCCCAGGACTCTTTTATGAAGCCTCTTATGATATTTTTCTCATATCTGTTCAACTCCCTGTGGAAGAAACTTAGTACATTTAGGACCTGCTTCTAAATCTTGTGTCCTTACCCCTGTTATCTTCTTGGTATTCCAACTGGCAGTGCCTAAAATCAGATCTAAAGCATTAGCTGGAGTGTTTTCAGTGTCAGTACAAGAACAGAAAACCAACTTCATGCCTCATACAGATCTGTTTCTATACCGTAATACAGTGGCTGATTTTTCTCATTATCATGACATATACTTAACTAAGGCTCCATAGTAGTCCCTTGAACATCTTTTGCAGAATTGTTGCTCACACTGACTTTAATGTGCCTTAACATTCTTGCTGGCTATTTATCTTACTCTTTTGAATAGAATTTTTTTTTTCAGGCCAAATCTCCCTTTTGTTGTGATCAGTATGGGTTCTGAGCATTTCTTCCTATCTACTGGCAATCTCTCTTAGTCTGCAAATTTAATAAACCTAATCTTTATTTTGTCTGCCAGGACAATATGAAATTAGGGACTAAGAAAATACACTTGTGGAACCCCGTGCCCATGCTTCCTTCTGCTTTGACAATGCTTCTCCTTTCTTTTTTAAAATTAAATGGAGGAAACCTCAAAGTCAAGGATAACTGCCTCCAGTGCCTAGGAATATTGTATCTCTGTATGTCTTCCAGCCTTGAATTTTACTGAAAACGGGGTATAATATGCCTGCTTTGCTCTGAAATATGTAAAGTAACTGAGGCAAATATCAAATATCAGAACTGCTTCAGGTGTGGTCGTGTGGAGCTCTAAGGGAGACAGTGTGGATAACCAGACACTTTTCATGGTACCTGAGCTGCCCTGATCAGGCTGTTCAGGCAGTCTGAGCTGTACAGTAAAGTGCAGTGATTCAGGCTGCTAAGAAAATAAGGAGGTTTTGAAATCTTTGCTTTATGACTGTAAATTTTACAATGTCCATGAAGTAAAATTCAATAAAATGCAACACAAACCTTGCTAAATGGTGTCCAGGAGAAAATGTAATACTTTCACTATCTGTCTCTGGTGTCATCTACAGTAGTTGATTGGTTTTGTGACTGAGTCAACTTTTCTTTCCTTTTTTCCTGAGCCGTACAAAAATCATTTACTCCCACCACGGAATCTGCATGTGTTCCCTTTCAGTGCAGTATCACATGGCAATATTAATTTTGTCTTAACAGAAGGAGAAACATGAGTTATTCCTGCTGAAATCAGGAGTTCCCAAAGTTATTTCTGACAGACCTGTGAGGTATGTGTGGCAATAGATCACAGAGAATACAGCCCAACATGCTACAGGTGCCTGCAGCAGCTATAGCAGAAAATTCTGAAAACCAGAAGTTAGAATAAATGGTACTGTCTCTGATGAATCATAATATTCTTTCCAAGCCAAGGTCAAAACCAGCACTTCAAACATAAATGAAGGTTAGTTTGAAGTCAGAAAGGATGAAATCATAGGAGATGGTGAGGAAACATCACCTATTATGTTCAAATTAATTATTCATTATGTTCAAATTATTTACAGTCTTAAGTGCAGCTCCTGCAACACTCTTTTCAAGACCAGGTTTGCATTGTGGTTGACTTTGCTGCTTTTCCTTTTTGATTAATTTCAATGACATTGTTGTTAAGAAATCTTTTATGTAATCCAGTAGAAAAGAATTCAGCTGACTAATGAGCTGCTACAGAGCTCAATTATTTCAGTGGAGCCGTTCCTATTATACTCTTCTGGAGGAGTCCTTTAAACATGTGCTGGAGAAGCAGCTGTATCTTCAATAAGTTGTTTTTACTGCTGCTGCGTTTACTGATGCTGCACTGCTCCTCTTTCAGCCAGTTCATTTTCTCTTTGAATGTGTGTGTGTGTGCTCTGTTAATCTTGAACTCTGCTCATGGTGTGACTCAGGATCACATGCATATTGAAATGCTGCTACTTCTTTATAACATTAGTAGCTTTTATAAAGGTAGCTTTTAATTTTTGATAAAGCTGCTCTGTTGCCTTTTGTTCTGGATATATTGTCAATATATCTCAGGTTGATCATCCACTGGAATGCCAAGAAAATCAACTATAGAGCAAAGGAGATCACAGTAGAGGAAATGCAATAATTATTAGCAAAATTATATTAATGTATAATTTCAAACCTGAATCCTAACTGCTAAAATATATTTGTTTAAAAAATAGAAGAAAGCTTTATGTCTTCTTTCTTATTCAAAACATTCTACATTGATTTTGCAATTTTTTGAACTATATTTCAATTGATGGCTTTAAACAGTATTTGATAGGAGACTTAATTGGAATTAATAACTTTATCAAAAGTGGCATGGTCTGTGAGGAAAAACTTCTCAAAAAGAAATAAAAACTCAGAGTACATCACCATCTTTTAAGGTCTGCATCATGCATTATGTTTAAGAAAAAAACCCACAGTGATTTAGAAACAATTCAAGAAAATAAAAATATAGAAATAAGGTTGTAGTGTAGGATTTCTTAACCCACTCCTTCATAAACAAAAAATTCAGTTTAAGGCTCCAGTGGAATAATCTTTATGGGGGTTTGGGGGTTTTTTTTGTGTGAACATACTGAATAATCATTACAGCTGTAAAATACCAGCAAAGTTAGGTGATATAAAATTCATCATTTCTGAATGTTTTAAGAACATTAACTTCTTTTGAAAATGTTTTAAAAATGTTGTAGTTGAATGCAAAATTCCATTGATAACTTATTGGTTATTAGTTGAATAAATTATTGAATCAACATCTCACATCAATCAACATCTTATGTGCACTATAAAAGGTTTTCAGTTAAAGGAGTGGGTTTTACTACATAGAAAAATGTGGTGATTTAAACAACTGACTGGAAATATATAAAATTATGTGGAATTTTGGTCAACACACATCATTCTCTTACCCAATAAAACGCTTCTACTCAAACTAAATATGAGTGTATGCCAAAGAATATAATTTCCAGAAAATTATCAAATGTATTTTTATACTTCTTGAAAAGATGGGGAGAGAGAAAGAGCAAATTGGGAGCTTAAGGGCTTTTATTACTAAAGGGCTTTTTTTAGAGCTAGACAGCAAGTAGTGCTGTTTTGGTGGAGGGTTATAATTTCTAAATTAGTTTTGCAGTTAATACAATGCATTTGTTTTATAAGCTTCACCTCAGTTCCTTCATTCACAGACAGAATCACCATTAAGTCCAGCTTCTCTTTCACCACATTTTGCTTCACCTGCTACTTGGCCAGAAGTACCAACATCATCATTTCTCAGCCTCCAGAGAGGAGACTGTATTTGCTTCTATCCTAAATGTCTTTCTTGCTTTCATAATCTTTCATTAATTTAATTTGCTGCCCTTTATACTGTCCTCCAAATATCAGCCTATTGTAAATTTCTTATTATTTAACAGGTGAATTTGGGGCCTCTGATATTTGCCATGTTATAGGCTTCTTTTTCTTGTTTTCTAAACTCTGATTTCTATTGTTTAAATCATTAATATGTCGTAAACCTGAAAGCTAACCTGAAAAAGAATGAAAAAATACCCTATGCTATGTTCCAAATACAGCTGCATGCATTTGTATGAAGAAAAATATGCTGTTTATTTTTAAAATTACATTAAAAATGCACACAGAACCTCAATTTAAATATTTTGTCAGGGCAGACCTAAGAAAAGAGATAAAAACATGAGAAAAGGGGACTAACAAGCAGAAGCTCACGGGCTGAGCAATCCTGCCAGGCAGTTTTATTTACTCTCCTGGCAAGAGAAACAGCCATCAATGACATGATACTTCCAGAACATTGTCTCCTTGAAGGGATATAAACATAACCCTAACATATTTGGCTAAAATTGCCAAGAGCAGCTGTAGATGTCTTCAATGTCAGTGATTGGCAGTCTTTAAATGCATTGCTTTTTTGTCTCTGCAGTGGAAACTGTTTGTTTTTTCAGTTCCCCAGAGATGCTGGAGCTGATATTTTTAAAAGTGGCTTAATTTTTTATTAAAAACATCTTTAAAAACAAGTTCAAGACTTCACCTGTATGAAAACTCACAGTGACCTCCCAAATTCTGAGAATGCCATAATCACAACTTACTTCACGTTACTTTTCTTATTTGATCCATTTTGGGGGATAAAGAGATGTTGTATTATACTTCATTATTCATGTATATCCCCTAAAATTGACCTGTATTTGCAGTGGTTTATTTGATTTGTTTCTTGACTTAAAAGTTACTTTTGATCCATTATCTTGTGTCTTTCAATCAGACCCACAGAACATTTTCATGTATTCTGCCATAGCAAGGGATGGGTATAATTACATTATTTCATCTGTTTGCTGGTGCAACAGGGCTTGAATTATTTATTCATATATCCCTGAATTCAGGTAACACAGAACTGAGTTTGAGCCACTGGGTACCTTCCATAACATTAGCCCCTATTTAAATGGAAACCATTCACTTTATTCATTTGGTTTTCTTCATGCGATATCCTGATTCTTAAGGAACTTTGTCCCTGTTCAAGTACATTTCTGAACTGATGCAGAATCCTTCATCTGCAGCAATGAAATATGTTCTGGTATTAATGTACACTAATGGACAGAACTACTACTAAATTTGGGCACAAAGGATGAAGGAATAGTAAACATTAGTTTTTAAAAGTATTAAAATTTGACTCTTCCAACATTTCCCAAGAAAAGGGCCAAGGAACACAATTGTGGATTCAGTATTTTCTGAAGAGCTGTAATAAAATTAGCTGAGCAAACAACATTTACAAATATGAAAACCTATGGGCAGTTGGAAAAGTACATTTTCCATTTTATTTTATCATTATGAAATGTAAAGGTCTCAAATGAGCTGCTTAGCTTTGTGTTTTCACCAAAAGCCTATGTATGGAAAGCCTCTTACTCGGTTACAATTAAATTGCACTTAGTAATGTACAATTAAGAAAAGTTTGCTTTTCTTAAAGTTTTTTAGTACCTCTTACTAATTATTTCCATATCGAAAACAAATCACTTTCTCAGCCTAAGCTTCACCTAATTTTCAGAGACAAGTTATTGAGCAGACTGTGTGCAAACTCTTCAGTATTGAGAAGCAAGATGCTAAAAATGATAGGCAATCAATTCTGCCTGCCTGACTTGGAATCTTTTCAGTGTGGGAGGATCTAACTTTATTCAGAATGTGCTGAGTACCAACCCCCAGAAATTTGGCTTGAAAACAAAGGTTGCTTTAAAAAGAAAACCCTATCATAAATATTTTTCTTTCTGTTTGAATTTACAAGATTTAACAGTATAGGCAGTGATCTGCTATTGTTTTAGCCAATAGTAAAGAATAAAAGTCAAAATAACAATATTGCTCAAAAAATTTGCTAACTGCATTGCAAAGCATTAATTATCTGACAAGGCTTTAAGGGTCTGATTCAAGCATATTGAAATAAATGAAAAAAGATACTTTGATATTCCTATGCTATTCAAAAATCACAGGATCAATTCACAATAAAGATCAAAGATCCTTTGGGCTGTTTCAAGATGTTCCTCCCTTTCCCCATCCCCCTATTTCTCTCTAAGCTTTAAATTCTCTGCTTTATTTTGCCTTTTTTTTTCCTTATTTTTTTTTAATGCAAACTGATGATTCATAGTGAGGAATAAGGATATACTTTATTCATTTTTAAAATGACAGCACCAGATTCCAAAACATGGCATGGCTGAGAATGGTGTACTCGAACAGAATTTAAAAGCTACTGCAGATTACTGTGCAGTGGTAGAGCTTTTTTTGGTGGTTTTGTTTTATTAGTCTCATTGCCTGAAATTGTCTAACCTTTTTATTGCCACATATGATTAAATTAATTTTCTAATTGTTGTAGAAAATGAGGATATAGCAGAAATGCAACCAGAGTGCTTTCTGTGTTTAATTCTGAATTCAAATGGGGAGAGATGTGTTTAGAAAATCTGCCTTAGCTTGTGTTTGTTGGGTTTTTACCATTCTAATATTAATGAGGAGCTGTTTTATAGTTACTTTAACTTTCACCACATCACTAGAATGTGCACTTTGTGGGATCAGTATTTTAGACTGAAAGCCATGGGATTTCCAGGACATTTGAGCATTAATTCATTATATCGTATGCCCATAGCTTGGAAAATTAGCTAATAAGGAGCTCTGCAAAGTAAAGGGTCTTCGGTTCAAGCATCTGTTATGCTGATTCACTCAGTCACTATATTCCTGTTGAGACTCTCTACTTATATTTTAAAAACATGTGATATAATAGCACAGCCTTTAGGTTCCTGAAAAATACTGTGGCCTGTTGGACTGGGTGTCTCATTTTATCCTCCCTGTTCTGTCATAGCAGCTCTGGTGTATGGTACCCAGAATTACAAACCCATGATGGATAGAATTGTTGGGATAAACTAAGTGCTTGGCAGGAAGTAAGAGTTCAAGAGGAGATAATCAGATTTCATAAACAAATTTTTCCCCCTCAGATTAGAGTTATTTTTATTCCAGTTTATTATTTATCCATCAGCTTCTACTGATGGATAAATAATAAAATGACCAGATTGTGCAGTTCCAGAGAGATTCTGTGAGTTGCCTTTGTTTATCTTTAGTCCTCTTTCAAATGCCAGTATGTCTGAATGTCACAGGTAGAATCCTCTTATGAAATGCCACTTCAGCAATTATAGTTTGCAAAGAAGTAAGTGCAGAGAAGGAGATGAAAACTGCAAATCAGTTTGGTTTTATGTTGTAATTAAGACTTTGATCAAACATCCAGCTATTTTTCCTGATCCCTCTGCTAGATAGAGAGGGGGGAAAAGCCTTGGTGTGAATATGGGGAAAGGATCTTCTCTTGTAGATTATAGAAAGGAACAGGCTGCTTGCTCCTGAAGGACTATATCCCCTGGAATCCCAGGCTGCTGCATCCCCAGTTGTCTCTGGTGCAGACCCCCAGTCCCTGGGCTGGAGCCTGGGCTGGGACACAACAGCACTGACCCATCCTGCTGTGCTTGAAGTGCTCCATTTTCCATTATCCTTCCAGCTCTCTTCTCCTGCTGTGACACCATGAGAGCACAAGCCCCTCTGAGATAAGGGTTAATCAGAGGGTGGTACTAAACCACCCACTCTTTCTCTCATACCTGGAAATCCTGATATCATTAGAGATGTGCAATTTGCACCATATTTTTAGTTTCTCCACATCCCTTGTATATGATCTTAGAAGATCCAAGGTTTAAATTTGGATGATCTTCAGTTATCTTAGATTCTTTTATGTTCTTCAAGCCACATATTCAGACATATCAACTTTCATATCTCTCCTCACAAAATCCTATTAAATTCAGTAATTATGTTATTTTCAGCTTCTGTGTAAGGAGGTTAAACCCCAAAATTACTTAATTATATGCTTTTAAAACTCCCAACAGCAGACAGTAATAGGTGCAAGGACTTTGACAGAATTCCAAAGGGCAGAATCTCAGCCTACATATTCAGTCCAAGGTCAGGGGGTAAGTCTGTGATTTACATGCACACTCTAATTTCTGGACAGGCCTTTCCAATTCAGTAATTCCAGCAGGAAACTGTAATTAAGCCACAAACATACCTAGTGAGTGAGGCTGGTTACTTTGGCTGGAATTGATGCAAAGAACCTCATATATTGAAGGGCAAATGTTCATAGTTAGCAAAAATAAACAAATTTTCAGGTTCTGTTGCTTAAAATTTGTGCACAGATGCACAAACAAATGTATAGTTTTAGGACTTTTTTTCCTGGTATATGATGTTTATAAAATATTTTGAAAATGCATTATACTGCATCTGTAGTTCCCCACTGATTTGTTTCAGCTATGGTAACATTTCTGAGGCAAAAATGAAAACGTGTCTGAATAAGCATTAGTTTACAAATCATAATAATGGTAGCACATGGTGAAGAAAATCCAGTAGAAGAATCCATCATTGGGAGAAAATTCATTGCATCAAAATGCTATATACTTTTGTTTTTATGACTTAGATTATATTTTTTGTCTTACAATAATATTTTGAAAAGGACATAATTATCCAAGATCAGAGAGAGGAAAGTTTCAGGTGAAGGAGAGTCTTTTCCAAAGAAAAATTGAGATGTTGCAAATGCTTATCTTAGTGGAGGAAAGAGGATAAAATTAGAGAATATTAAACTCAATATAGCAGTTACAGAGTGTGTACTCAGTCAACTTAGATGTGAAAGAAGAAGTTCATGGCCTTCACACCAATTACAAAGAATTGGAACCATAATTAAGCCATTGACAACATTCTTTGCAATATAAAAGGTAACCAAATGTTTTGTTGTACAACCAAATGTTTTGTTGTACGACCATGTTAGCCATTTGTAGGCTCTGAACTAATATTGCCAATCCTTGAACAGAATAAAAAAGCTGCTCTCTTCTAGTAGGACACACTAACAGGTTATGCTAAAAGTGAATGCTCATTTTGCTGTTCCGAGTCACTAAAAAGTTACAGCTGTGGCCAGATCATCCTGTCCTGTTAGTTTAGAGATTTATTGTGATCCTAGACTGTAGGCTGAGCTCATCAAATCCCCAAAATCTCTAAACTGAAGCTTTGAGATTCCTTCTGGTATCTCACCAGGGTGGTGTGCTGTAAATCAAGAGCTGAATATGTGCTCAGGTCTGGCACATCTGCACGGATGGAGGACGGAGGGAGGGAGGGAGGGAGGGAGATAGCTCCTTGTCTCTGCAATGAAACCAAAACAAAGATCCCAAGTCTGGTACTCAAGGTACAGCTACAGAGTTCTGTCTTCAGGCTGTAGGAGGCCAAGGATGCTCAGTGTGACTCCTGTCACTTTAAAACACAACCATTTCTGCAGATCAGGGCAGCCTCATATTAATGTTATAAGTCCATTTTACAGCAATTCAGAAAAAAAAAATCAGACAACTTTAGCTCTTGTGTACCCAGAGATGAAAGCAGAAGCTCTATTGATGTTGGCAGTTCCATAAATTGATTAGAAAAGGACCACTCCATTTGTCATTTCTTAGAAGAGGCACAGGGCAGATTTGTCTTAGTCACAGTTTGGTTGAGTAATGTGACTAAAAACACAGCACATTAGAATATTCACCCCCTTAGAGATTTTATGTTTTCTGGACCATTTTTATTGTTGAGCTATATTTAGGATGCATTTTACTGTGTACTCATGAGCATTTGTTGATGCATATCAGGATTTTGCCCATATACTACATTTGAATTCATTGGGAAATTATTTCCTATCATGTTTAAAACTGTGGAACAACAAAATTTTAAAAGCTACTTAAAATTTTTTATATGTCAAATCCAATGAATGCTAGAGGTGAAACAGCAATAAAAGAGTTGTTTACATGGCTTATGAGGTAAGCTATTAATTTGAAAATAAGTGTTTCCCCTGTGAGGATTTATTGTTGATTAGTGTGGTGTGCAATAAATAGGAGTGATATTAATTTAAAAAGATTTGAAGTTAATACAGGCTTGTGGCTTCTTGTAGAGTGTTTATAGCAAATAGCATGTAATTTATTAAAAATTTCAAATAATGCTTTTGTACTGTGAAAATTCAAATTATATCTAGTGTTTAAATCACATTGCTGTCAATTAATATAAATATATTTCAAAACCCATGGGAACAAATGTCACGACACAATAAAAGCAATCACTGTATTTACAAGTATTTTATTCCATCTTATGCAGATTGCAACACATAACTTGAAGATCTGTTTTCTGGCTTCTAAAGGGGAGACGTTCTTTCAACAATAGATAATTTAAGCAATTCCTTGAAGTGGTCATTTTTCAGCATTAGTCTGTCAGTTGAACTTGGCTGAGTTTTTCTAAGATAATGCTTTAAATTTAATGATGTGACAAAGACACTATGGAATTACATATCTAATTTATAATGGAGTACTGAACCATGAGTACTAGCACCGTGAATGACTGGGCTTTTAAATTCTCCATGTGCAAGTTACTCTAGTATATATTAAGTACACAGAGACAGTTGTTTTAAAACTCTGATAATACTCTCATTTGTCCCATATGTCTGATTTGGTAAGGGATTTACTGGAAAGCAAAAAAGGATTCCTATTTTAAAACATTGGTCTGGAAAAAAAGATGAAATATCAGTTTTGTTTCTTGCATTCTAGTAAATAATATCCTTACCTAGAAAAGGAATTGCATTGCATTAGATAGAGATACAGGCATTTTATTTTTCCCACTAGTTTCTATTCACATATGGCAGAACTTCATTAATAATAACCCAGATTTGCTTGAAATTTCAGGCTACTGAGTACACAAAGCAATTTTTTTACTCCTTCATTGCCTTATAAGGTGCGGTGATGACAAACTCACCTTAACACAATATGAATATGAAATATGTTTCAGTCTTATCTAGAGTTGAAAAGTTTTCTCCAGGAACTCAGATACTTTATGTAGTTGTTTTGTATATTAAGTGAATATTTTCTCTGGAAGTGAAAATTAATGGACTGACAAAAGTACCCAATAACATTTCAGGCATTATATGAAATGTATTCTGTCCTGACTCACTGTAAAGCTTGGTTGTAGTCCCTTTGTTACACTTGTTTAGGTTCTTGGCTCATCTACCAAAAAGTTCAATATGTGTTCCAGTTAATACCATTAGTGGTGTGGTTATGGAGATGTGAAATTGGAGTGGGATTCTTCAGGCAACACCTACACTGTCAGCCTGGCTCTTTGTTTTGCTCCTGAGATCTACTCACCTACTGTTACAGAGCCTAACTTGCCCCCAGAGTTCCCTCCAGAGCAGCTCAGTCTCTCTGGGAGTCTGTGCCCAGCTGCCCACAGAGGCTTCAGGGTCCTTCTGGCAGAGCTGGACTCACACTCATGACTTAAGTTTTAGCTTTCTTGGTTTTTAGATTCTGTGCTGCTTAGGGGTGCTGTTCTGAGCCTTACATTAAGTGCTAGTGAGCTCTCTTCACAGGGTAGGGAGACAAAACAAGTCCTTTTCCTGCAGAAAACCAGGGACAATTTTCAGGCACAAGAGCACAAACAACGGACTGAAGAGAGAAACAAGAAGGATGAGACCTCACAACCTGAAGCTGTAATTGGACAATTAAACCCCAATATGCAAATGAACCAAAACTTATAAAAATGTAACATCTCGTGACTGGTCAGCCATTTTGTGACCATTTTGGGTCCACCTTGGGTGTAGCCCTGGTCAGGTCCTGTCCTGCCCAAGGTGGATGCTGGAGGCCTTTCAATAAATACCTACTTTATTCTCTAGCTCTGTCCAGTCTGTTTTTCAGATCAGCCTTCCCAAGGCATCAACACAGTGTAATACTTTGGCTCCCACTAATTTGTTTTTCCTCAGATGCTGCTGCAGCTGGTCAGACACCCTCCTGCCTCAAAGCTGGGGTGCTAAACACCCACTCAAGGAGCCACCCTAAACAAATACTTCTACAGGCTACAATGTGGAACTTTTGCAATTTTAGGCAATTGAACTAAATAGAAGAATTAAAAAATAATTATCTTTTGCTGGGCCACAGGAATGATGTGGGATACATACGGACACAGCCAAGTCTTCTCTGGAAACTAATAACTATAGGCAAGGTGGGCAGAAGACTATCCAAACAAATAGTAGTGGCACAGTGGACTAGACAAACCAGATCCCTTCATAAAACTTTCACCCCCTCTCGAATGTTCCTTTTCAAAAGAGAGAAGTGAACTCTCTGTCACAGTCACACAGTCAGATGACAGCACAAGCAAACTCCCTGACAACCTGAAGCTGCCACTTTACTCAGTTTCACAGAGAAGCTGAGAGAAAATCAGTAATGTTATTTGGTCAGGTTAGAAGATGTTTGAGACAGGGTTTTAAAGTAGTTAGGAATTAAGTTAAGAAGACACTGACAGTTTTGATATCTGATGGAGAAAAGATTCCAAAGAAGGGCAAATAGAGTATCAGAAAGGGATAGAAAATGCCAGTAAGATAGTGCTAAAGTAAGTGAAGAACATGAGGGAGAAATGCAGCTATTAGGAGGCTGAAGACAGATGACAGTTGCTGAATTTTGAACAGTCCATGAAGCTGAAAAGCCTGAAGACTTGTACAAGGGTTAATGATATGGATATAAAGCCTGAAATAATGTTGTAGAAATCCTATTGCCAGAGCCTCTAAAACTGACCATTATATTTCCATGAGAATATTGTTTAAAATGCACAAGAGGACTGAAAGAAAAAATTGGATTTCTTGCTGGATGTAAAGTAGTATATGAGAAGTATCAGCTGACAATTACACGGTGTGACAAGTATAAACAATGCCACAGCAGTGAAATGAAATCAGTTAAAAGTCAGTAGGAAAGTGTTGGGTCAGATTCAAAAATACAGCTGAATTCCAAACCCCATTTTGAAATACTCTGAAAATATAAGAAATTTCAGCTTCATTGGACTGTAACTTAAATAAAAAAATTTTAATATGGGAAATTTCTAAATTATTCCAAATGTAAATTAAATGCTTTTTAAGTTATAAACGAATTCAAGATATTATTCTAGTCACATAAGTCTGCAGAGTATGAGACTGGAATAAATGAGGTTGAATGAAAGAGAAATTTAAAAATTATACAGATTCCTTGATATCCCAGAGATTTGTCTTGTTCCCAGCAGCCATTCCCACAGGCTGAGACTGCCAGCCTGCTGTAAGAGATGCCTGGTTACTGCTTCTGAACTAAGCAGAGATACACAACCCCTCCTACTTGTCTGCTTTCCAGTTACTGTTATCCAGGTTTATGCACTGCAGCACAGTGTTTCACATTTAGACACTCTCTTTTCACCAATAAATTTGGGGTAAAATCTAACTAGCAAAAAAATTGCTGCTGGTATCTAAGATTTATAGGAAAAAAAAAAAAAGGCTGGTAGCATGAGCAATACTGAGGCAGGATGGATTGCTACTTTATATTATACTGACTAGCCAATACTCACATCCTGTAGCACTTAAGTTTCAGGGTTAGGACATGTGTAGGAACACTACCTTTAAATTCTTGGTCTAAAATCCAAATAGTTATGTAGTTATTCCAGAGTTATGAGCACATCCAGGGTAAGGTCTGGGGTTTTTTCCCTTTCCTCTTTCTATCTGTCTCTCTCTCTCTCTTTCTCTCCCCCACTGATTTCTTGTTGTGTTTCTTGGGAACCCAGAACTTTCATTGCCCAGTTTCTGTATCCCACTTTAATACTAACCTTAGAGGCTCAGCAAGTCTTGATTGTTTCTGTAGTGTTTGGAGTTGGAAAAATGACTGACTACTAATATGTGTTATCTGAATTGTCCTTTAGGAGTGTTTGTTGCTTCAGTCACCTCAGTTATTTGCCTGAAATCAGTATTGTGATTGCTGTCCACTGGTGCCTTTTTCAAATGTGCTGTTTTCTTCTTCCACTGTCATTAACAGAAGTAGCAAGGCTTCTAGCAGTCAAACCTGAGGTAGTCTGGAGCAGAACACTTAGGAACAGCAGAATGTTGGTCCTTTTGACATTTATGGTTGGAATATTGTCAGCTCCTTTGTTACTTTAGAGCCTTTCATTTATGTGCCATTTGATACTGCAGATAGGTATAAAAATAAGCCATTAGTGAGCAAAACATTGGCACTCTGTGGCCCAAAATTCCTTATGCAGGAATATTTTCAACATTTTTAATTGTTTCTGAGTGACTAATAAGGACAATTTTGTTTCCATTTACATTCCCACTGTAATGAATGTTTATCCTGTGAATTCACAAAACCACAGAATAAGCTGAGTTGCCTCAGCAGATGCTATTAGTAATGCACTGCTTCCCCACGTTTACACCTTTGAACAGTTCTTACTATTTTTTATTCTTTTGCTCCTAATAGTCCTTTCTGTGTTATAGAATAGAAAAAAAGCCCAACTTCAGGACAGTAAAGTTCAGCTGCTGACATGCTACAACACCTGAAACTTTAAACCAGCTATTGGTATGGATAATGCCAGACAGGCTGGAAATGTCATTGAAATGTGGCCATTGTCAGTGTATATAAAAAGATGTGATGTGCAGATTTTGCCAATGAAGTCACAGTTTATTCCACAAAGAGCCCATTTCTATCCAAATAATAGCTTTAGCTTAGAGAAGAAATAAAGCTATTTCAGTGAAAGAGATGGGGAAAATACAGTGAGATGGACAAAAACTGAAACACATTTTAAACACAAAAATCCTTTCTTCATCTTCCCAACAATTCCTGTCTACTATATGTGTCCTAAACTGTCCAGAGCATGTATTTCCAGCAGTTCTCCTATGGAATCAAAAATGTTAGGTAGGTAAAATGGGGTAGTTCCAGGAGAGCAGGGAAAGTTCCATTTCAAAGAAATGCAGAGGCTTTAGTACAAAAGTTTTCAGGCTTTATCTCTGCTGGCAGCTGTGGTACAGAGACACGGTGGGAACCCATTATGAAATACCTTTATGGGTGGAACACAAACCTCTGTGGATGTAGGTTCAGTCCAGCATTTCTAATTCATTAAGTGTTCCCACTTTATGTCTCTCACCTGACTCGTTACAAGTAAGCAAGGGAAGCTCTTTGTGTCACAGCTGAGGGGAGCAAGGTGACCACACTTGTCCACTTGGGGGTTTAGTGTCCAGAGCTTCCCTTGCATTCCTCAGTGTGATGCAGGTGAGCATTCCATAGAGAGAAAATCCTTGGGCTGGGTCTTGTAACATCCTTCGGTATCTGGAGGCAGAATGAAGTCAGAAAGCACTGAGTAAGATCTAGGAGATAATGCTTCTGTCACAGCTTCACTGAATGTAGAAGCATAATGGTGACATTTTATCTGCTTTTCTGTAGTTCTGATAGCACTCCAGTCCCCACTGTGCAGCACTAGTGCCTTCAGGAGGTGCAATTTTGCTCCATTTTAGAGTACTTATCTCCAAACTGGTAATGCAAAACTTTTAGGATCATTTTGTTAGATCATTAGATCCTCCATCCCTTTGCTACTTCATCTGTAGCAACCCTTCTGAAAGAGATATCTCTGCTTGTTCAGGATGTGTCTGTAGTTATTCCTTTCTTTCAAAATTTTGCATGAAAGCAGACACATATACAGGCACTTTTTCTTGTACATTAAGGCCATAATACATTTCTTCTCAGCTAGATTTGATCAAGTAGGCTCAGAAGAATATTTTTTTTCTATGTACTTCTGTTTTGAGAACTGTCTTATAATGACTTTTTTACATTTCTTATGGAGTTATCTGAAGAAATCTTACATGATATCTGAAAACCAGCTGTCAGTTTCTTGCTATCAGGACTTTTACTTTCTAGCAAATTCTTTGCTTCAGGGACTCATTGTTTTCAAGTTTAGGGAGTAGAGAAAATGAATTCCGAACAAGATGAAATTCCATAACCTCCAAGGTTGTATTTGTTACTAATTCTGCTTCAGTGCTTTCTCATTTCCAATTGGCCTTCATCAATTAAACTAGTCAGTATTCTTCTCCCAAATAATTTTTTAATAGAAATTTGCATTTTAAAGGTGTGTTTTCTAGACATGCACAAATGAAGCATTTAGGCTAGGCTCCCTCTA
The DNA here is from genome assembly GCA_037834095.1 of Argya squamiceps. NCBI lineage: Eukaryota > Metazoa > Chordata > Aves > Passeriformes > Leiothrichidae > Argya > Argya squamiceps. The sequence continues at coordinate 6,860,862 of JBBMKD010000034.1, forward strand.
TAGTCAGTGGGGAGAAGCAGATGTCTTCATCAGTGATTTGTCCTGTGTCTGATAGATACTGGCTTAGAATGCAACGGGTCACTCCCAAAAAGCACTTCCCTCTTTCCAGTTGAGGGCATTTACAGTGGCAGCTGAGCTGGTTAAACTCTGGGGAGATAATTATTCCTAGCATGAAGTTTACTACAGAAAATTTTAAAAATGTAATATATATAAAAATGCAATCTATACACATTCATAATACATACAGTGGGAAAAATCTGCCAAATCCTTCTACATTTGTCTTTTTGAATTTTTACTTTGGACATTCTCATGTATTACTCTAACAATTGAATGTCCAGAGACGTTTCTCCCCATACTGTGTTAAAACTAACTGTCTGCACAAATATTCTCTTTTGCTTGTATAACATTACATCTGATGTAAGAATAACTTTATCTTTTTGATTCAGCCATAATTTTGGTGAATCTTAGTAGCCTATTTGCGTAAGGAAAACATCCTTTGATTATGTGATTCTTTAATGAGCCCTAAGGATTTTTTATTTCCCTCTTAATGTGGCCTGACATAAACTAGCCCATATAAGATAGAAGCATAACTGAGGTTTTTGCTCTTTATGGTTGATAGATAAATTTCAAGATCTGATTGAATATTGGGTTTCGATTCCAACAATTCTGACAATAGAATAATTTCCTTTCTGCTTAAATCACAAAAATATTTCCTGCAAAATTAGTTTATTGAAGTACTTAATTATCAGTTCAGTGAAAATATTTAAGTTGTAGGAAAACTCTACCATAATGCTTTATTAACAGTTGATTAATTTAATGTGTTTTTGTGAAATATTTGGGGTCTGTGTAAACAACTGTGCACACCAGTTTGCTTAGAGGAAGTACAACCTTCCCTCCCTTCAGGAATTAATTCCCCACTTGTGCAAAGAGTTGCCCATATATAAAGGATGTAAGAATGTATATAAGGGATGTTGAACATATATAAGGGATGTGAAGAATCCTTTGTATTCTTTCTAGTGCTTCCAATGAAATCTTTTGGCATTGGATTCTTATACAAACAAGAGCTGAAAAGATTTCCATCTCTATTTCATTTAAAGCTGTTAGGATATTTGCATAAAATTATGAATTGCATTCTCTTCTTTTGAGACTCTACTATAAAACTGGCCATACCACAGGATGGGAAGAGCTGACTCACTGCTCTAATTATAAATCTGAAGACTAATTAACCTTCCATGGCTAAATTAAATTCCAAAATAAAAAGGAACAGGCAGAAGCCTTTAAACAAAGTTTTAAAGCCCACTAGAATATAAAGTACCAAATATATTCTGGAGGCTGGTTTTGAATATGGCATTGATGAAGTTGTACTATATTTGAAAACATTATATGCAACACTAGCTTGGGAAACAGGCATTCACACAGCTGGGGCAAACATTGTCACAGCTAGAGTGTAGTACTGCAAGGAGCTGTAAATTTATAAAATAACACTTTCCTGCAACAGCGTTTCAAATCAAGATTTATTTTTTCATTCATTATTTAAAATCAAAATTGATTAATACTATTTTTACTTTTTCAATGGGAAACTCCACAGAACATCCTATTCCTGGCAACGTTTTTCCCTAAGTTAAATAAAACTGCCTCCTATAAGTGGCAGCATGTTTGTGGACTGGGCAACAAAATTCCATTTATTTCCCTCTGGAGAAGGAATCCATTCCCACTGGAGCTGAATCAGCTTCATAAGTCCAAGGAGCAATACAATTTTCCATCTGTCAAAAAAAGCAAATAGACCTGATTCTGAGTGATGAATAGAAGGCTGTTTGTGGCATATTTTTGTTCATATATATTCCAATAGAACCTTAATTTAAGATTTTAGTAAGTCTCTGAAATAAGATCATTAATAAATTAAAAAAAATTTTGCATTGGGTTTCACACACCTGAATTCTATCAGAGGAAAGCAGAAAAAGAGAATTCAAGCAGGTAGTTCCAATGAAGCATTAATCTCACCTGACTAAGACAGAGGAGGGTAATGGGCCCTTAAAAAGGCATACAAAGCAATTGAGAACCCTTCACTGAGTTTCAAGTGCTCAAGAGAACAGGAAAGAGGAAAACCGAAAAAAAAAAGTGAGTTTTTTTTAAAAAGAAAATCCTAATGTTACAGAGGAGAAAGTATTGCTGATCAAGAGCTATATGTAAGGTAATATTTATCTTGGAAGCCAACTTCACCAAAGTTTCTTGAGAAGTTTTGGTACAGACTGTTAAGAACCCCCTTTTTCCTCTGGATTCGGTTTAAAAGCAGTGTTCAGAGGATCTTTATTACTCCAAGTCGTAGGCTGGTACCAGATGCTTGTAAATGTAAAGTTAAAATTTTTGAAATAGTTCAGTTTTGGGGAAGATCTCTTCTTTAATTTTGGATAGGAAAATAACGTATAGTTGTTCTCAAGTGTTTCATCAAAGCTGCAAGTGGTGGAGGCTAAAAGGTAGAGCTTTAACTCGTCAAACTAGCTAATTTTACACCATTTTCTTGCTTCTTTTCCATTGTGTGGTGTCTGCTCTTGACAATGCTCCTCATTTCTTGCTAGCAAATAATGAGTTAACAGTTGTCAGAAAGTATAAATTATCTCATAAGGGGAATTGCAGCTTATTTCTCTTGAAGAAAGCATTGTTTGCAATATTTAACACAGTAGCAAGAGATCCTGCAGGGAGAATTCTGCAGGGAGTTAACTAATCTGTTATCTCTGTGCCTTGGGCCTTCAAGTGTCTTGTCCAGCTGCAATCTTTTTAATTTCTATATTTTATGTATCTTGTGTACATATAGAAACTGATTTTTTTAATCCTGAGCAGAGGAGCCAAGCAGTGAAAAACCACCCAACCTAACAAAAAATCCAACATTCCTCTAAATATAAGCTGTTGAAGTTTTGTTGCCTTTGCTAGAGCTTAAGCTGGGTCAGTCTGCACTGAATTTCAGAAATAATACCTTAGCACTGAAAAACTCTGTGGGTGAAGGTATGTTAATATGTGCATTTATTGTCAAGGTTGTACAGCAGCTTTATTCCTCTTTGGATGCTCTAAGCTGTGACTGATGGTGGCCAGAGCATGCTGTGTTTCAATAAGCTTTGCTTGTAACCTGCTAAGTGATGGCTCCCCATTCATCTGCAGGATTATAGGATTATGAGGCTGATAACTTCTCTGAAACAGCCTTCACTCAGCAGAGCTAAAAAGTACTTTGATTGAAATGCTGCTTCCTAAAAGGGATAGAATTTTGGTTGACATGTATCAGGCTTTTTTGCATCAAGTTGTAATTGATGAGAGACAATATGATTTGACAGCCTTTGAAATATTTAGTTACCAAAAAAAACGTCCTATATGTAAGACCCATCTTTTCTTTCTAATTTTTAAGTAACAATTAGAAGTTAAATATTTGGGGATGGGGGCGTTAGAATTTCACCCTGAAAGATACAGAGCTCTTCTACTTTATACCCAGCAACAAATATTAATTTATTTTGGAAATTAGCACAACTGGGGAAAAAAATAAAATCTACTATAAATTGCAAAAGGAGTAAATCCTAACAGCCCCAGGATTTTGCCATCTCCAAGTTGGTATAGTATCTTCCAGTTCTGTTCCACCTTAAAGTTTTTCATTCTCTGTCATTACTTTATATTGCTTAAAATAGCTCTTAAATTTACAAGATGTAAGCATACAGGTACATATTTGAAATATTCCAAGTTAATATTGTGTGTAACAGCCATTACTCTCCCTGAGCAGAAGATCTGAGAATAGAGGATATTCTATTGCTTTGCTGAAAAAAAAGGTGTAATAATAGTGTTGTCTGTTCAGCAGCACTTTTGCAAAGAGCTCAGAATGATGTTAAGGTCAGAAGTCACCATGAAAACATTGCTTTGTCTTTTGATTGTTCCATCCAACTTTTGTTTATGTCATGTCTCCTTTAGTTATAAAGATTTGTACTTTTTTCCTGTCGTCTTGCAGAGGCCAGTGGAATGATACAAAACTGTGAGCTGAAATCTAATGTACTGCTTTGAACAAATCATCCTAACCATCAGAAAAATCAAATGTTTATTTCAAGTGTCTATGTTAAGAGACCATAGCTTAGAATTTTTTAGCTCTTAGCCTGCTTGAAAGTTCTAGCAATTAAAAAAAATGGTCCGAGAAAATTTCATCCAGTACTTAAGTCTTTCCTGCCCTCCTCATACTCACAATGTACCATATAATTATAAAATGTTTCCCAGGCAGTTTCATTGGTGTTGTTTTTCTTAAAGGAGGATGTGGTGTGAGGGGAGAGATAAAGATTTTAAATATACACTTAAGTATTTGAAAATAGATGTTATAATCTAATATCACTGGGTTGAATCTCCAGAACTTGGCAGAAAAAACTTCTTGTTCATACAAAAGGGATTTCACGAACCCTTCTGCATGAAAAAAGGTTTGTTGCAGTGTTTGCTATTATTTTTTCCTTTCAGGCTGATCACCTGACTACTGTTCTCATTTTGTCATCTTATACATCTCATATATGATTCAGAACATTGTTCTCTTTCCTTATAGATATTTTTCATTAATGTCACTCATTTGTAATTATTTCCATTATAATGCACAGATTTGCATGAAATGCAGCCTAAATAAAAGTAATGTTTATTCAATTTCTTGCCAGGCATTGCTCTTTGCTAGGAGCTGGAGCATTCTCTATAGTTACAGTAACTGCCCAAATGTGAAGTCAAGCGAATTAAGATTCTTGCAAAGCCCTGGCTACTGTATGTTGTAAGTTGTGGCTGTCAGCAGGAACTGATGACTTCATACAGCATACAGTACTTAAGTAAATCTTTGGCAACATTCTATGTTTTCCAAAATGTGTTTGGCATTTCACTGCCTCTGATACACTCATGTTTTGACACCGGCAGTTGGAAGAAAATGAAAAGACCTAATTTTTTGCTATAGGTACTGTTGAAAGGCATGAAGTTGAACTACCAAATTGTGAAAAACACAGGATATTCTTGTAGCACTAAATAACTTCAATAATTGATTTGGCATTTAGAACTGACTGAGAGAAATATTTCTATTTTTGGATATCCTCAGCTAAAAGTCAGAGAGAAGACTCACAGCAAGAACCATTGTACCACAGGACCAAGACTGCAAAAACACTTAAGCATATGGGCATATGGAAGGCAGTTAGGTGATGCATCCTTTATCTTGGCTACTAGCACTCCCACCAAATTATCACCTATAAATTGATGCATAGATCAGATCACTGGAAAAGAATACAGTATTTGCTTCTATATAGCATTAGTTCCAAAGGTCTATTTATCAGACAAATTATGCACTTGATGCGTTCTACTAAGGACTTGAAAGGCAAGATGCCATAGCTACAGGCTTAATATCTGTTACTTAGGATATTGGGGACACTGGCATGCTGTATTTATTAGACAACTTTAGACAACTTACTGATCTAGCAGGTTTTCTGGTGGAATTCTATTTAAGATTGTTTTAATATTAAAATGGTAAATACTTTGCCTTAAGTTAAAAGATATTTGCATTATATTGCATGTACTTATTTCAATGAAATTCATTTTTGTAGGCCTCTGGTGTTTTTCTTCCAAATAGAAAAATGCTTTCATGGGTATCTGAATAGCAGTTTAAATAAAATGAGACATGTTTGGCTTACTCTTTACCACTTTATTCACCATGACAACCAGTCCATTTCTATATTATTGCACCAGACCTTTTCTAACCTCTATTCATCACAGTATTGTTCAAAAATGTGTTTGTATATATATAGTATATACCCATGCACAATGTTTGGGTTTTTTTAAATAGCATTTAGTCACAAAGCACATTCTTGTAGGCATCCAGATATGTGAGCCCAAACATTTACAGCAAGCTTTCTGGGAAGCTCGTCTGATAAAATGCAAGGTTATTAAGATTCAGGGGAGGTTAGAGAAACTTACCAGTTAATCTGTAAAGATCTAGAAATTAGATTGTCAAAATCAAAATCTGTTGTGAGGCTTGGCATTTAAATAACTTCAGTGGCTCCTATCAGTTATTAGAGAAAAGCTATTTCTTGAAAGGTGAGTGCAAAGGCACTGAGAGTTGAAGCACAGCATGGCATGCTAATTTGATTTGCTCGGTAACTCAGGACAGGAATGAGAACTAGTTATTCCACTGAATGAATTATCTGCCTTTTTCTTAGCTTACTGGTAAAGATTAATCATTTAATACTGAAAACCTGCATCAAGAGTGAATATCTATCTATGAAGGCTACCTACCAAAACCGATTAAACTGTATCTCATAAGTCCTAAGTATCTGCAATATTGATGTAATATCAAAAATAATGTTGATAGGTAGTTTTTAGATATGCTTTGAAGACATTATTGGGATGTTTTTTCTGAGACCTGGATGATATTTTTCCTTTCTTTTCTTAAATGAATTGCCTGCTAATTAAATTATTTTAGTGGTCAGCTGACACTCATTTTTCTTGCAAGATAAGAAGATGTAAGACTTGTTTCAAATAACATAGAGAACAATTGCTTTAGCAAAAAAGAAAACAGACAACAATAATAATTCTAAACTTCTTTTTAGGGGCTAATCTTGAGCAATATATCTTTTCCCTATAGGAAACCGTAATAGTGCATAGGGACATCAGTGCATCTTTACTAACTGGCTGGAACGTTAGGAGAAAGGGTTATTTACTTATGATCCCAAGGCCAGTAATACATGTGAGTATTAGGAAAAGGTTCATGACTGTAAAGTGGCCATAGATCCTGAGAGTGCTCATTTCCCAATAACCTGAGGAAGCCAACCAAGTGGAAATAAGATACCTTCTGTTGGAGTCTGCTTGCACTTTAATCAAAATTATTGTGATTTTAGTAAGTACTTATCCTCAGGTAAATCTCCTATATTATGTAATTTTTAATGCACTGGAGTTGAACAGTCTTACAATTTCTTGATATTTAGTTCTTATTGCTTCTCTCAGGAAGTACTATGTTTTCCTGTCAGTGAGTTTTTCTCTCTATATAGCCTGCATTTTCTTTGACATAATCTAATGCTGCTGTTTCTAGTTATGCACTGAGTACCACACTAAGTAATCCATTCCCACTTGGAAGTTAATAGCCTAAAGATATGTTATGCCTGGTATATAATTCATTCTTAGTCATCACTTACCCAAACAAGTAGCTTGTAGGGTTTTTTTCTGTTTTTATTTTACCATTTTGTGTTAGCAATTCACATGAAACCATCCAAGACTACCGAAAGGGTTGCTTTTTATCAGATATGATTGGTTAAGTATATTACCATAACCAGTAGAAAATAATCATTAAATTTACATCCTTATAACCCGTGTGCTTTGGTTCTTTTAAGTCTTTTTTCCAGGATTTTATTTGCTAATGGTTCATAATTATGTGCACTAAATAAGTGAGGATTTGTGTGATCCTCAGTCAATAAACATTATTATTTTAATTTCATGAAAAGTCACAGATCTTTAGCTAATGAGGTGCAAGTTTGAAAGTGTCAAAAATTTCTAATTGTCAGGTGAAATTATTCTGGTACTGGACCTGTGAAGGAAATGACCACTGGCAGAGGTTGCTTATGCTTATATATGAAAATCCAACAAATTATCAGGTTTCTTCTCCCTGATAGTAACAATTCTATCAGAGCCTGTCTGGTTGTCTTGAATGCCAGGCCTGATAACAGTAATTACTCATGATCCAAAAACCATTGGAGGGCACACTGCATAATTATGGGCTTTTTCCTAGTCCCTCTCTATAAACATATAAATAGGTGGTTTGTGCATTTTAGAATATGAGGAAGTTTCCAGCATTCCAGAAAATCCAGCATGGGCTTTTTGATATCTCATATTTGACATATAAGTAAAACTTTCTTTTTTCATACATTCTCACTACAAACACCCTTATGTTCACTGAGCTAAGACAAAACCTTTAAAGCATTGAAAAGAACCTTTTGCACTAAGAAAGAAAATTGCTCATATCTTTCAAATCTGTGTTCTATTCCTCAGAGATAATGAATTCAATTAATGGATTTGAAAAATTTACTGTAATACTAAAATTGGTGGGCAAAATGAAGTGGGTTCCTCAGTATATTAACAAGGAAAGACTTGCTGCTTAGATCAGCATGACCAACAAGTTTGAGTTATGTCTTTACAGGTTAACACTATTTGTAAGAATTATCTTATCTAGTACTTCCTTTTTCATTGTGAAATTCCTTGTGCAAATAAGTCACATCAATGCAAATGGGTCTAAACTGTTTTCATGCTTCTTCTCACGCTTATTCATATCTCATGCTTATATCCACAAAAGGAGGGGTGAAAGGCAGTGGAAAAGAAGGCTTCCATATCTGCTTTTTCTAAAGCAATATTACTGTTGTGGAGAAGTAGGAGACAGATTATTCATTATTCATCCCATTGCCTTCATTAACTGTTGTTTAGCAGATGGCATCTTAAAATAATGTGTAAATACTCTTAAAGTTCTTGGAGTTCTTTAATGCAATTTATGTTTCTTCTGTAGAACCCATTGCAAACTTTATTCTGTCAGGAAAAAAGAAATTGAGTCCTTCAGCAAATTCATAAAAAATAATTTCACTTGTGGCCATAAAACCATGATCTGAATGCATCCTCTGTCTCAGGAATTGATACACACTCAATGCACACAGAGAGATATTAGACATTAATCCCTCCTTTATTACCTTGTTATTTATGCTCTTTACCATCTATTATTGATTCAGGTGAAAAATAGGTCTCAGGTTTTTTCTGGAAATTTTTATATTCCTTACAATATAAATACAAAGCCATCTAGGTACATTGTGTTGATGCAATGGTATAAATCCATAAATTTGACAAGAAATTAAGAATGGGAGAGATGAGCTATTGAGTAGTACCCTTGATTGAAAAAGTGTGGAAGAGGATGACTAATAGTGGCTAATGTGTCACACAATCTATGTGAAATTTTAAGGGTGTCTAAGGAACTAAGGTGTCCATGTTGGCCAAATAAGTAAAATTAATGGACATGGAGATTAATACAAGAGAAGGGGAGAGTTGGCAAAACCTGGAAAGTGAAGTCACGTCTCAGAGAAAATTTACATTCTGTGAGCTGATAGTAAAGTCGGCATGGAAGATCCAGCTGAGCTAGTCTGTTTTGAGTACTAAAATATATTCTACAAAGTTCTCCCCAGCAGAACCTCTGGCTAAGCTGTCAAAAGACCAGAAGAGTCAAGTGGTCAGAGGATTGGATAAAGAAGCAGCAGCACAGTGAAAAACTAATGACCACTTTTTATGGGGTGAAAGGTTCTCAGCAGAGAGACATTGTCACCTCTGTAAAAGACTATGGCTAACAAATCATGGAGCAAAGAAAAAAATCTTTCATGGTGAAGCAGCAGAGAGGAAATATTTCCTTTCCTCATAAGAGCAGGAGTCCTCAAACAAATAATGGATGGTAGATTCAGAACAAAATTGAATTCTACTTCATGAAATGGGTAGTTAAACTGGAAATTTCTATAACACTGAGCCACTGCTTGGGAGCCGAGCACCAGTGGACCCCTGACCCACTGGCAAAGCTCTTAGCTGGAATGAAGAATAGCATGGGGAGGGGAAAATTACAAATTATCAATTTACCTAATTTTAAAATAAGGAGAGTCCCTTAAAAGTCCTTGCATTCAGAGATTTATATCTGCCATCATAAAGTTTCAAAGCCCAATGGATCCAATTTATCTTTTTTTTTGGCACTGTAACAATATCTGAGTAGTTTATCTTTAGAAATTATCTTAATTACTTGTCATGGCCAAACACTGCTTCATTCTTGAAAATTTGCACTTTTTTTCTATCCTTGTGGACTCTTTTGTATTCTTTTAAGTCAATGCTTATTCTCTTTTAGGCTCTCTGGGACTTTTTATCTGAGACTTGGATTTCTTTGCAGAATTTTAATTTCTTTTGCTATGGATGCAACAATTGTCTCTACATTGTCTCTTAAACTTTCTAGTCCCCTCTTCATGAAGAGGGATGATCAGGCCCCTTTTTAAGATAGGTTTGTGAGGATGTTTTCCACATTATCTCAAGTTTAGCAATAATGTATGAAGTATTTCTGTTGTACTTAATTTGAGTTTAACTTTGAGGAAACCCAAAGGCATATGTGATGCATATACAGATATTATTCATAGTCATAAATAGATTAGTTTTATGTTAAGATACACCTTCTCTCTGATTTTAGGACCATATAATACTACAGCTTCTTTACATTAAATTCGCTGTGATATGTTTATATCAGCCTTTTTACTTATTTGCTGTTTCATATGCTGCTTATCTCAAGGAACAGAGAGGAAACAGCAGAATGTACATTAAAAATTGGCATTCTTTGTTAAATAAAGAATAGCTGCTGCGTGCTTACATTTTTAATAACTAACTCCTGCTCAAAGCAAGGTTAATTTTCAGAGTATGCATTAAATACAATTATTGATTGTGTACAACACCATTCTTAGAAGGCTTCTTAAGATTCAATTGAAGGTGTGTTTCAGCTAATTAGTGACCATATTTGCCTGGTTATTTCCATTGTAAAACATATTCTTTCTGTATTGAATCCCACAAATCCATTTTTAGCTAAGGAATCTGAGCCTATTCAAAGTAAAGCTGTTGACCTTGTTCCAGATAGTTAGGCTCAGTCCAATTACTCAAATCCACCTGTGTTGCAATTAATTATTTCCTGAGGTTATAAAATAACCAGAAAAGTATAAGTAAAATTTATTTTCCAGCAATTGATATTGATCTAAGCTCATGCATTTTCATACATTGCATTTATGGCCTTTCATACATTGTACTGCAGGTCTTGTAAGAATGTGAGTTGTAAATGTCTTAAATGTTTTTTAAAGATTCCTTAATTTATTGGATAATATCTAGTAGAAAAATAAATTTCTTGTCACAGTTTATTTTTCTAATTACCTTCACCCTTGGAACCTCTTAAATTATTATTTACTGTGTCCCAATTTTATGTAATCAATTTGAATAAATGCTTAGAAAGATTTTGGTTAAATCTGACTAAGTGCTTGCAACTAACACTAAAATTCTGACAAAGTATTTGGGTTTTGGTTGGTGGTTTTTTTAAAACCTCACCTGAGGAGAAGAGAGACATGTTTTTCTCTTAACATCATATGTAAGTCTATATCTAAAAGCCGTCATGGCCTTAAGTATAAAAAAATACATATCTAAATAATTTAGAGCAGCTGTTTCCAAGCTGTAAAATATTCAAGAGATTTAGGCAAGCTCCAGGATCCCGTGGCAGTTGATGGTGTTTTAATGTGACGGAACAAGAGCAAAACGACGTAATCCCACTGTAAGTGCCCACACTATATCAGACCTATATAACCATCCTAAAACCAATCCAGTTCTCCATTTTACGACCTGCTTTGTTCCATTCCTTTGCTGCAGGTGCAAAATGACTTAGAAGATGGCATTGATCTGTTATTTATAATACAATGCTATAAAGGAAAACAGCCACTGAAAATTGGTGGTGGCTACTACTTTAAACTGTGTGACTGCTCTGTGAAAGACTAACTCGTTGGTTTCAGAAGAGCTGTATAATGAAATCCAAAATTTGAGGTCCAAGGATAATGAACTATACTTGGAAAATGCCATTATGGCAGATGAATTATAATTAGAATTTTAAACTCTGAGATAATTTTGTATGAAAAAGTAATTTTTTCTCTAGTAAAACTTTTTACTTTAGCACCTTAATGGAATTGTTATAAGCATGAAGAGTACGAATCAGGAAGGTAGAACTATTTATACTTTGTTGATAAAATATGCTCCTGTGTATAAAAACAGTGCAAGCTGTCACGTGGCAAATGCTGCCGTTTGTCTCCTTAGCACCTGGCTAATGATCCATGACAGAAATATCTGAGCTGAGTGATAACTGTACAGTGCTATAATCGGGCATTATGGCACAGATTTTTACACCAAGGGCTTCAGTCATGTTTTTTAGCCACTTTGCTGTTGAAGACTAACACTGAAAGGGCTTTTCTGTCCAAATAAATTTGTCCGTGTGACAGAAACAATTTACAAAGCTCTAAATGTGTTGTTTGGCCTGTTATTTGTAAGATCTAACTGTGGAATATTCAACATAAATAACATTCTGGAAGGTATCATTAGGAATGTGTCTGATTTAAACCTGCCTATAAAACTCCATGATCCATAGAGAGGAGTTTTCTCCACACTACTCTGTCAGGCAATAAAAGATATCCAGATATGACTCATCATGATTTCAAGATGCCTCTGATACCATGTTTACTTAGTTTTCGAGCTAAGTTCTTGTTGCCTCTCAGAAGCTAACAAAGTTTGTAATTAAATAGTTAATTTCAGAAGAGAGGACTGCCAGAGGATATGAGTCTTGTAGTATAGCCTTCAGTGCATGAAAATTCTTGTTGATCAAATGATTTTTTGAAAAAGAAAAAAGAAACAAAAAAGCCATACCTAGAACAAAAAAAGTGCCCTCAAGTCCAAACCAGACTTGTCTGTGTTTTTCTAGAATTTAACAGTATAAACAGTATTTGCCAGCAGATTGTGAAATAGACCCTTTTTAATGATAATCCTGGGACAATCCAGCATCTCATCAGAGACTGCTCTGCCAAGCTTGCTCTTGAAGACAGCACTCACAAGGGGCATGTTTAAATATGCCAAGAGTCAAGCTTGACCCTCACAGCCACAATGATTACATGTTCTCCTGTGATAACACTGACAAGTGATTGAGTAACAGAGGCCAAAAGAGAGAATCAATGCTGTGTTAATGAGCATTCAAGGCTATCAGGAAAGCAAGTAGCACACAATTGGTTCAGTTAAAGACAATATTAATCTACTCCCAGTGAAGGGAAGGAGTGATGCTGACCCTGTGAAATGCCTTGTGCAAGTTAGTTTCTTCATGAAAGTGTTCTTGTTTCTTATGTCTTAAACAATTTTGGCCTTGAAAGTTATGGTGTCCCTGAGATATTCATTAATAATATTTGCGTTCCACACATATCATGGTGGAGTTCCTGCAGTCCCACAGCAAGATCTTTTATTGTGTGGACCACTATGGATGAACAAGGGAAATTTCTATTAAGTTAGGTCATAAGTTAATAGCTTGGCTGAGAAACATTCCCTTGCAATAATAAGAATAGATGAAGCCCCTTTGACCAGCTTCATTTGGACTACAGCTATCTTGGACATTCCCTCTTTCCTTAGAGAGTGTGAAGGAGATCTAGATGGTGTACACTGACATTCAGAAGTTGTGGGATAATTGAACTTTTTGCTTGCTTTATTGTAAAATACCTCAGAGTGCATTAATCTTGTTTGTGATCCCAGTTTGTATACTTGTAGTATCCTCAGTAGCAGTTACATTATTCCATCATGACCACCCAGAGATACAGTGTAGGTCCGTCTGGGTGAAGAGCAGGCTGTGGATCAGGCACATTGAGGGATCACAGAATGGGGCTCTCTGCACAGGATTGTGTTTCTTGATGTTATCTGATCCTCTTCTCATGTCTCTAATAGAAAATGGAGACTACAAAGATTGATTCAGTGCATGAATAACACTTCTCGTTTAATTTGCTGTGCCAATCCCCACTCCAAACCTGGCCTGCATGTTTTTCTTTGGCAGTGTTCTCTTTCTAAAAATAATCATAGCACCTGTCTCTGAACTGTTGGCAGTGCACTCACACAGTTCACCTGCTTGAGTGACTCACGGTTTCCTTGTAAGGTGAGAAATAACCCTGTTCTCACTAATCATTAATTAGACCATCTTTTGTCTGTGTTGAACTCTTATCACCTTGATTGAAGGGACAATGGCTTGATTTAAGATCCAGAAACAGCTTTACAGATTTGTGTGTAGTCTGGTGCTGTGCACATAGCTCAGAAGTGCAGTCTGTGAATGCCAAGCAACCAACTGTTATTATCTCTCATAAACTGGCATAATTTGTCTTGCAAACATACCCCATTGTCTTTTAAGTACACATTCATACTAACAAAAGTTGCAATTATCGCTGACTGTTTCCCTGGCTTGTAGCCTCAAACATGACTTTAGGACATGGTCTTGTACAAAAAGGTCAGGGGTAATGTTTCAGAGAGTGCAAAGATAGCTTGACCATAATTCACTTTTCTCCACATGTTCTTTGTTCCCTTGCTATCAGTCCAGTTATTTTCAGCTGTTAAGCAAAGTTATGCATTTTAAAGTTGTTTCAGGTGCTTGAGTTCTTCGTTTTGTTTTTCCAAAACTTCTAGATATATGGAACTATAGGGGAGGCAACTTGTGAGTTGCTAAGATCATTGCAGAAGTTTAGAGAATTCTAGAAGAATTAATTTATTTGGAACTGTTTAGCTCAGTATTTAAATCATAGATGGGAGGCATGACTGAATTTTACCACTCTACCACTACTTTACCACTACTACTACCAAAAAGTGGTCAGTAATATACTATTTAAAAAGAGCTATAAAGATAGAGGAACAATGAGGACAAAAATCCTGTTTAAATAAAGAAGATAAATGGCACAAAGGGAAATCTTGGATGCTGTTCATCTGCAGTTTGAGGTCAGTCAGCATGAAATAGATTCTTCTCCCTACTGCTTCCTTTTCTGTGCCTTCACTTAGGTCAATCAACAGTTGGGACACAATTCTCACAATCTTCTGGCAACTATCACCTGGACCTTTCCAACATTATGCAGTTTATAATAAATGTTACCCTGGAGGCTTATTTAATCCTTTACAGCTCAGCAAACCAAAACCCTGTGGACCAAATATAATAAATTCAGTGTTAAAGCTTTTCTTCTACTGAGTCAGAAACCTTCCTTCTATGCTGCTGATGTAGGTGTTTTCTAAATTTAACTAGGGTGGCTTGAATAACTGAATAAGTCCATCTAAAAATATCTCCTGGTCCTAGTTTCTAATCTACTACTTAGTAGATCTGTATATAAATTAATTTCATTATTTTGAGGGAGCAAAGAGATTTAGGGAAATGGAGCAGCTGGAAAACAGGACATGGGACAAGTAACGGAGAGAAAAGGGCGCTAGAAATAACTTTTAAGCAATTATGCTGTAATTATTGGTTAGTACATTACCCTCAGCCATTGTTCTTTAAAGAAATAGGAAAAACCTGTTTAATGTTTGCATGGATGTTGCAGTCTTAGTGCAGTCTCTAGTGTTGACTGCTGTACTGTGTGAATTGGTTTGGAAGCAGATTATGGTGCTTTGAGACCTCTAGTACATGGATAGTATCTAAGGTCATTTGCTGTAATGTAAGAGCATTACCAGACTTTACATTTCATCACTTTGGCTGAAACAGAAGAAAATAGTTATTTCATGCTTTGGAAATCTATCTTTTAAATTTAAAGTTAATGAATTGTAATAATTTATATCTCATAATAATTTATGTCTCATAATATATCAAAGAATAGGATGGGTTAATGGAGCTAGTGACATTATGATGTCTATGTTCTCGTCACATCTTCACATTAACAAAATAATATTGTGCCTAGTTACAATAGGAAGAGTTGACATTCAGGTAATCCATTTAGTTGGTTTAACAGTTTGAAAATTGCCTTCTAGAAGGGAAAATGTTGAAATGCAAATAACACAAACCTTACCAAGAAAATTGCTTTCTGCTGTCTGTTTAGAGCCAGCTCAGGTACATCCCCCCACTTCCTCTCTCTTGTGCACATGAGTGTTAGGGATTTCATCCCGTGACAGTTGCACTTATCCCAGTCTTAAAAATCTAGATTCCATTATTAATGCATCTTGAGCTAGCAGTAGAAGGGGTCTCTCTCCAGCTGAAAAGGTTCAGTACCTCTGCATACTCACTGAATGGTAGCAAGCTTTGTACTTCTGTCATGGGTAAAGCTGGTGGGTAGAGATGAGATACACTTTCAATAATGTTTTCATCATGTTTTTGGTCACAGAAACCAAAGATGATTGAATTTAACCTGAAATAAAGGAAGTCTATCTATTAGGCACCATAACATTATTTCTTTAAAACCTTCAACGCAGGAACAAGTAGTTACAGGTGTCTAAGTACTCTAAATTGCGTATCTTATATTACAGAGTTTTTCAAACATAAAAAAAATTCTAAAATTTAGTCAAATTACTGCTGAAGGATAATTTTTATAGTTAAAATTATTGCTAATAGTTTTTTTCATCATTTGAAATAATTTTAAACAAAGTGTATTTTCAACATTAAGTTTTTCAAAACGCCTATTAAGCTAAGTTCAACTTTAATATTTCCCTCCTTTCTTTGACTTGTACTGTAGTTATGCTTTTAAGCACCTGGCAATAATCCTGATATTCACATTCTTACTCCTTCAATTTGTCTCTCGAGTTAATCCAATGAGTAGAAAAATCCATTATTCCTCATTTCAAGTATTATCACTTCAGGAGACAAACCAGAGAACTTCAAATACTTCTATAGCCTTAATCTGTGAAAGAATTATATTCCCTGGCTATCCAAATCTTTGTTCACATTTCCCATATTATGTGGCAAAAGGCATGCTGTGCCTCTGCCTTAATTCTTATGTTCACAGCTAAGAAATTAATGGAAGTGTATTTTGTGTACTAATGTGCCATAAAACTGGAAGGGTTGGGGGTGTCTCTTTCAAAACTATTAGACACGAGATTTAAAGTTGCAAAAAGTGTATAAATTAAGAATACAGCTGACTGAAATGTGTAACTTGTAGTCAAAACACTTCTTTGCACAATTCTGATTTGAAATATAAAATGAAGAGAAAAAAAAAGCCTTTTATTGAACATTCTTCTTAGTAAATGACCTTTGGTACTTTCCAAGTAAAATGTGCTGCCTGGCAGATGGTGACTAGAACTGAAGAGCCTTCAGCCAATTTTATTAGGACCTATAATAAGTAGCTATGTTGGGGCTAACTAGCCTTTGATATCTATTTGATGTATGTAGTCAAAGCCATTCATTTTGCACCTCTATTTTCAACCCTTGCCTTCTTCCATGGAAATATTAGCTGAATTAAAGGTACTCCCGTGGTGCATTTTAAATTAATAACCATTCTCAGATGTTTTGTAACTCTCTTAACAAAAACAATGTTGCAAGCAGAAAATTGTATTTTTGTTGGAGTGCATCTGTAAGAGACATATGCAGAAAATGGGTGAGATAATTATTCAGCTCTAATTGGCAGCAGTTAATTCCAGCTGAAACACTGAGGTTTTACTTTTCATCCAAAGTTTTAAAAAAGCAATTCTATTTATAATAAAACAAATTAAAGATGGAAGACAGACTCTATGAAGAAATTTGAGTTCTGAAATGCTCTAAGAATGATCAAAGTCACTGATATTGCAAGCTCACTATCATTTGATATCACTAGGTAGCTTTAAAAAAGGGGAGGGTGATAGTGATGCAGTTAAGTGAACCATCAGGATGCCTATTCTGCTTGTGAATAATCATAGGAAGCTATCTGGGTAGTGACCAGTTGTCCTCTGAGATGGCCAATTGCATCAGAGTAAATTCCTAAAATAGTGAATGTGATCATTTTTGTCAAAAAAAAAAAAAAAAAGGTCATCCTGCCCTTGGAAAACAGGCAAAAAAAATTTTTTAAAAATCTTTGCACTTCCTTCACTCAAATGCAATTTCCTGTGAAGGAAGAATTAACCCAATCTAAAAGATATGAGAGAAAGGAGGAGAGAAGTGCCAGTCATGTTCAATCTTTGTACATCAGATTTCTAAACTAATCTTTGAAGCAACATTTGCTTTTATTCTTTCTGACTTAAGCTAATGGCATGAAAATAGCTTCAGAATTTACAATTTCTTTTCCAATATCACATAGTCATAAATCCTTTATTAGACAGCCATGACCTTCAACACTCTAGAAATTTTTTTTTTTCTGTTAAATTTGCCTTAGAGCAGACACTTGGTTTGGAATCACTGACCACTACATACAGCCTGATGATTAGCTCCTAATTAGTTAATACAGGAATATACAGAATGGTATTCATTCAGATTAAGATGCTGATCCTTTTTTAGGCCTGCCTGGAAGGGCAGCTTTCATTGTTTGTACCTTGTCACCCAAATGCAACTCTTATTTGGAAAAGTAGATCAAAAGCAGAGATTCAAATGGAAGTGGCTTGTTGAGAGGGCTTGTTTGGTTTTTTCCTTAGAAGACCTGAGAGTGCAAGTTGCCTAGAAACAATCATCTGGAGTTGGTGGAGATGGGGGTTTTTCTTTCCCCAGTATTCCAGTGAGTGGAATTGTCCCAGCTGAGTGACCACATATCCCAGCCTCTTACTGCTCTGGGCTGGCAAACAGGGTCTTCTCAGGTGGGCTTCTCTGAAACTCAGACCCTCCTCTTCTGATGGTTTTAGGTGAGACCTGAAACTGTTTCCCAAAACAAACCCTTACTCTTTTTATTCAGAAGTAAAGTTCTGCTCAGTAATCCAATGACAGTGAAGACAGTCCCAGTGCTTGTTCTGGCACAGCCAGTGATGCCAGCAAAGCCAGGGGCAATACAAATGGACTGGAACAGGTGGTTCTGCCTGTTTAAAATTCAGCTGCAGGGAGTATTGCAAAAGTCAGGTGCCAGAGGAACATAAGTCAAAAAGTTCTGAACTTCTGGCACATCCCCTGAATTTTTTTAACCAACCCCAAGCAAGGCACAGAGAATGTCTCTTCACTAGGCTGAAAGGACTATCCATGGGGAAGGGAGACTGTTTCTTCCTGGTCTTCATCAGAACATGTAGTTTTTCTCATTCCATCACATTTATGTGTTTAGCATAAATCATTGTGCTTTCTTAATATTTCTATTTTGTGCCACACACACCTGAAAATCAAAAAAATAATCCTTTCTAGAGGCCTGACCCTAACCATTTCCTTCAGAATATCATCTTAGGAGCTATATCAAATGTCTCAAGTCTTTGTTGCTTTCATGTTCTGTAATGAAAGCTTAATTTCAATGAGTGATATATTCTGATTGCAAATATACAGTAAACACTGAAACCTCATTTTCCAGCAGCATTTTGATCAACCTCTAGAGGGATATCTCTTTCAAAAATTAGACCGACTTAACTGCTTTAATAAAACTTTGTTTATATCTCCTAAATAGGTAATGGTCATTCAAATCACAGAAGTATTTTGCATGTTGTAGGCAATAGCGTGGAGTGCAGACAGACCCATTTGGCCAGCTGTCAAAGGAAAATGCATTTCTTTGTTTTTTTTGTAAGTAAACAATTTCCAGGCTGACGACCATAGAGTTTGTATTGATGTTATTTGATTAAGTAATCTATTTTGAAAATCAGCAGATACACCTTGCTGTGCTGAACTGGAGAAAAAATAGGAAATGTGGAAGATCTGTGCAAAATAATTGCAAAGAAAGTGGGCAATTTTTTCAAGCTGTTTGTGAGCTGTTTTTTAGTGCACTTTGAGATGCTGTATGAATAATATCATTGGTTTAGGCCCTAGTCTTGAGACAACAGCAGAGTCCATGCTGTGTTTATTGCCACATTACAGTAATCAAAGCACAATTACACAGGCTGAGAGTAGCAGAGGATCCCACTGTCTACTGAATAGAGCCAAATGCTGGGAGCAGACTAAAGGGATTGCCCAGAAATGGCTGGGAGCTGAGCAAACATGTATTAGCACCAGGTATGCACGTATTGGATCTAGAACCTTGTAATCCTTGGCTCTCTTAACCTGTCTATTAGGAAAATGCAACTAAATATTTCTATGATAGGAGTGAAGAACTGGAAGGAAAGCAAGGGATCACTTTAATTTCCCTTGTGAACCAAATTTCTCAGTTAAAAATAACTGCCTTTCAGATAATATGTTCCATCTGAGAAGAACTTCAGGACTGATAAAGCTTCTGAATGATGCTGTCTAAGGTGAAATCTCTCTTTCTTTGTGTTCTACTAAGACAATAATGTTCTGTATTTCACCGGTTTCATTTAAAAACATAATAATAATAATAATAATAATAATAATAAAGCAAAAAAGCAGTGCCCAAATACTCTGTTCCCTGAACCCAGAAGCAAGTTAAAAATACCTTATACTTTGTTACAAGTTAGAAAATGTCACATAATGCTTCCCTATTATTGCCAAAATATTAAATGACAGTTTGGAAAAAAAAATTTAAAAGCATGCAAGCCAGTTCTGTAGGACTGTTTTTCCTTGATAAGCAAACAGGATTTTACTGCAAGTTTCTGAATGCCTAATCCTTCCTATTACTCATTATACTTTCCATGTTAGGAATAAAAAAGAAGAAATGAATCCTATTTGTATTCACATCACAAATTGCAGCACATAATTAGTAAAGTTCAGTAATGTTGATTATCTTAAATAGCTGTCATGGAATAGAGTATGTAGTCATCTAAATCTCTGATGCCAAATTCTGGGTTTGTTTTTCACATTTTTGCAGGCAAGGTGGTTGTATGTAACCTATTCAAACTGGGGAACCTTCTCAGGAGGTACTTGGATGAGAAGTTATGCAGCATAAAGACACTATTTCAATGGTATTAGAACATAAATACCTCTTTTACTCTGTCTTGGATTTATCCAGTTCCTCAGAAAATAAAAAGTTTTTGCAGAAAGGAGGAGGGACAATTTCTTGGGCCACACTGGATGACAGGGCCCATTTTCCTTGCTCTTACTCATTCGAGAAAAGGATGAAACAGCAGAGAAAAGGAAGGTAAAAAATATACTACAAAAAATAGTTTCTTGACCTGGGTTTGTTTCTGTTTGTTAGGGATTCTTGGCTTGGAAAACATTTATTTAATTCTGATTTCTGGATTGGTTTGTATTCTTGACTTCTATTAAGGGATTTTCCCATTTTAACAGTTTTTTTGGCTGCCCTTTTTTTCTGTCATCCTCATTGATTCTTCCCTTCCAGCCCTCTCTAGAGTGCCTAATTTAGGTTCAGGATGTACACAAATCCTGTATAGATGAGCAGAAGCAGGAAATGCTCAACAAACAGCAGAACTGCTGCAGTGTTTGAGTCAATGGTAGCAAAACCAGCAGCTCCTTGGTAAGGCAGGGAGTGGTCACAGCAGCAAAAAAGAGAGAAGTTAATTTGGTAGTGGAGGACACGTTTCCTCAACATTTTGGGGGTAATTTCTGACATTTCATCCTCTCAACTTGGGTGCATCTCACCATTCTGTACATCCCTTCACAGGCACAGAGATGTCATCAGCAGATTCTCAGTTTTGTTTGTTTCTATGTGAGTGTGTCTCACCGAGATCTGGCAGAGGAATACAGGATGTTTCACATGTGATTTTATGGAGTTTTATTTTAATTATGGCACATACCTTTGTAATGTTACAGAGATTAATTTCAAAGGGAGGTGGTGACAGATAAAGGGGTGGCATAATTTCTGTTGACTGGAATATTTTTCCTGTCTCGAAAAGAGAGATATGAATTAGGCCAAATTGTGCTTAGTATTACAAGAGCATTTTTTCAGTTTTTAACCTTATCCCTGACATCTTACACATCTCAGTAGTAGCTCTACAGGTGGAAAGATTAATATAAGGGGGATCATGAAAGGGCAGGACATGTCCTTCATAGCTGTCATAAAAATATTTCTAATGAAACTTCCATTCTTTCTGGGCACAAAAAATTGTTTGAGGAGTGGGGAGAAAGGAGAAATTGGTGATGTTCACGATTTCATTCCTTAAAGCATCTGCTCAGCCCTCTGTAAGCAGTGCATTCAGCTGGAGGGTCAAACATTTCACAGTGATTGATTGCTTTTGCAAGTCTTGAGCCAAATCAAACCAGGAAGTTATGCATTGACAACACATTAGTCAGGAAAAACCTGAATTTTATTGTGTAAATTTCAAACAAAGCAAATAAATCTGCTCCTGGTTTCATGCTAATAAAAATAACTTGTGCTGTTGAATGTCTGCATTTTGAATTTTTGTAATTTGGTTTTCTTTTTAAGGTATTTAGCTAATGCTTTTGGTAATTTGTGCCAAAGAAAGTAACTTTTCTCCTAAAGTTTTGAAATCATGAAGTAGTAGCTATTATGTGATATCTGCTTTGAAATTTTAGTATATCATTCTGTACTACAGTGCACTCTAATTTTGTTTATAGCATTTGATTATCATGTCAATTTACATCCAGGGTGGAATAAATTGGCTGGGTATCAAGCAATAAATTTTAATAGGTTCACCATCTGCATCATTTGGTACAGCATTCAGTGATTTTTGTCCTGATGTGGCAAACAAGTTATCATTCTTTAGGCACTGCTGATCTTCAGTTCTGCATGACTGCCTTAACTGCATGTTGCTTAGTCCCTGATGTCTGCTCCACACATTAGAACAACCTCTCAGGAGCAGACATGACATGAAATACCAAAATGGCACAGGTATATTCTGCAAGGGCTGCCATTTCCAAAGTCTTTGCTGTGTTCAGAAGTGGTTTAAAAGAATGTATATCGAGAACCAGATCACCTTTAGTAGTGGTGTTTAGGGCTTTACACACACTGAATAATGTGGAGAGATGATACAAATTGTATAACATGATCGATAAACCAAGAAAATGGATTGGATTTTAGTGCCTGTGTCAGATTGTCTCACACTTCAAGGCTAGGAACAAGCACAGAGTGAGAGCTGAGCAAAAGGCATTCCTTGGCAGCGAAGTGTGGTCTGAAATCCCTGATGCCCTGTGAGGTGCTGGACCCCAAAGCCAGGGTTTGAGGGCAGCAGACAATATCAGCACTGTCTGACACCAGGGATCTGGAGAATCTCCCTGTGCAGGATGTTTTCAGCTGTCCTGCACCACTCCTGATCACCACCTGGAGACCCTCTGGGCTCCTTACAGGATGTAGATGCCAACAAACTGAAATAAGGGAAGAATCAGCATCTCTTGGCAATGTGCATTCAAATTGTACCTATCTACTGCCCATGGCCAGGTGTCATCTTGCAGTTTTCCTTTGTTTGCTGTCAGAGGGGGACCACATGGGATCCTGGAGAAAAAAAAAATTCAACAGAATTATTGAACTGTATATCTGTTTGTCCAGATTGAAGTAACTCGTTTCTTTTAGATAACCCAGCAGTGCAAAGACAAAAGCTATGTGTTTGCAAGTCATACAGTTATCTACAGTGCTTTTCTTTGTTCTTAAATAGGTATTGTAAATTCCAACTGAGATGCAGTGAAAGGATTGATTAGGTTTTGATCTTGTAGCACTGAAAGGAGTCAAGTGCAAAGAATTTCACATTATTGATGTTGTTGAATAATTTCTTCATGTTAATGGAGAATAATAATAACATAACTCATTCTCCTAACAAAGGTTTTTGAGTGGCATAGACATACACAGCACCAAAGGGATCTGCCACAGGCTGACGTTATTCACTGCAATCAGTGTTATTTGTTTCAAGCAGGCACAAAGAGGTGAGATCCAGTTTTTTTTTAGTTAGATGAGAAATAAACCTTTATTAAACTTTTTTTCATACACAATCTGATATCATTATATAAAGAGACAAATTTTGCCAGTAGCTTACACCTATGTGTTTGCATAAGGTCTAGAGCCCTTGTAGATTCTTCATGGCATAAATATATTCCACTGTCATCACAACACCTTGATTGCAAGTTCCTGATACTTAAAAAAAGTTGAGTGAGCCTGGTCCTATTAAAGTCAAAAATCTAGCAAATGGATTGAATATTTTGCTAGCTTTTAAGCTTCTAGTCTTTCCTTTTCTCCCCTGCTTTTTCATACACTGTCCAAAAAGCAGTATTAGGCAGTAATTACTGTCATTTGCTGTGAGAGGCAGGAAAGGGGAGCAGATAGAATCAAGCATGGGCATGGCAACAATTTGTTCTCATTATGCTGATGGCTGCAATTCAGTTTCTGGTGCATGCTCCCCTTGCCTTTGCCTTAACTCCTTTGGCTCAGTTTTGAAATAACAATATAGGGGATATACGTTTTTTAAATTGTGGCGTTTTTCTTCCATATTATGTTTCAGATTAAGTCTTTTTAGTATGGCTACTAAAGATGATTTGGAGAATTTTTTGCAAGCTGCTAAGTTGTAAGGTTTTTTAGAACTATTTATACTGTGGAAACATGTAGAAGAACCAGCTATTCCCTTTCTGCCCACTGTGCTAGGTAAAGAAAACAAAAAACCTGTCTGAGCTTACAAATGCTTAATAAAAATTCTTCATGAGTAGGATGTGAACTTGCTTCATATATAAACTGGAATCTTTTAATTGTACTAGTAAAAACATAATCATGATATTTTCTTAGTTAAGAGTGTATGAGAGAGACCTTGGATAAGAACTGCTTCTGGAATGCTCTATATCCATGATGCTTTTAGAAACAGGAAAATAATAGTTAGCACTTTAAAAGTGGCTCAGTTTTGTCAGGCTGGGAAACATTTCCACAATTGTTACTTACATTAACTGGACAAACAGTGCTAATGAGTTTTGGTTTCTGGATTTGGCATAAAATATTCCATTTTAGACACCTCAGCAGTGTTGACTCTACCTTTTTTTAACTTTGGAAAAGTAATTGCTGCTCCTGGCACTGTTTCCCTGGGGCTATGTTCCTACATTTAAGTTACTGACTTACCTAACTCCTGATGGCAGATACTTGCAGACAGGCAATTTTAGCAGTTCAGTTGCTGAATACCCTTCTGATACCATTATTTTTATAGAGATTGGAAAATTCATCAATTAATTTCATGTAAGGAAGATCTAGTAAGTATGTTCCCCTCAATAATGTTTTCCCATTATCAGAATGGAATAATTGCTTAGATCATTAAAATCTATCCCATACAATGATATGGAAGACTGTAAAAGAATGGCAATCTTTGTGAATTTATGTGCTTCACCTAATTTAGGAACATTTGACATGAATATTTCATTTATCAATGTTTCTTCCTATCTGAGGTGCATGTATATATATATGGAATTTTTAGTTTCTTGCATCAAGTGAGCTGGCACAAAATTCCAGAAGATGATACACTCTCATTTCTGTACAGAGATATTTACATTCTTTACAATTTTTCACAAACTTCAGCTTTCAAGAATCCCATGGAATAAGCAAAACAATATAAAATTTGATAGAATGACCATTGCAAGAGTGTTGTAACGTCCACCTCAGTGTGCTTCTCTTCAGTGTCTGTGTTCTATATCACAAAAGTGTCTCTACTTAGACCGAGAGACTTCATAAAAATAAAATTGCTCAGAGGTTTCTCTTTGGCAGAATAAGCAATGACATCTATTTGACAGTCAGCTGCTGCATACTGTGATTAAGAGAAAATGCTCATTTCTCATGAGGATGTTGATTATTCCCTAACTTTAGCTCAAATGCCTCATTGCTGATTATATTCTAATGTGCTAACATGCTTTTTCCCAGAATTTCTGTATTTAGAGGTAGTGTCTAGAATAGGGGAAAAAAGGCTAATATGGTTTTTATAGAACAGCATTTAGTTGTGATTCTTTACAAAGACACCAGTAGGATTATTTGGCATTGAGTAGCAATTCTTATCCACATAACCTGGTCCTGTCATACTTTGCTTGGTTTGCACTGATAATTTTTTGCAAGGTATCTACATGAGAAGAAAAATGTAATTGTGTCATGTGAGAGAGCACTACCGGTGTGAAATACTAATGAGGGGGCATATAAACTTGCACTTACAGATGGTAAAAGACCAGTGAAATAGTACCAACCACGTGAAAATACTTCTAGAAGGGTTCCAAGGATTCTTGCTGAAAGTTAACAAGGGTGAAATGCTAGTTTATAGTCCTATGGTCAAAGTGAACTTGGTGGCTTTCTCTTAATTTCCCTGCTCAGTTCAACAATATTCAATCCTTGAAGATTTAAAGGAGAAAGATTCTCATTTACAGAGAGCCCCACTCAAACCTGAGTAGCAATGTTAAGTGCTACACTGAATTAAACACTTCTTTCCTGTAACAAGCCTGTGTAGGACTGCTCATCCTTGTGGAGCCAGATCTGTCACAGATCTCCAGCCAAACTGACTCACAGCAAAACCAGTGATTATCACAGGTACTTTTTGTTGTGTTTAGTTGAATGAAATGTTCTCACTCTTTTCTAGA
The DNA here is from genome assembly GCA_037834095.1 of Argya squamiceps. NCBI lineage: Eukaryota > Metazoa > Chordata > Aves > Passeriformes > Leiothrichidae > Argya > Argya squamiceps. Next base: position 6,886,876 of record JBBMKD010000034.1, read on the forward strand.
TCTGCAAAGAATTTTAAGAAAAACCTTTTATGTAAGTAAACGTTCATTGCAGTGATATTGGACAGATCTACATAGATTTTCAGGCAAAAGAAACCAAGTGAAGCATGAAATTGGTTCAAAACTGAAGTAGTCCTGTTAAATCCATTCCTTGGAGAAGAGGGGGAGAAAGATGAGGCAGGATCAAAGTTCAGATTGCAACTTCTGCTGTAGGTCTGAGCTGCAAGTGCAGTGCTGGCTTTGGGATGAGTAGATAGATCTCAATCTCTTTTAGGCTAGAAAATGTCATTCTGCTAAACGATCAAGATAATATATCTGTTCAAAATTTCTATCAGAATAACTTTGTCGACTTAAAAACCATGGTGATTTGGTGGCTTGTGTGGTTTTGCTTGGGTTTTTTTATGAAATGGCAACTGAGATAGAGAAGTCATTTTAATTCATGAAGTGTCCCAAAGAAAAGGTTTTGTGAGGAAGAGAATTTGGTCAGGAAGCTGGCACATGATTGCTACAACTGTATATTGCTATATAGTTCTTTTGTGAGGGAGATGCTAAATGGGAAATAAATTAACTCTTATTGCTGTAGTTGAGGGAGATTTGGGAGTGGGGAGCATACCTGAGGGGTTTTCTTCTCCTTCTGGTAGGCTGGAAATGTGCAATATCTGCCAGCCAGATGAAAATATGAGTAAGGTCTAATATTACCCATTTGAGAGGACCTCTGCACTTCAGAAACAACGGCTGGTTTGTGTACCTTGTGGTAAAAGGGAGGGACGATTGTAACTTGAGACAAATGAAAATCAGACCTTTCAGCCTCCCTGTCCTAAAAGCTCCTAAGCCCAGCACAAGGTTCCCTTTGACTCCAATGTTATGCTTTAAAGCTTGTTCAGTGTTTCAGGATTACTGATTTTCTCTATATTCTCTCTTAATCTTGTGAAGAGTTTAAGTACAGCAGGAAAAGAGCGAGGAATGGTTTTGGTCATCTTAGTTCAACACATTTGAAAATGAAAATGATACTGAGGCAGATCACAAAAATAAAAATAGCAGAACAAGGCACCTCTGCTATGCTTTGTGTATTTACAAACTTGTGGAAAATTCCTAAGACCAATAAAAAGCCACAAAAAGCACACCACCAAAAAACAAAAAAAACCCCAAACAAACAAAAAAACCAAACAAAACCAAAAAACCCTCAAGACACCACTGCAAGTGCTGAAATCACTATTGGGAAAATGCATCTTAAAAATCAACCTGTGTTGTCTGTTTCCAGTAAATGATTACTGCTCAACTTTGGAAGATTCTTCTGCCTTTGCTGTAACAGCTCTGTACCCATTCCAGCAGGGCAGGCAGTGAGTCTAAGCACTCTGGAGGTGAGGGATCCTGACTTGCCTGGCTATAGTACTGGCATTTTATTGAATTAAACTGTTAAGAACTCGTGCTTTTTGTTCTGTAGCTTTCTGGTTTGAGAGATCAGAGCCACCATTTCATTTTGGAATGCTGTTGGGCATATCACAGATATTATGCCAGTGTAATGTGTCCCCATAGTATCCTCAAACATGTCAGAAAAACCCTTCAGCAGTGCCACCACACAAAATAGGACAAAATTAAATTAAAATGTGTTTTCATATGTTTGTTTCCAAATATGCATTTCCCTCAGGAAATTGTGTATGGCTGAGTGTTGCTTAATTCCACGAAATATATTTGTCTGGGCAGCAGCTGGAACATCATACTCAAACTTGCTGTAGGTGACCAAAATAGTGGTAAGACATGAATATTGAGATAGAATTGTGGGGTTTTTATCAGTCATAAACAATACAGGTGGGCAGTAGAGGTTACAGGAAAGTGTGAGCCAGAAAAATCAGTGGTATAATACGGATGGATAAAATATTGTCTGTTTTCTTGTATGAAACAAATGTGGTGTGTGCCATGACAGTGTAACTGAACACTTTTCTGTGATCCATTAAAAATATTTGACAAGACATAAGGGATGAAAAGAAAACTAGAATGATTTAGAATGAATTGCACTTAAGAAAATCTGGTTAGATTTCCATGTCATTTTTCCAACTATAAAGTTATGGTTTAAAAACAAGACAAGAAAAAAGTTATAGCCGACTGTCTGATTAATAAATTGCAATCAATTGCCATGCCTAATTATCTCCTAAGAGGTTTGAAGAGATAGTAATGGATGAAGCATGCTTTTCTCTCAGCATGAGGGGAGCTGGCTAGAACAGCTTCAAGGCTTAAAATAAACAAACCTTTGCTACAAGTGAGAAAACGACCAAAGTCTTAAATAAAAAATGTGCTGATTTTCTTGTTTGAAACAAGCAAAGCCAAGAGTGTAATGTTTGTGTACAGATAATTGAAACAGTGTTTTAGAGAGAAGTGTTTTCAAAATTCTCAGAAAATCCCAGTAAAAATTATTTTTCTGTACAATATAGGGGGGGCAGCAGGGGGTTGCATAGAGGGGAATGATTGTGAAATATTAGGGAGTTCTGCTCAAACTTTGACATATGCAGTAAGTGGTTTCTTGTTCCCTGTGGTATAGATGGAACTCTTAAAGGAGTCTAAGATCACAGTCCAAGAGAAAACATCAGCAGGTTTTTAAGGTCAGTCATGGTGTGCTTACTCTATAGGAAAAAAATTCTCAAAATTTATCCTCTTTTGTTAAATATAATTGGCTTTATCAAAGTTTTCTCTTTTTTTCCTCTCAACACACCAAAAGGGGAATTTCTGAGCTTGAAAATAAAACCCCACTTTGGCTTCTCCCGTGTGGTTTAAATTTACCTGTTTTGTTTTGGCTTTTTTAGTAGCTTGGGAGTAGATGTGGGCAGGTCTGTTGTGATTCACACTCAATTGCAAACAGACAAAGCAGAAGTATCTGAGAGTTCCTTGGCACAGCAGTCCATGAAGCTGCTGTTGAACGGGATGAGTCTTGTCAGGCTTCTGTATGTGACAGAGTTCAGTGCGATACAACATTTGAGTTGGAAAAGGAAGGACTAAGAGGCTTATAAAATGTAAGTGAAATCAGGGATGTAGGAAAAATAAAAAAGACAGGCTAGGAGGTTCGTAAAGGTGGTAAAATTGTGTGCTCAGTCAGAAGAGAAATGGGAACAAGAGAGAAGAGACTGCGAGTAAATGAAACCTTGGTGTGCTCAGCTGTAGGCAGATTTGTTTTCTGCATTTCAAGATTTGATGGAGTTAGAAAAAGCACAAAGAAAAGGAACTGCAACATGAAAGGGTGTGAACATTGTCTTATAGGGAGACTAAAAAAAAATCTGGGACTCTGTAGTCTGGAGGAAAAAAAAAGGCTAAATTTGGGGACGCAGCCAAAGTCATGAAAATAAAGTGAGTGAAAAACTGGTGTTCAACAAATGCCTTGGTGCTGGAACACACATGGAGTGGTTGGGCTGGTGGGTGGGAGGTAGGTTTAAGACTAAGGATGTACTTTTTTATTAAGATGTTTATGAATTTAATAGAATTTATTGCCACAACAGGCTGAGGTGACAGCTGAACAGTATCAGCAAGGAGTAGAAGCAATTGGACACATTTCTTCTGTAAAGGAACTAAATTTTTAATTGCCTATTAAAAGGAACTTTGCAGCAATGTGTGCTCTAGATGCGCTACTACAGTGGGATGGGAAGCAAGGGAACAGCAAGGCCAGGGGACTGTACAAAAGGGAAAAGCCTCTTGGTTCTCTTAAAACTGTTTTTGTATGGGACTGCCCAGAGCAGAACACAACACCAAGTATTATCTTACTCAATAGGCCATTCCTTATGTTCTTATGCAAGAAAATGTGGTTCAATTTCTCTTAACAGTTTACTATGAACTGTGAACTCCTTCTTGCCAAGTTTACTTTGAATGAGAACACTTCTTGTGATTCATGTTCTCCTTTACAGCAGAGCCTGGATATTGGATCTATTTCAGGTTTTTTCCCTTCAGTTTAAGTAACTTATCTCCTTGCTTCAAAATTCTGAGGCATGCACCCTTCATTTTTTTATTTTTTTAACTTGCTTGAAAAATTCCTCAAGAGTCCCTGATGATTTTGTAATTATTTTACAGCAAGCTGAATAATTCGGGCACTTTAGATCTGCAGTGATAATTATGGATTAAAACTATACTTAAAACATAAGAGATTATGCTTTTTCAACATAATGGAGTTCTCAAGCCTGTACAAATAAGACCCCCATGCCCTGCATCCAGTGTTAGAAGATACTGAAGTGGCATTATATAAGGCAGAATATGTTGATAAAAACCAAAGAAAACAATAAGTCACATAAGTTTCAAAAAAAGTCTTTTTTCAAGGAAATAAAGATGCTAATCATTATTTACCCTGAGCAGATGGAGCACATGACTTGTTTTTGCTGTTTCCCAGACACAAATAGAAGTTAAAAAATACTAAAAGCCCCAGAGTCACACATAGAAGGTGAATAAGCACAACAGTTAAATATTTCCTGAGAACAATATTGATATCTCTGACAGACACTGAATTTCCTGTCAGCATCTTGCTCTTTGAAAAGTTTTTGCTTTCCATAACCACCTTCTCCTTGAGCATTTTCTTTTTGCTCAGAGACCAACCATTTAGACTTTAGGCCATTCATTGGGAGGTTTGCCATGTTCACTTTATGAATGCCCAAGTGCACTTATGTAGCCAAAAAAAAAAAAAAGTCTTTTGTGAGGATCTGTTAACAGATTACCTTTTTTTTCTGATCAACGCACTGTGTTATCATGTCAGAACAGCTTATGCTCTTTTTGATAAGCTTCTCATTCAGGACTCACCATGGATCCTGCAAACCTATATATATATTGCTTATATTGCAGCTTTCCCTGCCCCATTCTCTCTCTCTTCCAGAGCCTCCCTCTAAACCTTCTCTCTTATCCCTACTCACACTTTTTAATCTGAAACCTTGAAAGGCAAAATATTCCAGCTAGAAAATTGATGGCTCTGTGCCCAGTTGTCATCTAATTCTTCTGTCTCCTCTCAGTGCCATCCTCTGTCAGAAGGTCACACTTCTCCCAGCTCTGCTGACTGTAGTGAGAGTCAGGAGACAGAATGATTGTGGAGAAAGCTTCCTGGAAATAGCTGCTCAATAAATTTAGCCAAGTGCTAAATTTATATGAGCAGAGGAGGGAGTGTTGGATTTTATTGCTTCCTCCCAACAGAGACAACAGTAGGTTTGAGCTTTGAGAAATATTTTTTTCTTTTTTTTCTTTTTTTTTCTTTTTTCTTTTTTTTTTTCTTTTTTTTTCTTTTTTTTTTCTTTTCTTCTACCTATCTTTGCATTCATTTTGGGCCAAAACTACATTTTCAGATTTTGTCGGTGTTGTTATAGGTTTTGCTTCCCTCAAGGGAAGGGGAAAAGGTTTCCCGCTTCAATTTGCTTTTATTCATTAAACTGGGGAGGTATTGTCTGACTGGGAAATTCAGCTGAGTCTCTATTTTCAGGAGCTCTGTTTCTATATCATGAGGAAGTATCTCATGACCAGTGTAAATAAAAAGTTACAAATTTATTTCACATTAAACAGCCCTCCATATGGTGTATTATTTCCTTCCTTCTCAACCCTAAATATGAAAAACCTGTGTGGAAAAAAAATAACTAGAAAAAGCAGCAGAACAATGCATGTTTCTGCCAACCTTGTAATCTCAGTAATCTGAGGCTGTGCCGTGAAATGTCTCCTGACAGGCACCCAAAGAGTGAACCCTAAGGAAACCTCAGAGAAATGTTTTAACATCACAGTCTTCAGATGATCAGTGTGGGGCATCTAAGCTTATAGCAGGTATCTGTGTGCACTTACACATGGGTTCTGAATGCTGCTAAAATCTTCTTCTCTTACTCTCTTACTCATTTACATACTTCACTTTGTCTTTTATTTTTGCAGAGCATCTCTTGCTTGTACCTCTAATAGTTTGTTTTCTAGTTTTTAGAGGATACAAATTGTGCAATGAGCAATGGGTTTTCATGATTTGGTTTTTGCTTTGCTAGAACTTGGAAATCAGTTTATAAATGTCTAAGGAGATGTTAGGAATTCCTGGAAAAAAATAAACAACTCATAGTTTTCCAGGATACTTGTCATATTATGAGAAGTAAAAGCAGAAGAAAAGGGCATATGCACTGATCCTAATTTCAAATAAACTTATAAGAGGTATAGGTTAATGTAAAACTACATTCAAAATACTTCTAGCAAAATAAAATAATAATAAATTAGATGTTAATGAGGAGACATGTGAAAGCAGGCACAGACGCATTTAACAAAGATAAAAATATGAACAGGGGAGAAAATAACAAAATTTTAATGAGATCTGGGAAACAGGTGAAAGAGAAGAGGTTGCTAAGGAGATGGTATCATTTTTGTCAGAAAAATTAAGTGAAAATAATTTTTATTTCTTGAGTTCCACAAAAAAGAAAAAATAGAATTTAGCAGACATTAAAACAATTAATTGACTATAAAACAAGATAGATGGCTGTAAAGCAAGGACCCAAATGAGAGGCAGTGGCTTTATACAGGCACTGATGTCACTGAGCTGGAATATGCAGCATTTGGTGTTCCAAGTATAAGAGACTGTGGTTTGAAAGGAGCTGAAATGGAGCAGATTCACACTGAGCATAGGAAAAACAGACTTTATGGACTTGCAAGTAATGAACTGCATTGAGGATGTTTAGGATGAGCTCAGTGAATTGTCACTGAGTTCCTGTTGTGATGGATATAACTATTATCCTTGCCAGCTTAGACAGGAGTGAAAGTTTGCTGGTGCCTAGAAATGTTAGAGAGCTAAAAGCCATGAAAACCAACAGTGACACTTAGGATTGTGTGAAACGCTGAAAAATGATGACAGAAGATATTAAATGATCATTTAAGACTCCAAAGAGATCATTAAAAAGCAATAGAGATGCTAAATAGGACTTGGGTTTCTGCCTCTCCCCTCTCTCCCATAGTATGAGATGACAGAGGCTTTTAAGGCCAGAAATTATAATGAACAGACGCTTTAAATGATACTTTTACGAAGATGTGTGAAGAAATAGATCTTCTCAATCCCAGTAATATGAACTACTTCACATCTACTCACACATCAAAACTGCAATTAACCCTGCACCACCCCAAACATCATCCTTTTTCCAGCTGCCCTCACTTGCTGCAAAGCCCAGGGTGGTGTTTGTTTTTTAAATAATAAAGAAAAGGCAGAAAAGGCATAAAGAAAGAGAGACAGTTCCATAAACTGTCATAACCTGTTGAAAAGATTGACTCTGAACTGAAAGCACAGACAGCTCCTCCACCATCTGTTATACCTGGAGATATCTGGCATGTAGCTACAGCAGCGTCAGGTGGAAAAGCTACAGGAGACATTCTAAGGTCATAGATATGATAAAAACGGAAAGGAAGGATGCTGTGTGGGTGTTGGATGCCAGAAAAGGTTTCCTGATAAATACCAGTTTGAGGGGGGAAAAATAGAGGGACTCCCATAATGCTAAAGGAAATAAAGGAAGTTCTGAACAATCTCAGAGGGAATAAGAAGGAAAGGTGAGCTGGAGGCTCTCAGGTGGTGCAGGGACAGCTGCCAGCTGCATGTGTGCTGACAAGGGAGGAGGCTGACTCTGCAATACAGACTGAGACTTCTAAACACCTTCCAGGAGGCATTTACAGGACTTTAAAGGTCTGAGAATGTCTGGGGACTTGGGCTTGGCATCTACTCATCAATGACATCCTACCAATTAATTTAGCTACAAGACAGCCAGTTTAATCTTTTATCATGGAGTGGGCACCCTGAAAAATTTAACTATTTCCATTCTTTCAGTCTACTGCTATTTGGAGCAAATTCTGTGCTTGTTTAGAAAGCACTTTAACAAACACTGGCTTGCTTTACTTAAGTGCTTGGGTTTGGGATGTCCTTTATATAAACTTAGGGCCAGATCTCTGCTCATGAGTAAAGAATAAGGTCACCACTGCATACCTGATACTTTAAGATATTGAAATGCATACACAATTATCTATCAAAAGGAAAAAGAGAACTTCATTTTAATAGTTATTTCATCAAATGTTAAAATCGTTTCTTTAAATTCAGTTGTAGTAGCAGAAGAAGGTGAATTCTGGAACATAAAGTAGAGGGAAAAGCATTGTAAAGCAGAACTAGAAAATATGAAAGATGGCAAGAGAGGGATTAATTTAGCTGGAGTATTTTTCTGACTAATAATTACATTTGAAAGGCCAAAGAACACACACTCCCTATGGTCTCTGTGATTGGAAAGGATATGAAAGTATTTGGAATTTGACTTGAGTAATTTCTAAATGCAAATCTGTAGTGGTAGAAGCTCTCAAATTAGAGAAAGGTCAGCTGGGCTCCATTAATTCACACCAATTGTGAAGCACATTCAAATTAGTTTCCATCAGTGGTGAACTTGGGTAGAAGTTCATTTTACTGGCAGAAATCTCTGTGGATAGAACCTATAAGTCAGAAACAGGCAGGTTGTAAGAAAACCCTTTTGATCTACTTATAGCATAATTCAAAGAACCTGGGCTTATTCCTGCAACCATGTACTGGTTAAGAAAACCCACAAGAAGATTTAATGCATGATTCTGCAGGTTTCATTCTGGTTTTCCTGGGCTAACTGTTATATTTTGCATCACTAGAAAATTTTAAAATTATGTCTATCATTACAGTAAAGACAAACAGTACTTAGAGGGTGGGTTCCTGACAGGAAGAAAATCCATGGAGAGTATTATCTTTAGAGTGGTCTTTGACTCTGTCTGTACATGTTACATTTTGGAAGGCAGTTGCTATCTAACTAGGATTTTATGAAAATACCACCTGAGGAGATAACTAGGAATGTAGAATTGTAGCATTCCGTGTTTATCAACACCCTTTGTTATTTTAAAATATATGTTGGAGAGAAATCCATGATTCCCCTGTCCTCCCTGTCACATATTATAGTCCAGGAGTTCAGTGTAGAAGCAGTATATGATCAGTACAGGTAATTCCTAAAGTACTGATGGATAAAGCTGGACAAATTTGGCTTTCATAATCAACTAGTCTTCCTAGGTTTTATATTTTTTTTCCTTATATCAGAGTAACTTTCAAATATTTTTCTCTGAATCTGCTCTTTTTCTTAAATCTCTGTTTGCTGTTTGTGAATTGCACTTTATAGGTTCAGAAAGTCTGGAAAATACACTTTTCCAACATTAGGCACTGAATTACTTATCTTTCTGAATTAAGGGTAAAGGGATTTCGGTTTGATTCTGCAATACTCATTACCTGATTATCATTCTGCTTGAAATCAGTTGACACCTTCATAAGAATACCAGCACAAATATGGAAATATACAGTGAGATACATTTTCTGGCAGTAAAATCGGGTGCCGCTGTTTCTTGTGGAGGAAAACATCTGTAAGACCTCAAAAACTCATGTTGTATCTGTGCAAAATATTTGTGTCTCAAAAAAGAGACAGGTGAGAATTCCCACCATTTCTACTTTTTAACATTCTGATTTGTTTTGATCCTATCTATTCTCCCTTTGTTCTGTGTAATAAAACTTGTATCTTTCTTTACGTAAATCTAAATTTACTGAGTGATATCACCCAAATTAGCTCTTATCCTACTTGGACACTGATGTCATGTAGAGAAATAGGTATGTTTCGTTCTGAACTCTCTGATCAGATCAAATCCAGCATTTTGGGAGGACTGTATAGTGATTTGGATGGGCTGAAGTTGCAGTGATTTGTAATCCAGCAATGACCTTATCAGATTTTTGCAGACATTTTCAGTTTAATGGCCATAACCATCTACTAGCAATGGGGGGTGTGGCTTAACTTCACATTCATTTGACACTGTCGAAAATGGTTTATTATGTAATTCAGGATAAATATGCCCCAGTGAAATAAATATCATAGTATTGACATCAGTGAGCCAGCTGGAACTCAACCTTTGATGTTCTTGTAATATTCTGTATAGGGAGGCTTGTTCAGATAAGTGTTCATCTTATCTCAGACATCATCTAAGTGTTTTGTGAATCAGAAATTACCTACCCTCTTCTGGGGCTCCAGAGAGCTGCTGTCTCTTGTTCTCATTGATCAAGACCAGGAGGATGTCTTGGCATCACTGCCTGCATGAAAACAGAGAAGAAAATACAAGCAGTTATTTCAGCTTTCAAAAGGGAAGAATTTTGAAAAGATTCATGGGAAAGTGCAATCTGTAATAATTCAAAAGGAAACTCTGAACTTTTCCCTCATAGCTGCTATATGTGGTTGTATGAGATTAAAGACAACTGCTCCTTTTTCCTTCATCACCTTCTTCTATACTCAACTTTTTTACCTCATGCTGAAAAAGGAAAACCCTGAAGTGCTTTTCCCAAAAAAAAGGTCAGTCAGAACAGACCACAGTTGCGGTGCAAGGAGTGTTTATTTAATTTGATTTTCATGTACTCTTCATTTTCTACAATGTTAAACATTCTCGTTTCCATCTGGAAGGCTGGGAAGGCAGCTGGCTTCCCAGCAGACACCAACTCCACAATTAGGTAGCTGGCATGGAGCTCTTGCTTCCTTGTTTGTGGAGCCTGCCTGCCTCACTGGACCTCATGGCACACTTGCCCACTCTAATCCATTTTTCACTATGAACCTAACTGCACTTACTGGCCCTGGGTCAGAAATAGGAAGCGTTCAATGAGTTTTGTAACAGCAGTGACATTGTATATGAGCAGGCATTAGAAAACATATGGACTATGATGATTTGAAGACAGTTTGTTGGGTTATCAGTACTGTTGACTCAGAAGGAAATGTGTTGATTATTTCTTTAGGGTGTACTGAGGCTGTCTCATCAGGATGGCAGAACAGCATTTTTCTTATCCTGTTGACATTAAATCAGAGACATCCTCAGGCAAATGTTCCTTGCACACCTTTCTTGTGGCATGTTTCATGCTGCCTGTAACCTCTGAGTTAATTTTTGAGGCTGCCTTTAAGTCTGTTCTGTTCTTCTCGTCCTTTCTATTGCTTTATGTTTGTATAACTCAGAAATACTCTGGACTTTAGGGGTTGCTAATGATGCTTCTGATATTCAAAGCCCTTTCAAAGTTTCACTGCATTTTTTCTTTCTTCTCTGAGAATCAGCAAACCATGACCTGTAGCTGTTTGCTTGTTCTGATGTTGCCTTGCCTACAGGTTAGAGAATCAAAAAGTTGTTGTTTGAAATTAAGGGAGCTGGATGGTTTGAAATAGAGATGTAGGTAAACAAAATACAAGCAGTAAGCTTAGACACACTTGGAGTGAGAATGTATTATATAACACAGTATCTCTCAAGCCAAAATTTCACAGAAATTACTCAAATGGAGATTATTTTAGAAATTATAATTGTGGCTCTTGCTGGAATTCCTAGTTCAGCAGTTTTATTTCTTTCTTCTTCTTCTTCTTCTTTTTTTTTCTTTTTTTTAGTGGCCTCTGTCCTTTCTTTTTCTCCTCCTACTTTCCTGTGGTATTGCAGAGCTGCCCAACACTCAGTCAAAAGCACCAGATTTTGGGACTTCTCTTACTGACTGTACTTCTCTCCTTCAGCCAAATCCATCCCCACAAAATATTGCAGACGACTTGGAATCTTCCAACTATCACCAGCTATGTTACCTTTGTTATTAAACCCACTGAGATTTAATCAGAGTTCCAACAAGAGGGTGCTCCATACTGCATCACAGAGTGAGCATTTCCTTAGCTCCAATAATGTAGCATGATGAAATCTGCCAGGTAATGTTATTAAAAGCTAAACATTTTGGGTTTACTATATTTTTTGATTCAATAACAATTAGGAGCCTCCTTGTTAATCCAAGCCCAAGTTTAGATTTTATTTTTTCTGTCTTAATTTTCTTCACACAAGAGTTATCTAAAGAGAACATTTTTACACACCAGTTACTGACACCAGTTATTTTTATCTTTTGCTTTCCCCAGCAAACAAGCCTTGTTATCTTCCTTGTACAGAAAGGAGCTGCAGGCAGGGGAAAGGGCCACCATGTAAAAGTCAGTAGGTGCCAATCTGCATCTTCCAGCTGCTTATAACCAGGCAGAAATTGAACTGGGGGTGGGCAACAGACTTCATCCTATCCTTTCAGCTTCTTTACTTCTTTATGATAGAAACATCTTTTGTTGGTTTTACAGTGAAGGGGGAGTAGAAAAAGGGGTTAGAGTAAGCTGATTCTAGAATCAAACTTAATTAATTTGAACAGTTAGAGACCATTATGCCACTAAGCCCAGCTCCTCTTCAAGCAGCATAGGTGCGGATGGAGGTTTTATGTTATAGCAGAAGTTCTGTGCATTGTTTAGTTTTCAGAGTATCTGATCTGTTTTCTTAGTTTTTGATTTGGCAGAGCTAATCTACAGGTGAAATCTTAAGAAAATAAATGTTATTTCATTTAATCACAAAGAATAAAGTCAGAACCAGTTTCTGTGTTTATTTCATCTCTTCTGGAAAGTGCAATGAAACCTAACACATCAAGGAAAACCTGCTCAAATTATTATATCCTTGATGACATTTTTTCTAACTTCTGTTTCTACACATGCCAATATGTTCTAGTCCTTTTGTCCAGAAGCTGATTTTAATTCCCTTCATGCTTGAGGAAGAGCTAGATGTGGTTTGCCACATCCTCCAGGCAGACATTCTGTGTGTACCCTACAAGTGGCATCCACCAGGTGTTAGGGTCAGTCTTGTTAAGCTTCTGGCTGCTGCTGCCACCCTCCAGCTTTTGATATTGCATTTGCTCAGCAAAAAGAGCACTCCAGGTGTTCCTTGACTTCAGATTTTTTTCACAAGATTTTTTTTTCATTGTTCTGTTGCTAATTTGAATGTCTTGGCCAGGTTCCAATGCAAGTAATTACATTCTGTCTGTCTAATTTTCCCTGCCGTTCCCATTGCAGATGTTATTTGTCACCACTTGCAAGAGTGGCACTGCTGTTGAATTTCCAGGGCATATTTGGGTAATGGAGAAGAAAACTCTGAATGGAGTTCAAGAGGAGTTTGCCTTTTTCCCTCTGAGATCAAATATCACATTAATAATCTTGTTTTGACATGGTAACAAAAAAAAGCAAACCAAAAAACAACAAACACTTTTTGGCCTGGCAGAGTGGTGACAAAAATGACATACAGAAACCTTTGCTGGCAATTTGTTCTTTATAGTAATTCTTTAATTACCAGAAACAAGTTGGATGTAGAGCTATTACATTTGAACCTCTGAGATCCAGAGGTCCAGGATTTCAGATTTTCATCTAGTTTAAACTGATAGGTCCCCTCTAATTTGCCTTAGTTAAATTGCCAGTATCTCAGAAGGAAATACAGACTTGCTGTCTGAAAGGCTTACAGAAAGAGTCTTGTGCTTCTTGCTTATGTAAGTACTTGCTGAGATACTTGTGATATAACTATTCTACTTCCCAAGGCATTAGCTGTTCTGCTGAGCTGATATTGCACTATATTGTGTAATGGAATGTTTCTAAATAATAAAAGCAATATAATTTTGGTAGTCTGCTCTTGGATATAACACTGCTCTACAGGGTATTCATTAACATGCACGAGTGGAGCCTGACTGACTGCTCAAGCTCCCTTCCTTCACTGATTTAAATCAGATTGTATATGTCTGCAATTCAATGAGGAACTTGCATAAAATTCAATCCCTGTGCCTTATTATTTTTTTCTCCAGCACCTCAAGGCCCTTGTGAGAAATGCTTTAATTAAAGAAGCATCACCATGTCTTTAGTCTCTCTGGTTTAAACTTTAGAATTGACATTATATTCTTCCCTGCATTGTAAAGAGAACATGGCAAAAAGGTGTTGAGAGGGAGACAAGGAAATATTCTCTCCCTTTGTCAAAAATGATAGAAGAGATTTGCAGCAAGTATTGCTTTGCGCTTTTGCTCCTAAACATCCACTTCCACGAAACAGAGCTTGTGTTATTGAACAAAGTTTCTTTGAGAGTGATGATGTGTGGGTAGATGTTTGCCAGTGTTGGGTTACACCTTTCTCCTCCATTTTTATTGGAGCTCTAATGGTGCCCATAAAGTGTTTTTGTTCTATGTAACCCAAGAGAAATTCATGTTTTGTGAGATTGATACAATTTAACTTTCGTTAAACAGGTTTACCACTCACCAAATGAGCACAGTATCTCTGCATTAAATATTTTCCTCTCTGTAGAACATGGCACATCTGAATTCTACCCTGGAATAGCATCAGTGTTCTGACTGAGTCCTACAAAACCCCGGAAAGTCACAAGTAGGACTAAAATTAGCATCAGATGTTTCAATCTTTAACTTATGCCAGAGTGTAGTGTAAGTGCTCTGAAGTGGGACTGATGACTTTGAGATGAGATAGACCAGAGGGTTAACCAGGGCTTTTTGGATCTTTGCCCTATTCCAGCCAAGCACTCAGGCTGAAGTCCTGTAGCAATATCATGTCCAACACTGTTTTGATTGTCTGTAGGTATCCACCTACAGATGACAGAGAAAGTTTCACTTTTTAGTTTGCGTCTTGCTCAGGGCTGGAGACATAAATACACATATTAAAGGTGGGATTTTATTCAAACTATTTTATTTATTAAGTGATTGACTCTGGTAGGTTCCTAACTTGAACAAGAGTCATAGTCATACCTTGAGAGTTAGAACTAGCAGTGTGATGCTGTTTATAAATGATGTGAGGCTGTATCACCCCTGTGATGTTTTCAGATCACAGACCTCCCCGTTGGGCCATCTTCCCTGTATTGCTGGTAATGAGTGCACTGTGGCATTCCAACAGGAACTGCAGTTTAGTAGAATAATACTTGAATAACAGATTTGCAAAGTATATATTATAGGGGCTAGCAGAATTGATGATCTTCAAATTTACTGTCACTGCTCAGCTTAACGTATCTTTTTTGAGGAACAAGTAAAGCTAAGGTACTTTCCAATTATGCTCAATATGATAAGAATGCAAAAAGAAAAAAGAAGGGGAGAAAACCTCATATCCAAACCAAACTGCCCCCCTCAGCCTGTTTTTCTAATTTTTTTTTTTTCTTCTGTTACAGCATTATTTGATCTTTCATTTGATATTTTAACAATTCGCTCTTTAAACATTGTGTTTGTAGATGTATCCTGAGGCAAAGATCACTGTGTTTTCCTATATGATGGAAGAGGCAGTTTCCTTTCTTGGCAGAGTTGCTAGAAGACTTTATCTACTAGTGTTTGTAGATAAATATGAAGTTGCAAACAGAAGCTGGTAGACATTAGCAAGAAACAGCCATTTTTTAATACTGTAGGAAATAAATCCTGGAAATGTTAGTCTCTGCTTATCTTGCTATGAAAAGGTTTGTGGGGTTTTGTCTTCTGAATGCTCCTGGAGCAGCAAAACAAGTGTGTTCACTAAGGCTGCAGTAAATGACAACAGTTATGAGCGATTATCTTGAAATCATTCTCATAGGCCATAGCTTTCAGAAAGATGCTATATTGCATTTCTTCAAAACAGCCTCAGTAATTATTCATCTTTATTTTACCTGGTTTATTAAATGGTTCAGTGGCCTGATTCTGGCAGAAAAAAGGAAATGGAATAGAAATGTAATTACATATTTGTGTTACAGGTTTGGCCATGCTTCTGGATTTCTAGAGAATTTAATGCCTGCTAAAATCATCCATCCTGATGCATATGCAAACAGCTGCGGCTGTCTTACTGTTCTGAAAGGTCCTATTTGTCACAGTACTGTAAAAATATTCCCAAAAAAACCCCAAAGTTTTGCTCTCCAGTCCTCTGCTGGTGTTGCATCGATTCTGAAACTGCTTGGCTATTATAGACCAATGGGTGTGAAAACTATACTCTCTTTTAAAGCTGTGTATAGTCAGTAAATGGCTTTTATAGAAATCAGTGGAAGCTAAAACTGTGCAAATTCTGTCTCTGCTACAAAGGATTTTCTTTCTTGTGCACAGTACAAATAGCACAGTATTCAGTGTGCAGATCTGATTAACTGCATTTGCTGTTCCAAGTAGGCAGGTCTATTCACATCCAAATCATTCACACAAGACTTCTCAGAACTCAGCCAGGGTTTATGTGAACACAGCCATTGATCTTTGGTGGAGATCACAGTAAAGAACTCATGTTTGATTAGTAAAGCAAAATCATTTCTTCTGGCTTTTGAAAACCAAACTAAACAGTCTACAGTAAGGATGACTTTACAACTTACCAACTTAAAATGGTGAAAACTTCCAATTTTTTATAGAAACTCACTAATTTAGAGATATTTATATGACAGGAGACTTTAGGATAGACTGATGCGTTTTAAAAATCTGCTTTTCTTCCTACATCTTCCAGATTTCAACCATTTTCCAGAGCCAAATCTGCTTCAGAGTCCTCTCTTTTTTATTTCCCTCAAGCAGTCTAATAATAGAATATAATGTCTCCAGGGTTTCTTGGGAAGATTGGGCAGGTTGGTTTTTGGGTTTGGGGTTTGTTTTTTTTTTTTTGGGAAGGGGGTTGGGGTTGTTTGTTTTTTGTTTTGTGGGGGTGGTTTGTTTGTTGGTTTGGTTTCTGGTTTTGGTTTTGGGTTTTTCCCCCAGACTAATTCTGTCTTCTTCAGGAAGTGTTTGGACATTGCTCTCAGGCATGCTATGATTCTTGGGGGTGTCCAGTACAGGGATAAAAGTTGGAGTTTGATGATCCCTGTGGGTCACTTCAGGATACTTTGTAGTTCTATGGTTCTTATTCAGAAAAAAATCCAAAACAGTGAGAGAGGTTTGTTCAGCTTTTCACACTGTAAAATGTATCTGTTGGGGGTTTTTTTCACTTAAATCCAATATTGTTAATATAGTTCTGCCTAGTTAATGTCACGGAGCAGAAGCTTATTTGGTTATTATAGCATTAACTGGTTCCTATTGGTAACAATTAAATTCCTCAGGACTCTGAGCAGACATTAACAAGTTAATGTGAGGAAGCCAACAGTCCCCGAGGTATTTGCTTCCACCCACCAGCTTTGGACAGAAAGCTCCAGTGTAATATCATTTAAAAAAAAAAAAAAGAAAGCTGTTCTCACTGTTCTCAGTGTAACATTGCTGCTGAAGCCCCCGTGCTCAGTGATCCTTCTCTGGCATGCTGACACGTGGGAGAGCCCGGCCAGTCCTGTAGGGCCTCCAGGACCCACTCAGCTCATAACCTCCCCTCTCATCTCATCATTCTGGGCCAAGAACCAGAGAGAAAAAACTGTAAACCATCATCTGAGCTTGTCTGCAAGGGAATGGGGAATTCCAGGATATGGTTTGTTCATAGTGACAAATAAGGACTTTAGTCCATTTAGCATCTTTTGCTTTGCTTGATAGCTGGTAGATATAAAAGAGGTTAATGATACCAAATTTCTCAACTCCTCCTTTCTTCCTTCCTAGTGGTGTGTCAACACCATTGTATACACAAGAGGAAAAATAGCAAGTATCCTAAGCTTAATCTTTAGCTCACCTGTTTCTTCTGAGCCTCTTAGGGGAAAAAATCTTTTTCTTATATCTTAAGAGCTAAGGAAGCTCTCTTCAGTTCTGCTTTGCTTTCACATTCTAATAAAGTAAATAAAGCAGAAATAACTTGTGACTCTGAACTAAGTTTGCCTACCCTTGCTAATTGTGGATCCAGATTTCCCTTCAAACAGGATCTTTTCTTCCCAAGTGCATGCTCCGAGGAGGTAAGAAATTACTTTTGTTACAATCTTATTTCTGTTTGTCCTGGTATTTAACTGTGGAAGTGCCAAGAATGGGACTATAAAATATGCGGATTGTTCCATGTCTAGAAAAGGGCTTCTTTCCTTTTCAGGGTTCTCCAGTTGTTGTCTTCTTTCTAGCTCCTCCAGTTGGAACTGAAGAGTTGAAAATGGAGCCTTATTTCACATTTTGCAAAATGTTCTGGGCTTCCTTTTACTGAAACTCAGTGCAGCTCCCTAATTAACTGCTTTCAAAAATCTAAGAAACTATAAATCTTTATCCCAGCAGGAACTGCACTAATGTTCTCAGTGATGAAAGCAAACAAGATAGTGTGTCACAGCAGAATGCCTCTTTCTGTAGGGACAGATATTTCACCATCTTTTTAATAGTCAAGTTTTATGGAACAAGTATAAACATACTTGTTTAGAAAAAGGAAAATGGTGGTTTTTAATTTCTTTTTTAAGGGAAATATTACATATTGCTTAAAAATTTTTGACAGATCAGAATCAGTGATGGCATCTCTTCTCCAAGGAAATTACATGAGGATTTGGCTTACTTCCCAAAGATAGAACTTTAAAGTCAAAATTTAAAATTGGCTGCAGTGGTATATGTATTGTTTGAGATTTTTTAAATTAAAATATTACTAACACTTCCTCCCTGGACATGTAAGTATTTGGACTCCTGTCATAAAATAAGAAGCCTTGAGGAAGACCTTAGTCATTACTTTCAAGTCCAAATGAAGTACTTCCATAGGTTAATACTTTTTAACAGTGTCAAGAAGCCTGCAGCTGTTTGTAGGTAAAGCACCAAGTTGTTTTTTATTAATGTTATTATTTAATTCATACGAGTCAGTATTCAATCAGTTCCCCAAAAATATATTCTCTGGAACAATTCTACTGTCTAAAAAATGAAATAATATAAAAACACTTTCATATGCAGTCATATTTTTGTGTTAAATATAAGCCTCTGTATTGCAAGTAAACTTCCTGCATTATTCTAGGCTTACAAGTTTTTCAACCTGCCTATAGCCCAGTTATAATCAACTTATTACTTAAAAGAAGCAGCTCAAACCATGTTTGCTATTTCCTTGCCTTGAAGTGCTCAAACACAGTGAAACTCTAGAGCTGAGAGGATCCCACTGTCCCAAAATCCTTCCCAGGCTGCAGTCCAGTGGCTGCTGCCACGTGTTGTACCATGAACTGCTGGTTCCCAACACCTCGGGGTGCCTGTCAGGAGGCAAAGGCCATGTCTGTAAATGCTGAATGTACTTTAGGGTTTTCCTGGTAGGTGCAAACCAGGGCCCACCAAAGCCAGTGCAGTGACCACGTGTCCCAGGGTGGGTGTGCTGGACATGTGAGTGCCCGCAGCAAAGCAGTTGTTAGCACAGCACTGTGTGTGCCTGGCACGGGGTGCTGGGGGACTGTGCCAAGGGAATGCAGGATCCCTGCTGCTCAGGGGTGTGCAGAAATACAGCAAATCAGACTCGTTGGCAAATGTCAAAATATGCTCCTTGGGCTGAGGTCCTCCCAGCTCCCATGGCTGTCCAACAATATCTGAGAAAATTTTTAAGACCATTAAGAATAGTCGGGGAAATTGAGACAAAAAATGCTATGTATTCTCTCTGATGGTGACAATTGTTTCTCTTAAGTTCACTTTTGCTTGATCTCATTTTTCATAGATCTGATCCTTACCATGTTTTGGAAATTATGAGGGTACATGCATCCCACTGTTAACCACAGATTTAAATGCTTTCCATTCTCACTATTGCAGAGAAAAAAAAAAAAAAGACTGTGACTCTTTCCATCTTTTTGATTGCAGACAACCCTAGAAATGATGAAAATTTCCCTTTACCCCTTTAGCTAATGCATAAAGACTGACTGTTTTGGAGGCCATTATGCTCATGGAATTCCCCATGGGGCAGTTGAACAATCTTCTCATTTTTTGGTGGTGATACCTGAGGCACCTGGCATGTGCAACTGTCCAGCCTGTGCCTGGGTGGAGGCCTCAGACCAAAATATGTGCTGTAGTCACTTCAGCCCTATTCAAATCCCATCATCTTTAAAAAGTTATGACAGGATGGTTCCCTATGCCTAGAAGTGCTTAAGGAAAATGTGTAGTGATCCTCCCTCTTCATGCCAGCAAGGAATCTGTTTTATCTCTCATTTCTGTTACATTAGCAGTTATCTCAAAGGTTTGCATATCTTGCATTAAATACTGTCTAGCTGGATAGCACCTAGAATTGATTTTGGAAAAGCCTTCTTTAGATTTCTTGACAAAGTGAGGATTAATTGGGAAGTGCTTTAGTTTGGTTTGGATTTTTTTTTTTTTTTTGGTGGATTGTTGTTCATAAATTCCAGTTTTATCACCCAGAGTACATTCACATGGGTTTCAGGACTTATCTAGCTTTCAGCTTACTGGTTTTAACTCTGCCCTTTTACATTCAGTTGGAATTGACTAAATGGATTAAGAAAAAATAAATCTTTACCTTAAAACCAGCTTAAAGCCAAGGAATGAAGATCCCCAATTCAGCTGGTTACCCCTGACACACTAGCTTGCCTTTAGCATTTCAACTATTTAAGATGAAAATCCTAACAGGTAAGAAGCAGAAGCAGTTTGCTCACTATTCGTAGATTAGAAGCTTGATTTTCAAATTGGAGATATATGAGTTGTAACCTGCAGAATGGTTAAGAAAGCACATTCTATAGATGGCTTCTAAGCCTCTAAGTAGTTTCAAATTCCCTGAACAAATTCTGATAATAAAAATCATTTCCTGTTAGTAGTGATATCTACTGACCACATTTCACCTTGGCTTCTTACTGCAGAGTATAGCAAAAAGCATCTTTTTAATAAATTCCAATTTACCAAAGGCAAACAAAAAGTATAATTTAGTCTATTCCCAAACATTCTCTCTCTTCATTCATGTATCACAGATGCTGTTACCCAACAAGCTACATGTCCATAATTTTTCTCCTTTATTACTTTTGAGAAATAATGAAATATATTAATAGAAATTTGTTGGTGCAAAGATATTGGGCTGAGAGTAATAGGAAATGACCAGAGTTAATTTTTGTTCAATTCTTGTTTTTTAGCAAGAATTTGCTTTTCTAACAAAAACACTAAGCTTATGCACAAAGGTATAACAGAGGGAAGAATGATGATACAGACCATAGATATTAAAGCTTGTAGGTCCTGTAATCTAGCATTTAAGACATTGGGGGAGGTTCAGTCCCTGTTTCATGCTGAAATGAGAATTCAACATTGCTTTGTAGTTTTCACAGGTAAACTTGCTTCTTCAGAGCTTTTTTGCTTTAGAAATGCTCGTTAGTTGCTAATATTCAGCTGAATCTGCAGATGTCCATGAACACTGTACATCCACACACACCCAAACACTTGGCTGTGTTTGGAAGGAGGTTTTGGTGTAGGACAAACATGTATTTCATGATTGCAACTGAGAAATGCTGCTTCATGATTTGACAAAGAAAAGCTCTGAGCCCTGGTGTTTACCCAGCAGTGCAAAGCAGCACTGTGTTAAAATGTCTAAGTTGGAAAGTACAAAATGTTTCTCTGAGCTCTCTGGGCAGTCTGCTCAAGTAGCAGCCAGAGTCTCTGAAACACACTGTAGTAATTATTTCTTTCAACAGTACCAAGAATGTATACTGTTTATCAGTATTTCCCATCTCCTGAAAACTGGTTCCAGGATATTTAAAGCTACATTTTCAGAATTTTAAATTATATTGTATTTAAATTATATTGTAGGCGATCAGCACCTTTTTTTGGTGATAGAGGAGGAGATTTCTGAGCACTATTGGGGAACCAGAATAAGAGTTATCTATTACAGCTAAGACACAAAATTCCGTTTTCTGTTCTGTTGTTTATGCACATTTCTTTAGCTTCTGAAGCATAAACTTTGGTGCTAGTTGCTTTACTGACAACTTATCTTAAACATGTGACTAATTAAGACTATTTTGTTCAAGTTTCAATTCCCTTATCTTTCTGATGGTTATGATGAAAAATAAAGGATTATCCAGAAATTAATCTCCTGTTGTGATCTACTTGGCTAAGGCCAGAAAACCAAGATATGAACGACTTTTTCAGTCAGTGAAAAATCAGGTGATTAAAACTCATTTAAGGAAAAACACAGAAACAAATTTGCAAGGTGGGAAACCAAAACATGGCTGTGGTTAGACAGTATAAAATTATGGTTTGAGGACCTTCCACCCTGAATCAAAAATGCTATGGCCACATGATGCAAAGCCCCTGTCTAGTGTGAGTGTGTTCTGCCCATTCAGATTTATTCAGAAATTGTGATGGGTTTATTTCACAGTGGCTAGCAGTGCCAAACTTTCTATTCTCTGCCATTAACACAAACTCTGCATTGAGTATTCTATTCATCTTTATAGAAACCACTCTAAAATTCTGTCAATTTTTAGAGAATAATGCATTTTTATGTTTCTTAAGCTCTTTGGATAGAACTGTATGGTAAGAACATAGTTATCTATGAAATATTACAGTTTCAGCCTCAAAGCTATATAACATTCTGTTAAATTCCTTAAAGCCAAGGAATTCCTTAAAGGCTCAGTGGAATGATTTCTGACTTAAAGCTCTTTGAAAAGTAACAGAATATGGCATAGCAGCTTTAGAAGAATAAACTCCTCCAGGTTTGCTTCACATGAGAGTTTTGTGATCTTAGACTTCTTTGGCTGTAATTGATTTTTTTAACTTTTGGAAAAAATAAACAAGAAAAATAAACAAAATCACCACCAAAATATCTGTTATAACAATAAATTACCTCCGCATACCTGATATGAAGTTCTCCATTCTGTATATAAATAGTGTGCGGCTTTCTATAATGCCTGCTTAAGTCAGGTTGATATAATGCTGTTTGCTTCATTGGACCCTGTAGTTGCATTCAGTTCTGGTGCAATGCCAGTGAAATGGACTCTTGGGGTTAATTTAGACAAAATAGTTTGACCTTAAAGAGATTTCTAGAGAGCAGCATTTCACCTTCACTATCTGCTTTGGGAAAGAGTGCTTGAGTTCTAAATGACACTTTGAAATTGGTCCTTTTGCGCACCCCCTTATTATCTAAGTAATTGCTGCATATCAGAAATTGATGGATAGTCACTGGGTTTAATCTACGTGAGACTTCATGAGACTTTGAAGAACTTGCATGTTATTTAAATATAGAAAGCTTCTTTCTATATTTCTATTTCTTTAGGGTAGCTCTTAGTGTTTATCTGAAGTGTTATTTCAGGGGTGAATGATTTCTCCTTCTAACCTGCTTTAGTGCCTACATTTATATCAATATGTTTGTTACTGAGCAGTCATGTCTCTGACTGTGAAAGCCTTGTTGTCAACAACTTGCTGCTCTGAGAGACATCCAATTTGTTTCCATCATAGATGAAGGCACAGCCAAACAGGGATTTGGTTTTCTGTTTGCATACGCTGCGTGGGTACAGGAGTGACAAAGTCTGAAGGAAAATGGAAGGACTTAGCTGCATGCAGTGACAGACAGAACTTTTTCCAGTGTGTGTGTGCAGCCTCTGTTTGCTGAGCTCTTAGGGATGGAGCCTCACTGTGGTTTTCATGATCATTTGACCCTTACAGTACCCCCAATCTGTGAGGCTGAGAAAATGAACACATGCAACAATCATCTTGTGTCTGACCCCTGCTTATCTCAAGAATGGACTTTATAGATGTTATTTTCTTGATTTTAAGCAACTGTAAAAGCAAGAAAACCAGTAACTGCGAAGTGTTGCAAGACAGTCAAACCTACTGTAATGATTTTCTGAACCTTGTAATACAACATCTGTAGATCTCAGAGTTTTAAATGTGTGGGTCTAAAGGCAAAAATTGATATTCTTCTTTGCCCTTATTAACCCTAGTGATTAGCTGGAAAAGTTACTGAGGTAATTTGAGAGTGTTGACATATCCATTTCAGGTAGTCAGTGTGAATTCCAGTTTTTCAGGATTAATTTTTGAGTAGTACTTTCAAAGCATTTAAAAGCAAATATATTTGGTAATGATGTCTTTCTGTCTTAATGGAGTGGAGTTCAAAATCTCTGTAGTTCATCCCTTCAAATTCCCAGGCTAATTAACATGTTCATTGCCATGTAATTGAGCTGGGGTTTGAAAGAAAAGGCAAAACCAGTGAGTTGTGCTCCTTTGAGGGACATCTTTCCAAATTATATCATGCTTAAAATCACATCTTGATGCTGAAACCCACTCTAAAAAGTTAGAATTCAAGTGTTTCAAATCTCAGATTTTCACTGGACTTTGTTTTCTCTCAGGGAGTATCTCCCCTGATTGTAAAATCCCCCACACATAAAACATGGTTACTGCTTTTTAAATGCCACTGATTCAGGAACCATGTGCACAGGACACACATTATCATACATCCACATATGAAACTGTAAATTTTGTCTGTCAGGACTATTCCTCTAGTCTGTTCTCAATGACTTCCATTGCATCTGTGATTCTCCCACACACTTCACTCAATCTCTGATAAGGTCCCCATTTTCAGAGCTATGAAGATTTTTTTTCATACATTTGACAAGTCTCCAAAGAGGAGACTTGTCTATTACTATTAGAGGAGTACATTATTTGTACATACTTGTACATTCCTATAAGAGGAGACAAGAGCCTGGTCTGTTGGACTCTTTCCAAAACTTTGCTTTACTTGAAAAAGTCATTTGTGCACTTTTCAGCTTCATCTAAAATGAGGATAATGTTTGTTAACATTGTAGAGAAGATTTTTTTAAGCTCTACATGTGCTATTTCTACAAATGCACAGCATGTAGAAATTGTATCTTGATGCTAGAAACTGCCTTCTGTCCAGATTTTAGCACAATATGATTCTTTTCTTGATCTATAGTGGTGCAGTTTTTTGGATGGAATAGAGATAGTTGAATGGAAATGGTTTTAGAAAGATGAGAGCTACCTTTGCTGCCACCAATTACCCATTAAAGGGGGAAAACCAGTAACAAAGGCAAACCCAGAAGTCAGTGGATTGTTTACGTTTATTCTGATTAGTTTGTGAAAGATACTTTTGTTTTGGGGTTGGATCTTCGTTTTTTCCTAGGTGGGTTTGTTGGGTTTTAAGTTTGAGGGGTTTTTTTCATAAAAATGTGAAGTAACACTCTACTTTCTTCAACTGCTGTTTTAAAAGTATTGGATTGAAATTTGCTTGCCCTTTGCTCCTTCAGGCACAAATTGAGTCTTGTCAAACCAGACATTTGAGAATCTTGGAGAATTGTTTCTTGAGCCAAGTTACTCTTTGTGCTCTTCTATGTTTGCAGAATGAAAAGATGATGTTTGACAGCATTGGCAATTCTGTTACAGGGATGATGAATTCTCCTCAGCAGCCATCAGTGAAAATTGATGTAAATCAACTCCTTGAAGGAGGCAGGGCAGTTAATTTCAGGAAGTGCAAAGTTAAATGAAACCAAACAATTAATCTTTATTTATGCAATGATTTAAATTGGTTTATTGGCAAAAGACTGTATTTGTAGTTATCACAGTTGCTGTTATTAAAAAAAAAAAAAACAAAACATATGCTGGCTTTTGTGCATATAAAAGCTCATTCAAATCAAAAATAAAAAATAGGCAGGAATATATAATCTCTCTTTAGAGAGGTTCCAAATTGCAGGAAGATTCAGAGCTGGGCTTTAGCCAGGACAACTTGATAGGATATTTTCAGAATTTTTTAAGTTTACAAATTATATTAGTAGCTGTATTCAACTTTTAGTGGATCTGAAAGTAAACTGTCTTCAACAAAGCACTGTTTTGAAATTTCAGATCCTTGGCTTCTGTTCCTGTTTTTTCATGTGTAGTGTGGCTGTTGCTTTCTCTGGGAAGTTCAGTTTTATTCTGGCATCAAATTCCTGGTAATTCTCTAGAGTTTGTCAGTAGCTTGTTAATACACTCAGTCTATGGCTGTGGTATACACAGCAGTACCCCAGTTTTGGGTTTGGGTGGTAGTTACAGTCTGATCTGGACCCCTGAGAGCTCCATAAATATGGTCCATTTTCATGTCAGTGATAGTGTTGGGCTTTTCCTTCTATATTATTCTGTGGAAGCCCAATGAAATGACAGCCCACGCTCCTCAGATTCTACAGTGACCTAAATTTGTAGTCCATGCTTAAAGTTCTGTCAGAGTTTATACCAAAACAAGTTTTATTACAAGAATATTGTAGTTCTTTCTGTATATCAGAGATATGAAGCATTAAGCTACATGGATTTAGACTTCTGAGATAGAATTAACTTTTTAATAATTTGGTCCTTGGTATCCATTTTCTTTTTAGAAACTGTAGTTCATTATGTTTGTCTTAAATTGCTTCCTGTATTAGTTTTAGTTTGCCACTGATGTTGGATATTTAAATTTAAAATCTGCCAACTTTCAGCTATAGTCAAAACTAGATATCTTTTTAAGCTTTGGACAATTTATAGAGCAGGTAATTGCATTTAACATTTTTAAGTTCTTTTAATTTATGCTTTGGGAGGGGTTATACTTTCAGTGTGCATGCTAACAAGCAACTAAAATGGTTCATGATTAATAATAAACTTACTCTAGCCTACTCAGTATTTCTCCTATGGAATTGTTTGTGTGCTGACAACACCCAAATGAAACCTGTGCTCGTAGCTCCCCTCTCCCCACCAATGATGATGAGCAGAGTGATGTTGCTTCTTATCCTGCTTGCTTGAGTCCTCTGTATTTAATTTGCAAAACATTGCCAAGGGAAGCTAAAGACTGTTTAGAGGACTGGGGTAGGTCTATCTGTTTCTATCAACTAATTTGTTCTGTCCTGTTTGTTTTCTTTATTCTTCCTGTATATTTGGCAGGGAGCAGACATGAATTTGACTGTGTTCTGTTGAACAGCCGCCACTGCCTCAAGCTGTTTCAGTAACACCTTGCCAAAACACTTTTTCTTTCCAGTTTTGTCTCCTTGAAAAAGGGAGGGGGATTAGGGCAGAGATTGTCACCTGAGAGTTACTTTGGGACTAACTGGGTTGGTATCAGGAGGTGAAATAGTTTCATCATCTTGAATTGGGGCAGAAGATGTTGAGAAATCAATGAACAAAAAATCCTACAAACATATGTTGTCTCGACAAAACTGGTTTTGGTTTCTATTACTGCTGTCTCATCAGTGGATCTTTAAAGTTAAATTGCAAAGTGATGCTTGAAACAGAAACTTATTTAAATTAGGTCCATATCCTAATATACCATCTTTTTTTGATTTAATAATTGTATTGTGCTTAGAAATTTGTCACAACCAATTTTATTTTGCTACCTGTTTCTATCTGAAGAGTTCTCAAAGGTTTTTAAAAAATCAGAAAATACCCTCATCTACTAATAGTAGCTGGAATCCTTCTATATGTTGGAAACTTTATAATAATATATATATAACTAACTATTTACCACCTGTCAGTGTCTTGCACTTGTTTTAAAATCTTCTGCTTAAATATTATCATCTTGCTCTATAGACTTCAAAATCCTGGTTTACAAGGACAGATAAATTTTTTCATACAGGTTAAGATTTAGGAGGTTTACAAATGCAACAGAAAATGTACCGTTACTTGAAAATATAAAATAATATATTTTATACTATATTTTATACTTCTGAATCATATTTCCCCACTCTGTGTTGCAAAGGGGGAGCTGTGTCCAAAGCATGTGTGCTATGAGCCCATGACAGCCTTGTTCCTCCTGCTGTGTAATTTTTAATGTGCTGTCTGATGTGGAAGACAGTTTAATGAGAATTCTGATCATGAATTCAAATTTAACTGCTGAAAATGAACAATTGGTAATTAAGTGAATGTGATGTGATAACTAATCAGTTGATGTAGCAAATAGACAAAATGTAGTTAATTTTTAACCAAATATTTGAATTGTTTGAGAAAATGTTTTGTAATACAAGCAGAAAAACTTTGCTCTATTATTTTTAATTATAATTTCAGCTTACTTGAGAATGACTTGCAGTGTTCCTAAGGCAGGCTTCAAGGTCAGACTTAATCAAAAGGTAGATTAAGTCTATCATTACATGTCTGGCTATAGAGATAAAAAAAGCCAACTTTTTTCATCTCCGTTAGTATATAGTTGTTCTCAAATTTACAGTTTATTCCCTGTGCACAGCATGGAGTTGCAAGTCATTAAGAGAATTCAGTCTTTCCTTGAAACATACCATAGTGGATTTATTTAAAAGCTTAATCATGTTCCCTCTTTTATCTCAGTATCCATAATTTTATCTTATACAGTAAAAAATGAATTAATGAAGTAATGATTAACACTCCACTTCTTAGCAAGCAGTATTTTGATGGTAACCATTGTGCATAATAGAGGATGTTGTTGGAAATCTTCTGCTGGATGATGGTGATGGCTCATTTTCCTCCACTGAAACAACAATGTGAGACTAGGGAAGAAAATAAAACTGGAAGTGATAGATAACTTTTTGCCTTCAGTGAAATCAACTTCGTTCTGTTTCAATGTAAAAAGAATTGGGATACACTAGGTTCTCTTGTAATAACCATTCACAGTGTTTTGCTAAAAGAAAATAATTGGAAACTGTTTAGGGACTTGTAAGCATAGAGTAAATGAAGTCTCAGCTTCTTGTACAGAGCAGTCCTTTGGAGGATTCATCATCTTTTTGGGTTTTTGTTTTGGTTTTTGTTTGCCTTTTTTTTGTCCTGCCCTGGTATTTCTAGAGCACAAAATAACAAGCCAAGTATGGCATAGATTTCATGTGTATGTCAGAGCATACCTGAATAGCCCAAAATTTTTCTTACCACTGGAGAATCTGGTGTAACTCTAAAAGGCAAACCCCAGCTCATAATGTGATTGGGTTCCTTGCATTTAGAGAGAGGAAATTTTCAAGTGAGTACAAAATAGGATCAGGAATCTAGGCAGTAAGAACCCTGTGTGATAGTAGGGACTTCAAAACAGAGCACTGCCTTTCTGAGAGTATCATGCATTTTTATCTATATGCTCAAGAATAAAACAGGTGGCAAAACATTTTTGGTTAATAATGAAAGTGGAGAGATTTTCACTTGTGCATCCCTTGTAGGAAAAGAAACAATTCAGAAATGAAATAAGAAGATATAAGAAATCCTGTTCACTTCTGTTCACTCATACTCACCAGAAAGCATTCTGGGAAAGGTTCAACTAACAGTGAGGTAGTTTTAGTTTTACAAAAGGATCAAGGAATGGATGTTAATGGTTAAAATATTCTGTAATAGTAAAATCCTTTCTTTTCCTTCTTGCTCTACTGAAGGAAGAAAAACAGTAAATTAAGTTTAAATTTTCATCAGATATGGCATGCACATTGAGCTTAGTTTGTACTGTGAAATGTAGTTGGTTTCCAGCCATCTAGAGAGGGGAGGGGGGAAAGCTTTAGCTGTCTTAGTCAATTCCTGTCTTTTTTCATTTGTGGAATTTTGTCATCTCCCTCTGGTGGCAAATGTCTGAAATATCCACCATATCCACCACACGGCTGCTATGGTGGGGAGGAACCCCTACGTCTGTTCCAAGGTGCACAGTTGAAATCAGCAGACTTACACTTACAAATATGCAAAGCACATCATTTCTGTTCTCTGGAGCATAGCTTTGATGGGAGAGAGAATGAAATGAAGGTTGACCTGAGAGCTGGGATTTGCAGCAATCTATTTGCAAGAATGTCAGAAAAAGGCAACAAAAACAGAGGCTTTTGCAACACAGACCGAAGGATGGGATGCCAGACTTTCATGTGGCACAAAACACTGGCCTGCAAGTCCAATTGTCCTTTTTGAAATCTAATATTAAATACTGGTGGGGGTTAGGATCTTTCCTGTTTTTTTTGTTTGATTTTTGTTTTCCCTCATGGAATTTTGTCCCATAAGTTGCTGGAAACAGTAACAACAGAGTCCTTAAGAGAGACAAAAGTTGCCAGGCTCAGGAGCAGAGGGCATCTGGCTGCGCTTCTCTTATCTGAGGAATCTCTCGGAGAGGCAGAGTGTAAGGGTTAAAAGCATTGTGCCTAAGCATATTTGGGCAAGCATAACATGTTGTAAGCAATATACAAGCTAGCAAATATTAAGCCACAAGCTAGAGACACAGGATGAAACTTGGCAAGAAATAGGGAACAAAACTTGTAAAAATCTGATACATCTCAGGTGCCACTCTGGGACCTTTGCTCAGCCCTGCCTTCCCAACTTGCTACTCTGAGGTTTTCTGCTACAGCTCCTTTTGCTATCCTGAGGGCCGGCCCGCCTGCCCCTGTGGGGCTGCAGGGGAAGCCCCTTTTCCCGCCCGCCATTACCCACGGGCAGACAGGGCCGCCCCTGGGGCCGTGCAGGGGAAGCCCCTTTTCCCGCCTGCCATTACCCACGGGCAGACAGGGCCGCCCCTGGGGCGGTGCAGGGGAAGCCCCTTTTCCCGCCCGCCATTACCCACGGGCAGACAGAGCCGAGCCCGCGCCATAGCGCCCCCTGCAACCGCGGGAGAATCACCGCACCCGCCCTGCCCGGCCGGGAGCCACCAGCACCCCTGGCGGCCGTGACTGGAACTGCACCCAAGGGGAAAGGCCGCACGGCCCAGGGAAGGCTCTCATTGGGTTCCTGCTTTGGTTTGTTGTGGCTGCTGTTGTTGTGATTTGTTTGCCTTGTTATACACACTAGCAAAGAAGTTATTCTTTTCTTGTATCTTTGCCTGAAAGCTCCTTAATTTCAAAGTTTTAATAATTCAGAGGGAGGCAGTCATATTCTCCATTCCAAGGGAGGTTCTCACCTTCCTTGGTGGATACCTGTCTTTCAAACCAAGATAAATACACATTCTCAGAAAGGACAAGTTTTGAGCATAGGAAAATTAATTACAAAAGGTAATAACTGAACTAAGACTTGCCTCATTTTGTACTTTTCAAGACACATGGATGAAAAAAACAAAACAGTGCTTCCTGCCCATTGGGGTTTGTGCTTGAGTAACATTGTTGTCTGTTAAAAAAGGTCTTTTTGTGAAAGCCCGGCTCTGCTTTTCTTCTTAGATCACTAGCTGCACCTTTTCAAATGTGTGCTAATACCAGAGTATTTCAAGCACATTTCCAATAAAACTATTCAGCAAACTTGGAAGTCTACCTTAAAAACTTCTGACTGATTTAAGGTGTAACTGATGTATCTACTCTCTGCCTGTCATGAATAATTTAACAACTGAAGTATTCTGGCTCCCAAAATTCATAACTTGAAACAGTTGTTTAGTAATCTGTTCAGCCTGGCTATATCTCTTTTCTCCCCTGGTCCTATGTATATATAGCTGGATGTATCCACATTAATACTGCCCTTAGTCATCAGTCCTTTGTGTCTTTACAGTTCATCTCTGTGTGTGTAGAATATAAGTAAGTGTTCTATATAAATAAACTCCCAAAAGGGAACCAGATGCTGAACTTTATAGCTGAGTAAACAGAACCACTGAAAGGTGATGTGATATAATACACTTGGCATCTGTGAGTCAGCATTAAGATGTGCTCCAAATACTATTGAAAACACTGACAGTTTCTGGATATAAAGAACTCATTGTGCTTTCATTAGCACTGCTGGAAATTGCTCCCAAGGGTTGTGGTTCTCACTCAATTCAGATCACTTATGTAATTTCAGAGTATGAACTGTTTCAGGCAACTGCACTGTTCACTGATTTTTGCATTGCTTGGCGAACTTTCCATTTAAAGGTTTCTCAGCATTGGATTTAGAGCTAATACTTCAAGTTCAGTAGTCTCGAAGAACTCCCAAAATGTTAGATTAGAAAATGCTACTCACAAGATGCCCCCTGCCCTGCTTAATGATCTGAGTGAAAAAGCAGAGACAGAAGCAGAGACAGTCTGTTGGGTCAGGGCCCTGATTCACCCTACCACTCATCTTCATTAATCTTCTGTTTGCATTGTTGAAAATGTACGTGCTGCCTGTGAAGTGAGATAGCTTCACAGTTAAGCTGGATATCTGATTCCTGGCCTGACTGTCAGTGGAATGTAAATGCACTTCCAGTGTGGGAATTGTGAAGCCCCAGTGATTAGAGAGTGACTGGATGAACACCAGTGAATGCCTGCAAGTGCTGATCACCTTCACTAATGGGGTTCTTCTGACCTGGGGTAAAACTCACCAGGTGAGTTTTACAGGGAGCTCATCCATCCTGGGCTGAATTCTATATTTTAAGGAAACTTTCACCGAAGTCCTCTCTGAGTTTTCACTGTTAGCAGCCACCCCTGAGCCACGCAGTCAGTGCTGTGCTGACAAGACGTTTTGTGCTGCTTAAATACAAACAATGCTGAACAGACAGCCAGAGAAGGTTCAGCAGGCAGGCTGGCCACAGACAAGCTACGAAACTTTTCTCCTTTTAAATAAATGTTCAAGATGGCACAGAAGTCCTGCCTTCTATGACCCATCATTTTTTTCCTACAGACTGGTAAAGCAAAGATTCTGTATATTCCAAGAGCTACACACACCCATGCCTTGAGGTAACTGGCTGACTGTACCTGAACTGTGACTGGAGATCTCTGTGCCCAAAGATACAGGGACATCGAGTTCCCCCAGTGCTGCCATCACCCTGTCACTCTCCCAGTCTTTAAACAACTGCTTCCTAAATAGCAAACTTTCCAAAACACTGAGCCAACTAATGGGTGGTTACAAATATACCAGTTATATATCTGAACACACCTTGAGAGCAACACGAATAAAACATTTGCATTCTTAAGCCCTGATGTAAATTTTAGGTAATCACAAAATAAATATTTTCAAGCATGGTAAGTGTATCTGAAGGAAGCTGCTGTATTGGCGAAGCACTTACCAAATTTTTTAATGTGACAGATCCTGAAATATGGAAATCCATGGCTTAGGTTTGGAGGCAGAAGGTTGAGGCAGTGCTGGGGGTTGGGGGGCTTTTTGTTGTTGATTAGTTTCTTTAGTTTTATTGTGGGTTGTCTGGCATTTTAAATACAGCCAATAATAGCTGAAGCAGATAAAATCCTGATCTTAGTCTGCAACTTATTAATCTATTTCTGAACTAGTTTTCAGAGGTTCTGCAACTAGAGACTCTGATGGAAAGTGTCTAGTTAAATATTAATGTCATTTTTAGTTCTGTAACATTGTGAAAAGCAAAATTCAGGAAGTGCAGAGGTAGAAATTAGATTTTTTTTCTTATGATTTGTCATTTTAACATAGTTTATAGGCAGGATGAGTAGAGGCATAAGAAAAGATTAAATTTATTTCTTCTAAGGGAACAAGCTCGAATGCTAGTGAGGATTTAAGCAGTGTGTTTCACCCCTGTGGGCACTGGGAGAGCTCTGGGCAGAGCTGTGCTGTTACTTGCTGTTACAGGAGGGCAAACAGGTGCCCTAGAAAAGCTGGTGGATAATTATGTGGGTGTGATAATGAGGCACTGGTTTGGTTTTCAGTGTTCTTATTCTGACAGCAAACTCTTGAGCCTCACCTTTTGTCGATGAGCTAAAATTGTGTAGCCAAAGAACACAGACAGGACCAAGTTTGCAGGAAGCTGATTTTGGTTTGCCCTAAGTTTTTGCTTAGTAGTTTTTGCTTTTCATTTAAGATCAAACTAGTTGCAGCACCTCCATAGGAAACATCCAAGGGTTATTTTTCTGTTTTTCTAACCAAAGGCATTGGTCTGTATAATTTATATCACAGCTTTGCATTTTCTCTCTCTGGTTGCAGCCAAGTACATAGATAGGGCTTTACTAATCTCTTTGCAGGGAAAAAATGTCCTCTGTTTTCCCTTGTTGCAGGTTTCCAAGCCACATAATTTGCTCCACTTTGGGCTTCGGATTGACCAAAAAGATCAAAGCAAAAGACATGTAATTTACCATGATCATTTTGACTTGTAGCCAATGTTCAATAAGCTAGGAATTTTCATGGAGGCAGAAGGGATATAGCTTCCCAAATGTCATTGACATTCAGAGGGTTTTGGACACACTTCAAACTTCTTTTACAATCCTATGCTGGAATGGCCCAGCTCTGCTTTCCTTTCTAAATATGCATTTCTTAGTTTATTTTTCTAATTGATAAATTCTCCACATTTAAAACTTGCAGCTCCCTGGAAGATATTAATCTTGCTGACTCTGAGTAGTGTTGACAGCCCAGTATAATTACACGATAGCAAATGACTACTTGGGTCAACACAAGTTACCGAGTAGGTGATTTTCAGATAATTCCCTTTCCTTCCAAAAGTAAGGGAAAAAGATGAGCCTTAGAAATGTGACTAGAAAATCTTAGGTTTCTGAAAACATTACCAATTTTTCTTCATGATGTAGTCAGCATGCAGCTAATTAGTGTTCTACACTAAAGACAAGTTTCTGTCTTCCTAAGAAACTTTCAGAACATACTCAAGCCTCTTACAAAATATCATGGAATTGTCAATATTTTCAATGGAAGAGTAAAAAGCAAAATACATAAAAGCTTAGCAAATTATACATATTTAACTTTCAGTGTTATTAGATCCAGCCCTTCTTCCACCATTTTGGGAATAGAAGAGTAATGACTACTTATAATAGTTAGTAATGGTCGTTAGTTAATTGGTAATTACTAAGATCCCTGAGTCTTCAGTGTTTCCTTGACTTTGCAGATCCTGATTGCTGAAGCAGCACTCTACAGTGACAGAAGTCAAATGTTGTATTTTAATAATTCCTATTAATCTGTGTAATTTTGTGAACAAAATCAATAATTCCATCCCTTGTTTAAATATTTAATGAATTCTAGACAGGACTATATTAACTTTGTATGATCATGCTTTTGCTTAAAAAAAGTGCAACTTTCTGCCAAGTGCCTGGACAAATGTCCATGGGAAGACAAGGATAAATAGCAAAACCTGAACCAAATGGGATTTCCTGTGTTCTCGTCTTGTTTCCATGCTGTTGAATTCAGTCTTAGATGTAGCAAACCTGAGAATGAAATCAAGGTGGGTGTTTTCTCTGCACCATCTTTAGTCCTGGAATGGTAACTAAGAAGGAGGGAGCCTGAACCTCCTTTGCTCCTGATCTAGAGCTTTCAGATAAGGAGATGGATAACAGATAAAGCAAGTGATAAGTGGTCTGTCTTCTGGAGGAAGAAAATCAGGAATTACTTAAGTCACAAGTTTTGCTTTAGTTCTTAGAGCCACTTGGGTTGGTTTGTGCCTGGGGACATGCAGAAAATTTGCTGTGAGGTTTTCACAGATGTGCAGGCATCATATTAAAAAAAAAAAGACAAAAACAAGTGAGAATACAAAATCCAATTCAACAGTTACTGTGTTTACCTTGATTATATGACAATGGCCATCAATAAACTCATGATCCCACATTTTCTAAAATGGCAGAAAAGGAAAGGAATATCTCAAACGGCAACAACTGAAATCCCATCCATAAGTCCTGCAGTGAGCTGCATGTTTTTATAAAGCACCTGTGCAGGTAGTGAACACCAAAGCAAGTTCCCAACCTTTGTGAAAAGGTGGGGAAATAATTGAAAAATATGTCTGTTCTCAGGTGAAGAGCTTTCATTTTGAACACTGGCAGTCAGGGTTATGGTTCCATTGTTACCCAAGTATGAACAGAAACAAAATGCACGTCAGGAATAGTAAAATATCTTGAACTTCTCAGAAGCCTTTTATTTTTAATTTAACTAAAGAAACTTCAAAAATACTTTTACAATCCTAAACTTAGATATGGTTAAACTGGGAATTGCAGTTGCCCCTTCTGTAACCTTTGGTGTTCTCCCCAATATTCCTATTTTTTCAAATGTGATCTATTTTATGAACTCATTATTTTTCCTGTACTAATATATTTTCCTTATCTTCTAATTAAGCACTGCTCCCAGCATACTTATGATGGCACACTCACATCTGCTCTGGCTTCTCATCATTATTTCAGTGCAGGACTTCTGCTGCAGTTGGCACAGGTGAGGCTGTGACCCTGCTCAAGCTGTCTGCTGCTGCCTTTTGCTGTCTTTCACAAGTCTACCAGTTTCCAGTTCAGCTAAGGCAGAAATCCAAGCAGACAGCTGCTAGCAAATCTTCTTAATTGAATTTGAGAGGGGCTTGAACAGGTAGATAGCACCAAAATTCCTTAAATCCCTTTAGTTTTCAAAACTTGTATTAGAACCTTTCCTTAAGATTTCAGTTCTGCATGAAAGTACAGGAGCACTGTAGTTTTCATGTTCAGACATCTCATATGTCTTCCCTTGCACTCACTCACTTCCCTTTCTCTGTGACCTCTTGTCAGGGACTGAAATGGTTCATGCCTTAAACACTCTTATGAAGGAGTTTTGCCCATTATAGCAAAAACTGCATAAAGAAGCTGCAACCACAGAAACCCACCTGTCTTTGAAGATGCCTGACTGGAAATTTGGATTTGGACTGTGGATTAAGTCTAGACAAGATAAAGAGGACACTATTGTTCAACCATCTGAGTTCTAGGGAGAAGACAGCAAGGCTGATGGAAAGGAATGCATCCACAAGAAAGCCAAATGCAGCAGAAAATCATCCCTGTCTGTATTGGGGTGGGGAGACCACAGCCCACAGAGGCCAGGTTTGCAGACTGCCCCCAAACCGAGCAGGCAAGAGGTTTCAGGTGTGTGGTGTAACCTCTGGTCAGAGGCAGTGAACATCCATCCTCCCTTACACAAACTGGCCCGGGTGTGGAACCCCCAACCCCACAGGCCACATCCACAGGACATCCACGTGGGAGGCAGCTGAGGGGTGTCAGGATCCATCAAAGGCCCCCAGAAGTGGCCCCCGGAGTCATTCCTGAGGCCGTGCACCACAGCCTTGCACATGACACAAGGTGATGCCACAGACCCAGAGTCTGCTGCAAAAGACTGCGCCAAACTGCACCCCTACCCCAGAGGGGAAGGCACCTGGGCATTCCCACCTGGCCTGAGCACACATTAACCCATCAAATTCTGCTTTTTTGGGGAAACTCACCAGAATGAAGGGCAGCTGGAGAGGATCAATGGAGCATTGTTGGGATCCATGGAGTGGTGATATTTTCTTTAATCTTTCTCTGTCACTCTCTTTCTGTCCCCCCACCTCTTTTCTCTTTCTTTCTTTCTCTCTCTTATATGTACCATCAAATAAAATCCATACTATTGACTTTGGCATATGGTCTCATTTGCACCTTAATTCAGGCAGAGGCATTTCTAAGAACTTTAAAAGCTGGACCATATCACCTATGATGTATTGAAGTAATCACTGAGATTTCATCCAAAAGTAACAAAATAATGTAAAAAAAAACCAAAACCAAAATGTTCTTATTAATTGTCATAATCTTTAGCCTTAAATTTGTCTAACCAGTGCTGATAATCTTGTTGTTTGGATTTATACTGCCACCTGATATTTTATATTTTTTGGCAACCCTTCATTCTTTTATAAATCTGTTTTGTTGACAGATTTTATTGCTTTTTTTTAATGTTGTCTGTTGTGCAGGTCTTTATTTGGTGTCAATCCACATGAAATACTGAAGTTGATGCTACAAAAGAACTACTGATAAATAGCAGTGGTGTACAATGAGAAATCAGGCAGTGATGGATGTCTTTCTGCATGACTTATAGGTTGTATCTGTAATCAAGGCTATCTGTGTTTTTTGCAGAGCACTGTTTGCAGCTTTCTTTTTGTTTGAGACTTTTTAATGTTAAAGGCTTTAAACAGAGGCTTGAAAGTTTTCTAGAAATAGAATATTTGGTCAGAAAAACATCATACTTTAACCTAGAGTGAGTTCTTTGCTGATGAAAACAGTCAGAACAAGGGCTTTGGAGTCTGGTAGTTTGAGGGCTGTTGTGGTTCTTTGGTCACTGCTGAGGCTGCTTGGTAACACCATATCACCAGATATCTCAGATTTCCCAATGCTAGGCACAAAGCAATGCAGAAGAGATGGAAATATGTTACCATTGCTTGGTAAAAATACCTTCAATTATTTTGCTACTGGAAAACTGAAAGTACAAGATCAAGAAATACAAATGACAAATATAGTCTTGGGCACCTTTCATTTCACAGTGCTTGAGATGTTGTAGTCTTCAGACATGCAGGCATTGCAGAAAGCTGAAAATGGACTTCTAGTGGAATGTGTATTAAAAGTTACTTAAATATAGGGATAGAAGTACAATATGCTTTAATATTATATTTCTCAGTACTCAGTGCTAGAATCATTAACAACACTTAATACATTGTGTGTTTAGCAATTACACAAATGCCATGCTGATATTCTCATCTCCCGTCCTCATCACTGAGTTCCTAACACCAAAGAATATGTGCAACTTTTCACTCATTTCTAGAAAATTTGCTAGAGAAAGATTATTAGTTTCTCAGATTTCTGACTGTGAAGCAAATGTAGCTTGAGGCTTAATGTGCTGACAGTGTTTCCCATTTTTAAAGGTACTCTAGCTGTCATGGTTACAGTGCCAGAAACCAGTCCACCAAGCTTAATGAGAGTTTCAAGAATAAAAAAATAGAAGTTGAAGTCCTTTGAAGAGATCATTAACAAGAAACTGGTTTAAAAAGAAAGCAAAAACATTTTGCTACTCTCTGGTCCAATGGGATTTTGCAGATGTGATGGACATTGTTGGGCTGGTAGAACTGGATGATTTCTTTCCAAGTCACAGAAACATTTTTAGAAGGGGAGGATGTTTAAGCTTTCACTGTGCTACATGCCATATATATCCTTTTCTCTCTCTTTACTCCCCTTCAACCCCTCTATAGTCTTTGTGGCTTCATCTTTGCCCCTCTCCTGCATCCCTACCTTTATTTATCTCTAGGTAAAGACTCCCTGAGATGCCTCTGGATTTTTTTTTGAATGCTGCTGTATTTCTCCTCCTTTCTCTCCTCTCAAGTGCTCAGTAACCATCAGGCAAGTGCACCAAGGTGACAGCAGGAAACTTCTGCTTGAAAAAGCAGCAGCAATGGAGCAGTTGGTGTGGTTGAAAATAGCTGTTCTTGAAAGGGAACTACCATGAAAGGTCTGGCTGGGACTGAAATTTTGAAAAGGAATAGCTCTGTGCTTCATACATAAGTGGCAAAGGCTGCAGGGGGACTCATGACATAATGGCCAAAATGTGAGAAATGAGCAATCCAAAGGTGTTTCTTTTATAATGGTTTCACAAACTAGTGTGCTGAAAGTCTTTCTTGTTAACATCTCATGTAACACTTCTTGCCTCCAAGAAATCTCATTTGTGCCAGCCTCCTGCTGTCTGTTTCCTGTGCTGGAGAGGGGGAAGAGCTCCTTTCCTGCACACATCTCTCCTGTGTGGTGTCTCCCTGAACTCGTGGCAGTAAGACAAGGGTTGTCCAGTATATCTTCATGGCAGTGTTTGCACAAATGGATCTGTTTGAACCAAATGGCTTCTCAAGGGTCGTTTGAAGAGCCTCACCTGAATGCATTGCCCTTCATCTCAACATTGCAGACTGCTGATGTATCTCATTCTTTAAATGTCCTATTCATGTTATATGTGCAGGAGGTGGGGGTCTGCAAGCAGTCTTTTTCTTAGAAATTCTATTTGTCCTTATTATCAGATCTGTTGGGGTTGTTCACATCTTTGGACATGGAAAAAGACACTATTTCCTTCCTTGGGAGTTTTATTCTCTTTCCAGAAGGCTGCAGGCATAGCAGAGGAGTGCTTTTAGAAGTGACCTTTTATCACACCAGAGATAATATTATGCTGTTTGTTAATTCACTGTTGTGATGCTTTAGGCAAATGTGATGAGTGGAGAGGCAAGAAATGTATTTGGTAATGTCATCCACTGTAAAAACAAAAATATTATATGGAAATGCTTTGTTAGCATTGCTCAAAGTGGTAGCTTTCTGGTTTCCAAAATACCAGCAATATTCAAATACTTTCAGAACTCTAACAGCTCTTTCCTCAAATAATTCATAGTCATAGCAGGCTGTGATCTGCTGGTGTGTGTGTGCATTTTCCATTTTTTATTGCCCTTTTTCACTGACAAGAAAAAAAGAAAAGCATCAGAATGTTCTCTGTTGTCAAATGAAGTGAAAAAAACAGGAGAGGAGGACTGCAACATGAGTGGGGAATTGTTATTTATATGATTTGTTGAGGGCAAAGTTCAGATGATTACCTCTAATGTTGCAAAGCTTCGCATGTCAGCCTTGATATATAATGAGAATTTGTTGGTAGATATCCAGAGGGAAAATTGTTTTGAATTCTTGCTTTGAGTTTTCCAGTGTGCTTGTTTCTGTTTGAGAGAATTAGTGGCTCATTGTGGGGACATGTGTTGAGCTGTAACCAAAACCTGCAGTGCTGGGGCAGCAAGAGGCCCCTGTGTCTGTGCCCAGGTGGAGCCTGCCCATGTCACTGCTTTTCAGCTACCAGCCCATCTCCTCATGACCACTCTGAGAACAAATGCATTCCTTCCAACATACCATGACTGATTCTTCTGTGAGGCTTAAATATTGTAGTATACAGCCTACCAGTCGCATATTTTAGGAAAAAAAAAAACAACTGCTCAGACCTCTTAAATAATCTAACCTTGTCCATTTGTTTACTTCTGCCAAATTTGTTGGAGCCCTAGAGCTGTGCTTCAAATTGTCACAGTGATTTACTACATATATTTCTTTCTGAAGATTGGCAGTATATTAACACTGTGTTCTAAAAATAAGCTGGAAAACTTCAGCTTGACTCTTAATTGAAGCTTTACTGATTGTCTATCGGGATTCATTTTGTTAAAAATATAAATTAGTTCTCATTGGGTAAATTTCAGCCGTTTCTAATCTTTCCTTCTAATTTCTGTATTGATTTGAATTAATTGTTATTCCAGGATTGCAAGGTCTTGGCTATGACTGTCGAATGACTTTTACCAATGCTCTATCACACTGGCTTTGAATTTTAACGATTCAGGAGATGGAGAGTTTCAGCAGTCATTGCTGCCTAGAAAGGAAATTAGTTTTCATTGGTTAAAAGTTATTGAAGGTGCTGTCCTTTACAAACACCAAAAGTCTGGGTTTGCTGATGCTGTTTTAGTTTTTAAGCATACTTTTTCAATGTCTTGACAAAGTCACATTTTGACCTGAGCAGTTTCCCTGAATGGTCTCAGAGGTCCTGGCTGGAATCAAGAACTGACATGGTTTATCTTATAGTTTAATTGATTCTATGAGTGACTATCCACACATACCTTATCTCTCCATCTGCCATGGAAACCAGTTATTAATTGTCAGGTGGGGGGAGGGATGGCAAATTTTCTCTTCTCCTACTTTGCAGAATGTCCTTCCCACGTGTGCTCTGTTGCCTGTGTAACTTCAAGCCTCCCAGAGAACAGCTCAAGTGCTCTCTGGGGTCATGACTTACCATAATAAGGTCATTGTTTTGTGAAATCTGTAATGTAATACAAATATAACCCTCCAACATCGTATAATCTTATTGCTCACCAACTGTCTTTGAGACAAGACTTTGTTCCAGTGGATGAAACAGTGAATTGCAGTTCAGAAATAAATGTGTGTGGCTGAAGTAGTGAATTCAGCCATCAGCTGCTGGGGTGGGTTGTGTCTCTTCTTCTGTTGGTAAAATCGGAAAAGCATTTCTGACACACTGGATGTTGTAAAAGCTGATAGGAAAATGTTGCAAGTTCCTTTGACCAGTGGTGAATAGTTTAAAGAACATCATCACTTTGCCACACAAGCATTTTCAGAGAGCCCATAATTGAGGCCTTTAATATTTCATTTTTTTTCCTGAGCAGTACACAGCAGGTTTTTATGGGGACTGAAGAGTCAAGTTCTG
Source organism: Argya squamiceps (assembly GCA_037834095.1). Taxonomy (NCBI): domain Eukaryota; kingdom Metazoa; phylum Chordata; class Aves; order Passeriformes; family Leiothrichidae; genus Argya; species Argya squamiceps. The sequence continues at coordinate 6,928,229 of JBBMKD010000034.1, forward strand.
TTTGCTCACATAAAAGCACAGGCTAACAAAACCCCCATATTTCTTTCTCTTAAGAAAGCAGATGAGCAAAAGAGGAAAGAGCAAGTGGAGCAGGAAGGACGGAGAGGGAAAGCCAGACACAAGTGTCAGATGGGAAGAGACTTTGGGAAGACTGAGGTGGGTAACGCTGCACTTCTTCCAAGGCAGATTTAGGATTCCTGTCTTAAGTATTGTGTTATATTTCACCAAAATTCAGAATTTCAGCCAATCACCTTTGAATGTTTATTGCAAATGCAGTTTATCCCAGCTCTGGGAGTAATATTAATAGAGCTTAGAAGTAGGAGGAATTTTTGTAGCTCTTTTATTTCTGAGGTTTTCATTCTCTCTTATTCACAGAACAATGAAAAGTGCTAAAGTGGTTATGTCTGTGGGGAAAAAATAGTAAATATAATTTTCAAAAGTGGTAAATTCAGTAAGAAGCTATTCTTCATGTCAAGTTACAAACATCTCCTGGGTGACTCTAGGTGATAATCTATGCAAATTGTAAAATTATTGTCATGTAAGAGTTTAATTCCTAAGAGTATCTCAGAAAAGCTGTTGTATGCACAATTAGAGTAGGTACAGGTACTCTGCCTGGTTTAGTTGCCCCCATTTAGTGAATTTCAGTGGTGTTTTCATGCAGCATTTTAATTAAGTTAATGTAAAACTCAGTTTCTAGGGTGAGGGATGATTTATGTGCCAGTATTTCCCAGTGTTTGCCCTTGAGACAGAAGACTGATGTTTAAACTCACTGAAGATGTTTCTCCCTTTTCTGTGTGACAGTTCATTAACAGATTATACACAGAAACATCCTTATACAAAAATCAGATTCATCAACAAATATGTCAAACATTCATTTAATCCCATTCACTTGATGAACACAAATAATCCATAAAGGTGATTTATTATTGCCACTTGCTTTATCTTGTATGATCAAGCTGTAATCAATAAGAGCTATTAGTCTTTCAAGTTAGAGATTTATAGACCTTGGTCATGGAGTAATAGCCAATATGCACATAAAAATCAGTTTGAAAAGCCTTTGCTTTTACATTCATGTGTCTTTGAGACACAGCTACCAAATTGGATTTCATATCATGAAACAAACTGGATCATAATAATCTTAAATCAAAGAAATCAGAGGGGAAAATGGGTTTGTTAACTTAGCAATTGATTTCTTTTTCCACCTATATCATACTGGAAATCCAGCTACTCAGCATTTTTTAAACTGCATTCAAAACAGGCTTTTCAACAGTCCTTCACTTAAGATCTCTTATCCTGGAGTGATTTAGGTCTTGCTTTGTAGAGTGTCAGGATCAGCCCTGGGACTTGCAAACAGCCCAGAGCAGGCTGATTCCAGAACTTTGTGTATTGTATTCATTTTTGTTACAGTGATTTGTCGAAGTTACAATTCCAGCTTCCATGTAGTAACTTACAAGTTATAAAAGTTCTTGTGACCTTCAAATTTGTCTCCCTTCAAATTTAAATAATGTGAAAAAGTTAAACTTTTTAACTTAAGGTTGCCTTACTTCAGAATCATAGATAAAATGAAAAGTTCCATTTTGGGGGGGCTGCTGTTGCCTGCAGACTCAAGTTTATACTGTCATATCCATTTACCTTATATTTATTTGCTAGCTGTTTTTATTATCTTTGAGGAATCTCCTTTCTGGATTCCCAGATGATCTCTAATTCTTCATATGGAGAGCTGGCAAGAAACTCTGCAATAATAAGAGGTAAAAAAAAGGTTTTCACCTACTCCAGCCACAAAATTACTAGCTGTGGTTTAGTTTCAGGATTAAAGGCTTGGTACGTATAGGTAAGGAGGTTGACAAAACTCTAAGTTCTTGAAGGTAAGAGATGCAAAATCACCTGGGAGCAGAACAATTCCTCTGTTCTTAAAAATATTCTCAGCCCAGCTTCGTGCATTTTAATAAAACAAGGTAAATTAGGGTTCATACAATGTGCCTGAAGTCTCTGCTTTCCTCAATGCTGTGTTTGATAAAAATTATGATATTTCGACTATTGAAGTTTCATTTTGACTCCGCAGGTGGGAGATGAGTACACTGAGAAAACAGTTCTAGTGTTTCCTTCCTTTTTGACACACTGTGGCAGACAGTTGGCAAACTGCTGTTACATTAATCCTTCCACTGCAGATAGTAAATCAAGTATAGAATTGTATCTGTATAGCAGCAAATTAATTTCATCCTGTCTCTGTGTGATGGTAGAGGCATTGCTCTGTGAGAATATGTGAGGTCAAGGCAATTAAAAAGTCCTAATTTTTGTGGCTTTTATTTATACATTATTTATTAGAATTATATACTTGGATCTATTTAAAGCTGTCTTTTGGCTCATTATTACAACCTTAAAGTGGAGATTTCCCACTGAAATGATAAATACTAACTTTTTTGAAGTAAGAAATTTGAAGTTTTCTGCAGATGAGAGGCTTATCACGTAGTTAGGTCTAACCTTCCACTGTGTTTCAAGTCATGAAATTATGCAACCATCAACAGGTGTTTCTAGGTTATTAACAAATGAACAGTTAAGTTACTAATCAAGAAAAAAATATATTTCATTTGCTTTTCAGAATGTTGTTATAATTACCCATAATACATCAACTGAATCTTTTATCTCCTTTCAACTGACAGCACTTTGTTCCTTTTTATAAACTAATTTAAATTCAACTTTTATTCTAATATGTAATTTTTTTTTCTTTTTATTTTGCTATCTGTTGCCTCACCAAAATGCTGTCACTAAGTCATTTTTTTTTTTCTGAGAGATTTCAAGAAGTGTTTGGACAGTGCTCTTGGGCACATGGTGTAATTTTGGGGCTGTCATGTGCAGGTCCAGGAATTAGATTTAACCATCCTTGTGTCCCTTCCTACTCAGGGTATTCTATAGTTTTCATTGATTTTATCTCACTTGAGATAGTGTGTATATGTTCCACTCCTAGGGACACACCAAACTGAGTTTTAACACATAGGGGAGAAAGAAAAGTGTGAGATCTTTCCTCTTCCCATTCATATAAGAACCCCTGGAAATTGCTATGGATTGTTCAAATTTGTCTCTAGAAATAAAACTTTTCAGTTTTGCCTTCACTGGTGGCTGAGATATGAAACACCCACTGGAATAAAGGATAATGTCTAAAATAGCGTTCCTGAATTTCAACATATGAAGAGATAAATCTGCCCCTTCCAGGAGTAAGACACAGGGAATGAATTGCCTGATTGTAGCTCCTTTTTAGGCTCACTTAACCTTGAGGTAACAAGGCTTTCAAATTGGTGAAAAACCAGTTTAGGCACCCAAGAACTGAAGCATTATCTATGGTCACACATATTAAAGCCTCTACCACTGCTTCTCATCTGAAGAGAGAGAAATACCTAATTTTCAATGTTCCAGAGGATTTGCTGAATTTTCCCCATAATAGAAAACTCAGGCAACATTCTGTTTGGGACCAGGTCAAATATATTAAATAAAATACTGGTATGTGTTGGATGGGGTGATAAGCTGAGAGTCTGCAGCAATTTCTTCCTGACAGGTGGGCTGCAGGGAGGTTGGAGTGCTGGCAGCCGATATTTAGGATGTAATCTGAAGAAAGCAGGAAAGTAGAAGCAAGGGGCAAACTGTAGAGTGAAATGGAAATAAATGGAGCAGTGAAAGTAGGAAGCTTGATGATGTTTTCTTGCAATATAACAACTGCAAATCCTAAATCACTTAAGTCTAGGGGAGGATGCTTGTTCCACAACTGATGAGTGAGATATAAAGGGGAATGTTTTTACTGGAGAGCCAGAGTTGTTCCACCCCAAAGGGCATCCTAGTTTGCAATGTGATATGGCACAAGGATATTACAAAACCCAGCCTAAGTCCATGTCTGTGTTAAACAGACTTCTTTCTGCAAGGGTAATACAAATTTCACATTATTAGAGTTTCATACCCCTGTGACATGATGTGTGTGTCTTAAGGTTCTTGATGTCTAGCATGCAGCTCTAGTTCTTTCTTTGTTTTCATTAATTTGACAATTTATATTACACAGATTTTGTCACCTACTGTACTAAATCCTTTGGAGCCTAGTGTTAAAGAGAATGTTGGTCCCTGTTCCATGAATACAGCTGATTTCTTCAGATTCTCCAGGGAGTAAATGGAGACAAGTTTTCACTTTCAGCATCTGTGTCTTATTGCTGGCATCTGGCAGCCAGTGTGTACATTGCTGATAACAAACAAGATGCAAAATATACTGCTTTATTTGTAGACTACTCTCCCTAGTTTGCTTCAAGTTTCCTCTTCTACCAGATGTCACTGAGTTTAGGAGTAATGATCTGGTCTAAATGGGCCAGTGATTGCTACCTGCCAGGGAAGCAGCTGGAAGAAGTACAAATATTTTCCTTCCATTTTGATACATGTTCATCTTTTACTAATGTCTTTTCTGGGGTTAGAGATGTGACTGATTCATTCCAGGTCTGTATGGTCACAACTGGGCACTTTTTCAGTCATCAGCTGTTGTTTACTGTAGCTTTACACTGTCAAGATTATTGGGTACCATTTGCTCCAATGGCTGCTACTGTCTTTTGGTATAAATGTTTATTAGCAGTGCTTTCATGAGCATTTCTCTACTCTAGGTCTAAAGCAGTTATTTAAAATTAAGTTAATTTCCCTTTTGGTGATATTTTCTGTGTTTCTATTTCATTTCCTTCTTTGTGCTTAAAAGAAACAGCAGTCTGGCGTGATCTAGAGATGATTAGCAGTTTCTCGTAGGAATTTCTAATGGGCTAGGAAAGCAGGGAAGTCCAGCCTGACTCCTCAGATCCTGTCTTCTCACTAAATCAGTTGCCATTCATCATTTCTAAACTAATCTTGCACCAACTGTAGAGTGAGTTTTGCAAGCTCAAGAATCTGAAGGACATCTAATGTGGGGCTTCGTTTATTTATAAAATTAGGTACAAAACATAAAAGAATCAGAGTAACAGCTCCAAATTCACTCACGTGCCCAGGATGGGAAAAAACTTTACATATAATCCAACACATTCTTTGCAGTTTGCCCCCAGCAAAGGCTGGAGTTTGGGTGGGCTGATCCCCAGCCCCTCCCCAGGGCAGTGTGCCCTGCAGCCATGCCCTGCTGAGGCTGTTTGGGGAGCCTGCAGTGATGACAGTGGCTCTGGCTGCCTGCCTGTAATTTGTAACGTAGCTGTACCCTGTTAAAAAGGTCACCACTAGATTGGAAAATGATGAATGCTTTGGTGCTGCTTCATCTCTTTACACTTTGATCAGAGGTAAATTAATTTGTATTTTAAGCCTATCCTTCAAGTTTAAGGCCTACTGATGCTATTGAATGATGCATCACCAGATTTTTTATGACAGTGGTTTCTATTGTCTGACATAAATAAATTCGGCAGACCTGGTCTGTGTTACATTTTGCCTTCTTCTTGAATTGTTTGTACTTTCCCTTACACAATGAAGGGAAAGAAAATGTCACATAACAACTGAGCATTCTGAAAAATTCAATCAAACATGTTTGCATATTTAGGGAATAAGTAGATTATAAATCTGTCAGGGGCATATGTATAGCTGAGAGAGAAGGGAGGGGTGCAGAGGGCACAGGCTTTAACTCCTTGTGAAAACTGACCTTTTTTCCCCTACATGAATGTGTGCAAGATCTCTCTCAACCTACATGTATTGTCTTTTTCCAAAAAGAGATGTTAAAAGGCTGGTGAGGGGCTTGGAACACAAACCCTGTGAGGAATGACTGAGGGAGCTGGGGTTGTTTACCCTGGAGAAAAGGAGACTCAGAGGTGCCTTTATCACTCTCTACAACTCCCTGAAAGGTGGTTGTGGTCAGGTGGGGCTGGTCTCTTTTTCCAGGCAGCAGCTGACAGAACGAGAGGACACAGTCTTAAGCTGTTCCAAGGGAAGTATAGGCTGGATATTAGGAAAAGGTTTTCTATAGAAAGGTTGATAAAGTATTGGAATGGTCTGCCCGGGGAGGTGGTGAAGTCACCATCCCTGGATGTGTTTAAAAAAAGACTGGATGTGGCACTTGGTGCCATGGTTTAGTTGAGGTGTTTAGGGTATGGATTGGAGTCAGTGGTCTTGGAAATCTTTTCCAACCTTGTGATTCTGTGATTCTGTGATTCTTATAGTGGTCATTTTGGCAATCACTGAGAATATGACCCTCCAGCAAAAGAGGAGGGTCCTATTCTCAGTTTTATGATATTTGTGAATTTTTTATGATGCACGGATGATATGGGGTTTTTTATGTTTTTTATCAATGACATTCACATTTGAGTTGCAGGGGGCATTTCTTGGTGATGCTTGGAGCAAAAGCATAAGTGTGGCAATTCTCTCCTGGGGTGCTGGTGATATTTTGTGTTTCATTTGTCTTATGGAGACTACTGACTTGAGATCAGATATGTCAAAAGGAAATCTCTGGTTTTTTAAAAAAAATAATTGTGTTCAATTTCTATTGATTTTCTGTTACGGTCACAGGTTCACAGGTTCACAAACACACAGGGATGTGTTTGTGAGTGGCATACTTGTAAAAGCAAATATGCAGCTCAAAGAAACTTTAACAAATGTGAGAAAAGAGGCTGTGATGGATATAGGGGGTCATATCCAACATTTTCAACTACTCCTGAACACAAGTTAAGAAGCTTACTATGAAACACATGAATGTTTTGAACTTATGATTTTCCATATTAATAGGGGAAAATTCTGTAAAAGATTAGTTTTTCTTCTGCTGTCTTACAAAATTTCAGTAATTGCTGCTGCTTATGTTTGTGGTGACACAAAGTTTCTGTGATGTGGCTAAATGCTGCATCACTAATGATCCTGTGTTGATTGATCTTAGAACTGAAGAGGAAAAGAGAATGATCATAGGAAATTGGCTTTAAGGGCACTGATGATGGGCAAAGGATGGGCCATGTGACACCTGGTTATAAACAGCATGTACAGAAGTGATTGGATTGAAAAATAGAAAGGAGCAACTCAATAAATAGACAGTTACCAGCAGTGTATTCTTTACTAAATATTAATGGTTCCATTTGCAGATATAGAATGGAATTTATTATTGCTACTAACATAAATATGATCTGCTCAAAGCATTGAATGAAGGAAATATATATTCTTTCCATTCAAAATACAGTTTTTCAGAAAATTAAAATTGTAGTTATTGGTGTAGCCCACTTAATATCTGACTGCTTACAGCCATTGAGCCAGGACAGAGAGTATCCTTTCATCTTAAATTGCCAGCTTGATGAAGGAATTATATTTTGTACTTCATTTAGAGTTTTAGATCAAAAATTCTTCAGGTTCCCTATCTTGTATCATACAAAAGAAGGAACTGAATGAGCTCATTTTCTGTTGATGCATGAAAGAGGGTGGTGAATTAGAAAAAAATTGGCTTTGTGGGGGAGTGCACAGGAGACAAAGTAGATTTAATGTCTGTCAGTACTCCAAAAGTTGTGGGAATGAGGCAAATTCCTAGCCCTGTTTCTATAATAAAGTTAACAACTACATTTTTCTAGTCTAATTTCTTTGCAAAAATGATCTGCTTTATGATGCATGGCATAGTAGGGATTCTCTATTAGTTAGGGCCTTTCAGCAGGATTTTTAGTAATGATCTGTGTACTCATGGTCCACTAAAGTAAAGTAAGAGTAAAATAAAAATTGGAATTTAGAGTTGTATAGAAAGTCATAAAATGAAACTTACACTTATAGACTTATAGTTCTATAATTTTATGAGACTTATAAGTCTCATTTCATGACTTTCTATAAGTTTATACACTTATATAAACTTATAGAAAGTCATAAAATGAGACTTCATTGAAGCATTTGGAACAGGGGCTCTGAATAGCTTCAGAAGAGTTTGTAGCATTTTCCTTCAGCCTTGAACCTTCTGCAGAGACTTTTCTACTGTCTTTGCATGACATCTGGAAAGTCATCATTTTCCATTCAGTTCATAACTCCCAGCAGGAACGTCTGGTATGATAAGAACTCTAAACCCGAGTCAGTCATTCTGGAAAGTTTGGTGGTTGCTTGACAGCCCTCCCTTCCCACCACCTTGATTACCACACTAATGCATACTCACTATTTGGTGTTTACTGTAACAGAAGTTACAAAGTTAAAATCTCAACTTTTACTTTTAAACATATTATAACAAAGGGGATTTTTCAGCCCAGGATGTTTCAGATGGACCTCTGTGCTTAATCCTTCATCTTAGCCACTGGGTGGACATCTGCACATTGTTCCTTCATCTTTGAAAAGATTTATCCTTTTTGAGGTGGGATTTACAGGAGAATGCAGATAGAGGACCTCATTCACCTTTTCCAATGAGGTGCTGTCTTCTCATTTTATTAAACCCATTCCCCACACGTCCAACAGCTAAGATGTCCCTTCTACTGGCACTCTTGATTTGTCTCACTTTTTGGTTTAATGTACATGTTGCAGCAAACCTCTTAATGGCACAGAGAACTCTTATCGATTTATCTTTTCTCTCCTGCAACTGCTGAATGCAAAGTGAAGAGGAGTAATTCCTTGGATTTAGGAGGATTCTGTATGGAAGTTTCCTGGAGGAAAAGGGATGAGATGTTTATGCAACACTTAAATTAAAGGCACCTTATCTTGTAAGGTGCCTGATTTTTAGTTTTCCACAAGGTTTCCCTTGGTTGGATTATATGGCCTGATATGTCCTTGTATCCAGTTTCCTTTCAGCTTCAGCCACAGCATTTCTGTGACTGCCACAGAATCCAAAACAAGGAGCACAGAGGAATTGCTCTTATACTTCCAGATCACTTTTGTCTCCATCCTTTCTTTCTGCCACTTCACTCTCAGATGTGTTTATACTGTTTTTCCAAGGATCCTCCTATGGTTTCACACAAGGAGAAAGAGCTTACATTGTCTCCCAATGCAGAGAAATAATGCTGAAAAAGCTTTCACAAATGTTGGTGTCTTGGCTAGATTAGATTATTGTTTCTGTGCTAATAGAATTCCATGCAAAATAGCAGCAAATATATGGTTGGTTTCTTGTAATGTCACTAAGATGCCCAGAGAGACAAGGGAGTTAAGTGTTTGGTAGTTTTGGGAACAATTTTCCCCATCTTTACATGTGCACTTAGGCTCAGCATTTGCAGAGAACCAGGATGCTCTCTGAGGCCATACAAAAGATGTACAGCTGAACAAGAGATGGCAGATGTTCTGGTTACAAATCATTAGAGAGTCCTGACAGAGACTTTAAATAGTCATGAAGGCTGGATGGATACAGGCTTCTTAAAAGTCCAACTGCTTCATATTGCAGTGATGTTGCTGGCGGCACAGATTAAGGGTAGTGGCTGTTCCTTAGGGCAAAATTCTCAACTTGAACTCTTTTCTGCACAACAAATCCTAAGCATGTCAGGCCCTTGTTCCAAGCATAGAGTTTGCATTAATTTTTTCATTTGTGGGTTTTTTAGAGAAAAATCTTACTCCCTGAACCAGTTAGGAGGCGTATTAGTTCCTTACTGTGCTTAATGCTAGAATCCACAACATCAGGTTTTGAACTTGGACATCCACAGTGGGGAAAAGGTGTGGGACACACTAAGTCTTTGAAACCCACGGAGTTACTCCATGGATAATTTGAGGTTGCCCAGCGTAGAAACTCTCTCAACATGTTTGAGGGAAAAAAAAGATGAAACATTCCCATCTTCCATTAACCTTGGAGGAACCAGCCAGCGTGACCACAGAAGCAACACTGCAGGGACAGCACAAGTTTTCTCTCTGCTTCTTTTGAAGACATGGCAATGACCTTCACAGTGCACTGTATGCAGCTTAATTTATGGATTTGGGAAAAATCTTTGCAAAAGTTCCTCTTCACAGACTTCTGCTTAAACTGAAAGCTGCAGCTAGTCAAGGGAAGACATAAGAGTGGATACAGAGGATAGAGACAGCTGAAAAAAATTTGGAACAAGCAATTGCTTGTCAGAAAGGCTCTTCTAAATTGGAGAGAAGTATTAAGCAGGGTTCCCAAAGGGGTAGTCCTTGAACATAGTCAGTATCTAATGTATATACATGACTGACAGGGAGAGTGAACTAGTTAGTTGCTTATTAAACTAAATTTGGAGCAGCAGAGGATGTGGAACAAATAATAAAGGAGACTTGAAAGAATTCCAGACTTAAGTATGAGCCCTAGTGTATTAAATGAGCTTTAATACAGACAGATGTATATGGCAATAAAGCAAGCAGGAAAAGTACTCTAAAAAAAATCATTTAAACTGTAAGAGAATAAAGCTCAAGGGCTGTAACTCTTACAGCCTGAGTGGAAAGATGCAAAGAACAAACAGCATACCTTTACAACTATTGTTTCCCATTCAATTGATTCACTCAAGTAGCACCAGATTTTTTGCCATATTTACGCACGTGATTACTTGGCCCACAGGTTATTCCCAGTCCTTTTCTTGGAAATATGTTCAAGTATTAGAGAATTGATTTGTGAGGCAATTCTAGCTACTGATTTTTCCCAACAGTAAGAGCAATTGGAGCAATTCTGTGGTAAAAACTGTCTCATCTTCCATTTATCCATCTGTAGGAATGGAGCTACATGGAGAAAAGTGAAAATTTGGACTATAAGAACCAAAGTAAAAGAACAATATGAGTTTATTTTCCAGGTATATGTGTCTTTAGCAAAGTTAATATTATGCCTATGCCTCTGGCATTGTGCTGATATATATCCAGTGTTCTGGAAATCACATATTTTGTGCTATTGCTGGCAGGGGTCCCCTTTTCTCTCTATTGCCCTGATGTGCTGTATCTCCACTTCTCCTGTCCATGGATATAATGTAAATGTATTACCAAATGCTGTCCATCTAGTTGTAGATCTCTGTCCAAACAACTTTAGGGTAGATTATTTATAGAGGCCCCTTAGCACCAGAGTTGCAGGAAGTATAGGAGATATGTGCTGGGTCTGTCCAGTATCTGCTGCCACATCAGGGGCACATGGACTCTCTCCAGGGCTGTGGCAGCATTTACCAGCTCTCCTTTGGCCACATGCAGTTGCATCCCTCCCTCTCCTGTAGGTGTATGGATAGTGTCAGACCATTCTCAGGGACAACAGGAACCAGCCAGGCTTTGGGGCAGTGAGTGCACATCATGTCAGAAGCTCTTCCTCATCTCCTCTGATGAAAACACAACAGGGCAATTATAAACATGCTGCTGCCTCAATCTGACAGAACCCTGCAATCCTTTATTGCTGGCAAGAAAGGATCTGTAAATCCAGGGTCCTTGTCCTTTTCCTTACAGCTGACTTCTGTGAGTTACATGCCCCATTTTGCAGTATTTCATTTTTACACAGCCCAGAGGAGCGTTGTAGAGTCATGTACCCAGAATCCTGCACAGAGCTGTAGCACTACAGTGCTGCTGGCCAGGTAAGGCTCCAAAGAAATCAGTGCAGTGAGGCAAAGCATCTTTTTGCTGCTGGTAGTGTAGTTATATTTTATTGTCTTGGCTGTCACCTTGGGCAGCTTTTCTGGCACTGGCTGATGTGGGTTAATCACGGTTACTGGGGCAAAGACAAAGTTGGGTATAAATTACTGCCGTCAGCTTGAAGGAGGAAGAAAATCAATAGAAAATTCTGATGTTTTTTTGTTTGTTTGGAAATGGACTGGCAAGAGGTTTTGGTAATGATTTAAAATGCATCTTAGAAATGTTTTTAATTATGATTAAGACAGCTGCTAAATTTAACAAGATACAATTAAATACCAGTTTATTAAGTTTGAATTTGTTGCTGATTAGCGGTTACGCATGATGTACCTTTTTAATGTTCCTTAATCCTGAATAAGTGGTTTGGATAATCAATTGGTATTTAATGTATTAATTTCTGTCTCAAAATGCAAAGAAAAACATGCAGTTCTGACCTGTGCATTATATCTGCCCCACCTATTCCAGACCTGCTCCCTTGCACTGGGCCGTTTAAAGAAACTGCAGCAATTGTAGGACAAGGCTTTAGAAGCTCAATGAAGTAGGGATTTGGGGGGGTTGGTTGGTTTGGGGGGTTTTTTGTGGTTTTTTTTGTGTTGGTTTTTTTTTTTAGGCTGCTGTATGACTTGGACATGACTGTGTTGCAAAGAGGGCAGTGGTCAGACATGGTAGCTTTAACCTTTGTCCCACTTTGGGCTCTGCTGAACAGGATCCAGCTTAGCCTTAGCTAAGGCACCTTCATTGCTGCCACTTAATAACATACTTTTAAATATTTATCATTGAAAGCACTGTCAATAAGAACACATGTGGTGCCTTCAGGAAATCCAATTTTAATTTAGAAACTAGAAGATTTACCAAATGTGTGGTTTGTTTTCTGTATTTTTAGAATTTACTGGGTTTTTTAATGGAATGCTTTGGAATACTCTTGCTTGGAGCACACAAACTAATGTTTTCAATAATTAGTGCTTAACACACCGCTTCTTCACAAGCTGTTGTTAGCTGTGTCACTTTCATGGAGCTTCAGAGCTTCTTGGAAACATACTTTGTCTATGCACAGGGTTTTCAGGGAGCATTTGCTGTGATACAGCACTGATATCTAAAGTCTGAGTACTGGTGCAATTTAACATTTCAGCGCATTTAATTAAATGCACTTGGCTACCTTACTCTGAAGTCTCGGTGCCTACAAAGCTCATGTTTGGGTTAGGTGGATGTTTCAGCTTGATGCTGTGCCTCATACTATAACAAGGATGTAATATGCATTACTATAAAGACAGGCAGCTGCAGATTTGTATTTGCAGAGCAACAGATATCACAAAACAGCATAAATAGACTGTTGCATCTACAGAAATATCCTGTATACTTGGCTTTTCAGTATCTTCCCCAGCTCTCTTGCCACATCACTCCAGGTTCTGTGGGTTCGGTTATCAGAAGAAAAAAACTCCTGTCTCAGTAATTAGGAGAAAAAACATGAGCTCTTGTCATAAGAGACTGTTGAATGGCTGGTTAGACCTTGAGCTTAAAGGGTCTTATCAAATTGTTGTGTTACTGATAAGGCCTTTAGGAATTCTGGGCTACCAGATGCTTTGAATTCCCATACTTCAGATGTCAGCTTTGGGATGCCCTGCAGAGCAGAGCAGGGAGAGTCTCCAGAGCCCTCTCCAAGGTCTGCTGCAACCATGGCCAGAGGTGCCCATGCCCTGTGACCCCAGTTTCATCTTCACAGGACTTCTTTAATGTGATTTAATGAAGAATCCAAGATGAATGATTATGTTAGGGACTGAGAGACTTGACTTTCACAAATGCAACCAAAATGCCCTTTGATGTACTGCCACCAGTGCATGGTGTGGTGCTGTCCTTGAACTGCAGTGAAAGGAGTCAAAAAATAAGCCTTGGAGGCAAAACTCAAACTCCAGTTTAAGCAAGAAGGCTCTATAATTGTTATGTAATGTAATCTATATTTGGACAAAATCTTTTGCTCTTTCTTGGGCAGACTGCCCAGAGCAGAGATATCTCTCCAAAGAACAGCAGGTGGTATTTGGGGTATTGCCTTTCTCTTTTCCTATTGATCTTCTGTACTCAGTATGTCATTCTCAAGAACATAAATCCAAAACTTTCATATAAAGACTCAAACTTCCTTTGAGTCTTTATAAGCTCTTCAATAGCTGGTGCTGAAAATCCAAATATTTCAGATTTGGAAAGTGTCTGATTCTTTCTTTTAAGCTATACAAAAGGTGAAATTTAATATTTTCAGGAGAACTGCAGCTCACACAAGTATGCTCTACAGTCTTTATTTTAGAGAGATCATCTAAGCTAATTCAGGCTTTGAGATGCATGGGTTTTGTGGATTTCACTTTAGGGAATCCCAGAGGTGGGAAAATTATTGTAACGCTTTAGGGAGTTATGGAAAAGAGACCTCAAGGCCCTGCTGTGTAAGGAATAAGTAACAGATAATCAGATGGGAGAGTGTTGCCTCCTAACTGGTGATAGAAATGTACTTCTCAACTTTATCTCCTTCAACCAGTATACAGGGACTCCTGCAGTCTACAAACTGTGACTTAGTTGCATTTCCAAAGCCAGGTTGCCCTGAATGCAAAGTGTCCATCTGCCTTTTTTTGAATCTCAGACAAATTCCATTTTATTATAAAACTATATATATTTTAGTTTCCTTCTCTTTCTGTTTCTTTTATAGTTGTAGTTAGGGAAATGAGTCAAAATCAGAACCATCACAGAGCTGTTGGAAGGAGGGATGACATTAATTTAGCCAAGGTAGAAAACATCTGTGATCAGTGGTGCAATTGTATTTCAACTCCTCCTGTGTTCTCCTCTTTTTAACCACACTGCCTAAGGTGTTCCCACCAGATAATTAGAGTAACATCCCAAATCTCTTTTCCCCATGCTTTTTGAAAAGGAAGCAGCATAGCATCCCACCAGACAGATTGGATTTGACTGCTATTCTTATATTAGAGAGCAGCAAACCATGAGACAAGAAAGCTGCGAAGTTCGTTGCAATATTTAAATCAGGACTCCTGTCCTCTTTCTGAAATTATTTAACCTTGAGCTTATTTTTCTCTGAGAAAATTATCTCTGATGTCAGAATCACTCAAATAATCAGTGATGTTGCTTAGTCACAAGACTGAATTTGCTGGTTCATTAAATATGCCTTGCATATGTGGTTATCTAAGTGAAGAGAAAAATTACTGCAGCTGAAGGAAAACAGCTTTTCATTGGGTTTGGTTTAGATGTTCTTTAAATAGTGGGATTCTCCCCATATCTGATGATAGGCAAAAGCAATTACTGAATTAGCGGGAACATTTTTGAAGTCTATTTGCCTACAAGACTGGTGTATGTTTCCCAAAGAGAGCATGAGGGGTCTCGTGTTTAACACTCCCTGTGCAGCACAGAGTAAGGAGTGTTTGGCTGTGAGGCAGCACAATTAGATCAGTTGATTTAATTTATAAAATATTATTCATTTGCCTGTTCATTACTGTAGGTAAGGATTTCTAATGCAGAGAAACATATATACAAAATTTTAAGAAGCTTTTGAACATTCAACAGGAAAGAGGTTTGAAGAAAAGGGTGCTTTGCATCAAGGGCAGATTAAAAAGCCAGGCAATGGAACTGATCTCTGTACTTTTGCCTGAATCTGTTCTTATTTGAGAGAGACAAAGAAAAAATGGTCGTTGCTGCTGGTAGACTGGCAAGCTAAAAGAAATTACCTCTTATTTCACACATTTTCTGTTGTGTAGGGAGACAGGCTCACGCCTATAGTCTCTGTGAAATAGATTTGAAAAGACAGTCTTGGCAAAAATCTAGGCTTTCTGCATATCATAAAACTGTATTATCTCTCCTTCAACTCTCTCCTAACAGCATTTCTCCCAGGAATAGCCCTAAAAATATTTATTCTTTGCAGTTGTATGTGTTAGGTGCAAATATTGTTTTCCCTTCTCCAGACTGTAGTGAAATTTAGCTGAGATTCATGATGTCTGGGGAAACTTGGTGTCCTCAGATGTCTCAATACCTGGAATAGAGAGAAGGGAAGAGTTTGGTAAAAGACTATTAAATTTATGTTTCTTTTGTTTTTCACTGTGAAGTAATGAAAATGTAACATAAAATGTTTTTTAAGACACAGTAATAATTTCTTATTGGTTTACTACATTTACATTGTGCTCTTACCACAATATATTCTTTTTATTTTTCTACTTAGTGATCACATTCACATCACCTATATTTTGTGTCTCATGGAAAAGTATTCTGCTGCTTTTTCTATGATTATAGATTAATTAGTTGTGAAGATTCCAATCATGATTCTTAGCCAGATCAAAGAGTCCTCTCTTCCTTTATAACTCAAAATAGGGTTTTCCTCCCTTAGAAGAGCCCACTCGCTCATTGCTGCAACCACATGACTAAATAAAATCTAACATTGCCATCTAGTGTCCACGTTCTGGGATATTGCAATTTTTTAGCCCAGTGGTATCAGAGAGCCTCTGAGTATCACTTGTGATTGTAGAGTTCCCAAGTGAGAGAAACGTTGCTTTTTGCCCAAAAGTTTCCTTTTAGTCTTTTTTTTTTTCCTCAAAGAAATAACTTCCTATCTAATGCCATAGCAACATTAAGTGTTTTATAATGATGCTAAGAACCTCAGCTTTTGCACAGTTTCTAAATTATTGTGTTCAGTATTGGAGCCAACTGAGGTAGGAAGAGCAGAGAGTAAACACAGAGAGTCTGTGCTCTTCCTCCCACTGTTCGGGAATCTGTTTGAAGTGTTGACACAAGTGAGCTTCTTACCATAGAGTCTGATTCACCTGGGGAAAAAACATTCCCTTGGAGAAGATGTCTCTGCACTTTTGTGACACAAATTGTCAAAGTGACCTTAATGAAACAAGGAGAAAGGAAAACTATTCAAGAAAGCATTTAAATCTCTGGGGATTTGTTTAGAAATAATGTGTATAGGATACATTTGAATATAAACAAATATCATGTCTTATAGGGGAAAGCCCAATTTTTATTAGTGCCCCCAGAGCTTGCAGAACCCATTGTCCACAGCTTTTAGCACTGAGGGTGGCAGCGTGAGCAGGCTGAGTGTGTTCCCCTTCCTGCTTTAGGTGTCTGCAAAATAACTTAAATATATATAATGAATGGTAGAAGTACCTCCTTAAGAGATGCATTGATTTTAGATCTATTCACTTCTTAAGTAAAATGAACTGCTACACTGAAAGCTTCTTTCAGAATTGCAGCCTGATAGCCCCAAGCAGGCTGTCAGGCTGCATGTTTATTTACTGCTCCATTGCACCCCCATGATTGATTCTTTCTCACATTCCACTATTGATTTTTCTGTTCTGTCTTTCTTCCACCAAAAATATGAAGAGGTTCCTTGCAAGCCAAGTAGCCTTAACCACTGTTTGAAGAGCCCTTTCTTTAGGGTGTCTTTCCCCAGGCTGCAGCAGCCAGACAGGAGAGCTCAGCCTTCCTCCAGCTGGGAACACCAGCACAGCTCCAGCCACGGAAACTGTGGAGATCAGGAGCCAGCTGACAGAGAGTTCCAGAGGAACTGCAGAACACCCCACAGCCAAAATCTGTGATGTGATCTGATGTGACCACAGGTGATTGTAATAATTTTATTCCTGGAGTTTTATAGGAAAACATATTTTGCCTGTATTTTAGAAGATTTGTTATCACTGCCCCTTTTTCTTCACAAACACAGACAATCAACAGATGTCCACAAATCCTGCTGGGATCCCCTTTTCTGAGGTCAGGTGGCTGTTCTTTGTGTTCAATACACTCTCAACCTTTGAAATTCAGAGTAAAAATGTAAAACTTTGAATGGGAGATGAGGAATTAAGTCAGGTAGGGTTGTTAATATGCCTTTAGAGCCGTGCATTTCTTTGGTTAAGAGAAACTTTGCTTCTCTACAGTTTTGCAAACACTTATAAATTTCTCCAATAAATCTTTTATGTTTACTGTCTTGATTAGTTATTGCTCATGTGCTTCTGTTTCTAGTTTATAGTCCTGTCTAGTGAGATTATACAAGATCTAAAAAGATACTCAAAATTGCTAAATTGTGCTGAAAGCTTTGCTCACATGCATGATGAAAGTGATTCTAGTCGATTTTAGTTTATTGGTTGTTTTTTTGCTACTTTTTTCCCCCACTGTGTGTTTCTCTTTCTCCTGGTCAATGAAAACTAACAAAACTTCTTTTGATCAAGTATCATTTTGTAGGTTTTCATTGCTGCAACCTTTAATATTTCACAAATGAAATATTGTTTCATTGCAGTGTGTGTATAGTGCAGGAATATAGACAAATGAGTTTTGCAGATCTTCTATCCAAGGAAAATTATGTTTATTTAGTATAAAAGGTAAATTTTTCATCTAAGTGAATTGGAAGCAACTTCCTTCTGTCAATAAAGAATATTCTATCATTGGCTTCATTCTATACACTAGCAATATCCTGTCATTCCTCTGGACTAGAATTTACTTCACATGACCCTGCCTTATGGAGGGTTATCTTTTTCTGATTCCAATAGCAGGTATTGGCACTAGGAAGGTGAATTTATTCCTCCAGAAGTAAAGATCTTCCATTCTCAATGTCAGGCAAGTTGATAAATCACTGTAAGCTGTGGGCTTGTGCTGTGAGCTCAGGTACAGTTGATCAGCCATGCATAGATGTGACTGCCATATGTTTTTCCAGGACAGAAAGACACCCTGGGACACACAGGTTCAGATTTTAGGTGGAAAAAGGGCACATGTAAAATGATGAAATCAGCCAGTGAGAATTTTCTATCCGAGGTGAGAAGGGAGTTTACATGTGGAAGTGGGAGAGCTTCCTGTGGTTTCTCTTGTCCACTCTGCACGGAGCTGCCTGGCTCAGACCTTGCCCACCCCACCACAGCTGAGAGGGAATTTAATTCCAGAGTTCATTTCCATGGAGACCAAGGAAACAGCTGACCAGCCCTGCACATGTTCTGCCAGGCTCTTATCAATACATAATTATTAAAATAGTGCTCTAAAGCCAGTGAGATGATTTTTGTGATGGGTGTCTGTACAATAAACTACAAGGGATCCTTTCAGGAGCTCTGCAGTGTAAATGCTGTACCTGGTTGAAGATCAGTCCTTCATATTTTGGTGCACTCAAAATCACAACAAATAGCATGAGAATTAGCCATTCGCCCCTTGAAACAGTCACAGATTCTGCTCCCTCCCAAAAATATTAGAATTGCAAATCATTGTGAATAACATCAAGCAATCAAAAGCTAATGTAGAAATGTATGCAGAGATAAAGTAGATACTGTGTTCTGCAGGTTTAATGAAAAATGTCTTTTTCTTTTGTAGTCATACTTTCATTTGATCTGTTTCTCAGACTTTTCTGTGATGAAAAATCTGAGCAGATTGATTCATAAAAAGAGTAGTATTCTCTGGTCATTTTCTTTTATAAATATTTATTAAAAGTTAGAGTCCATTTCTATTTTAAATCTGTTTCCAGAAAAAAAATTATGTTGGTGTTACTTTTGTATTGTTTGTCTTAGAGAACCTATTATACAACCCAGAATTTTTTATTTTCTTTTTGCTTGTGATACTTCCTGTCTCTCTAACAAGATTTCAATATGACTGCAAAATGGGTACTCCTTCAAGAAGGAACTTTTGCATGTTATGCAAGTTATTCCTCTTGGCACAAGAAAGACCTGATTGGTTTAAAGCAGTTTTTGAGGTCTTACAAAGAAACAGCAGGTGTTGCAACGACAACATCAGTCACTGTGGTATTGGATCTTGCGCATGCACGGTCACTATTAGACTTGGCAAATCTGTAGCAGAAGTGTCATCTGATCACACAGGTAAACTCAACATCTTCCAGTTAGTAAATGTAGAAAGTGCTTGTTCTGACCAATAAAAATGTTGTTTAATTTACTAAGCATAAACTCAGTGGGTAAATTGAGAATAATCTCAATTAAAACATGAAAGAAAACAAAAAATGGAAAAAGGAGGCATTGTTGATAATGGTGGGCTGGGTTGGTTTTTTTGGCATTTTTATCAGAGCTTTTGTCCTCCCCACTCCTGTCCAGTCCAAACACAATTATGGTGATGTTATTTGAGGCAAATGAGTCAGGCTGGTGAAATATCTTTCCCCCCGTAATAGCTGGAAGCCACCAGAAATCCTGTAGTGGCTAATTATGAAATTATCTGTCTCTAAGGAAAATTTCTTCTTAACTGCGTGAGCTGGCTTATTCCCTGGAGGAAGAATGTTTTATATTTTTCATATAATTACACAAGGGAGCTTAGAAAGTGCTGAAACAAATTCCTTTTTTAAAATAAGTGGATATTAGAAAATTATAAAATCCATTTTCAGCTTAGACAGAAAATAACTAACATGGAAAGCAGGCACAAGGTAGAAAAAAAAATCTTCCAGAATATTTTCTTTTTATTTTGAAGGGTGGATGTTAATTGAATATTTCCTCTTTCAGAAATGGCTAATAAGAGTGGATTTCATACTGACTGCTGGGTAGAATGGAAAAATCAAGTCTGGCATTGCACAGCCTCTCCCATGCCTAGTCCTAGGCTTGCTGAGTCTAACCCACTACAGGCCTGCACTAGCAGAACTAAAACAATTTTCAGCTAATCTCAGATATGAGAGCATGAAAAAATGTCACAGATACATCCAGCTATAAAACTCTATTAAGTTTGTTGACAGTGATATAAATTAATTGAGCACCATTGTCCCTCAGAGACTGTACAAAAGCATAGCCAGAGCTGAGTCAAGACCTTCTGTGGTTTTGAGTCTGTCAGCTTGCATAGCATCCCACACTCTAAGGATGGGCTGGAGTTAATAATTGGTCTAATTAATCACCTACTGAAATTGTGCCATTGTAGCACAAGGGCGATGTGTGCAGAAGGGGCACAAGTCAGTGTTGACTGTGATTCTGAGAGGCTGTTGATGATGTGAAAACAGAAAACACCACTCACTGGTCAGACCTGGGGAATCCCAAGACAGGGTGAGTGCTGTCCTGCCACTGCAGTGAGCAACAGGTATTGAAGAGAGTAAAACTTTCCATCTGCTTTCATGCTTAGCTTGATGCTGCTTTTGCAGTTTTGCTCCCCAATCCCTTCCTGTGTGATAACCTTGGGATACAGTGAGTGGATCAGGGCTGACCACATCAGTCTGGGGGCATTCATCCAGGCCTCAAGAGCCAGGAGCTAATTTTGCCTCCAAGCCAAGGAAACCTGACTGATGAACAGCGCTACTGGACAGAGGATCCACAAGGTTGGGACAGAGCCAGTCACAGAACTGCCTTGCACAAACAGGTGAAAATGAAATATTGTAGTCTAATACTACAGTCTATTAGTGACTACAGACAGGATATTTATGGTAGGAAGGAGGGATGCAGTGTTTAAAGCAATGGAGTGCATATAAGAAAATCTGATTTGGAAAATAAAACACCCACTTAAATGTCATATACACAGCTTAGAACAGTGTTTAACCATGATGATAACAACTGAGCTTATAATGAAAAGGGTAAAAGCCTCTTCACTAGGTTTCAGCAAGCATAGGGCTATCAAAATGTTGCTTTGCTTTGCAAAAATGTTAAGTTGGCACACATGAATTATTTAAGTAATTCTTGAAAGCCAAATGTCTGCAAAGGTACTGAGACTGCATGTAAATTCAGAAACACAAGGATACTGCTGGAGACAGGTACAGTGCAGTAGAGCATAAGAAATGCAAACTGAATTGCACAGCATACAAGCGGCATTAAAGAAATGTATTTCAGCTTCCAGTCACTGAACCCAAACATGTTGTACATTATGCAGACTGCTTAGCAATTTGTATAATTATAAACTCCCCTTGAAACAGTAAACATAACTGCAGAATTCAGTAATACAAAAAAAAAATCATCATTGATATGAATTGCTTATTTGACTTTTTAATTTTTCCAGGGTCTTTGAAAACACACAGGTTTTAGAAAAGACCAAATAGAGACTTTTACAGTAACAAGTAATCTATATTGGAAAGAAATGGAGTGTAAAATAAAAACTTTTTGTTTTAATATAAAGTAGTGCTCCTGTTGACTTTTGAAGCTGTTTCTGGTAAAGTTTTGTTTTACAGTTTTGATACATCCTTAAATTCCTCCAAAGAGTAATCCATTAAAGCACAGATTGCCAATATATGAGGGGGTTCAGAAAAGATTATCTTTATTGCTGTGGATGGCAGACAATACGATTACATTAGGGGACTCTGCTGTGGCTGGAGAGAAGAAGAGCTGCATTAGCAGCAGAATACTAATATTGATAGTACTTCACAGGAGACTGCAGAACTCTTCCAGGGAGATTCATGGAAGAAATATAGAAGTTTAAATATGAAAATGAAAGAACTCTCAAGGAGACAGGAATAAAAAAAATAATCCTTTTGTTAACAAAAATAAGAGAATAATGCATTGGGAACTTTTGTGAGCTAAAGCTAAAATATGTCTGGTTCATATTTTAAAGAAAGCCTGGTTTGGGAAGCAGTTAGGGAGGGAAACTTCTGCCCCAGAGAAAACGTTTGTCCTGTGAGGGGACCTGCCCTGGGGTAATTTATGTCATAGCTTCAAATAGATTTATCACGTTTTGTGTAGAGTAAATGACCCCACCAATGCAAAGGCTGCAGAGTAACTTCAGCTCCAGTGATGGCTGCTGAAAACTCTGTCTGGGAAGCAGCCACAGGAAACTGTGGTGCTGCTGCCCAGAGCAACATTTCTGAGGCTCCCTGTTGATTCTGGTTTGTGTACTGAAAGATGTATGAGGAAAAAAAATAATGCAAAGATGGAGGGAGTGCTTACAGAGTTTAAAGAGTTCTAAAGGATGAGATGTATGTCGGTAGTGCTGGTGCATCACTGCCCTGGATGTTTCTGTCCTCTGCAATTTCATTGCAAGGCTGTTTGTGTGAACTTTGAGACAAGCAAAGATGTGTTTGCATTTACCTCTGTGAGCATTCTGAGTCATCCTTCACTACTCCCTATTCCAAAGCAGTAATGTCCTTAATTCCAGGCTTTTAAAAAAGCTTTTAGAAATTAAATAATTAAAACAAGCATCAGGAAAACAAACAATTATCAAGCAAACAAAACAAAAATTATAAGCTTCTATGCAAAAGAAATAATTACCCTGGCAGAGAAAACTACTTCTAATTTTTTCTAGTGAGAATGACATAACAATAAGTACTGTGAATCTTTCTTTTTTTGTGTTCCTAGGAAAGAGAAAGGATGCTCGCTCAGGCAGAGCAGGATCCAGTTATTTTTCTGTATCCTCAGACCAATTAGTCAAATTGAGGAATCAATCTCTGTCAGAGTCATGACTGAGTATTGGCTTTGTGGGAGGGGGATGGTTGTAATGGCTAATAGTAATTTCTTTCAGAAAGGTAAGAACATTATTGCTATATTTAGTCCATATGTACAATAATATTGTCATTCAGATGAGATTTCGGAAAGGTTTTCATTTTGAATATCATTTTTACAAAATAGTTGGAGACTCCATTCTCTTTATTTTTCTCATCTGTTTACGATCTTCCCATTAGGGTGACCAGTAGTGGCATTTACCTGCAAGTGATCACTAACTGACTAAATCCACAGAGACACTTTATTTATTCAGTAATTTAAGAAGGATTGGGAAGGTGTAGACTAGGAACACATACCAGTATTTGAATTCTATTGCATTTATAAGGCTTAATTTGAACCACCATCTTGTTCCACCCACCTTTTGTGGATAAAGTACTCTGCAAATCTCACACGCACTTTAGCTCCTGAGCTATTGAGCACAAGTCTGTTAATGCAGACTGTGAAGCTGTAGGGCAGAGGCTACCAAACTTTCTGACCCTGAGGGCCATTTTCTAAATTATTTAATTGTTTTTTATAGCCATATCCTTTTGTAACTCTCTCTGTGTTCCCTGTATTTTACAGACCAAGCCCTTCCACTGCATTGTCCCTGTACCCATCACTGTTCAGAAACAGAGCTAATTTTGGCAGATTGCTGTTATTACACTGCACAATAGAGACCTCCAGGTTCTATTGAAGAGTTAAGTTCTATCTGCTCATTAACAAACATGCACACTTATGGGTTTGTGCTATTTTTTTAACTCCTCCCTGTTTCAGAAATGCACCTATGGTTGAATAGCATTGTTCTGGGACTGCCTGTTTCCCCTTCCCCAGCTTGTGCCGACCTCAGGTTCAGCAGCCAGCACTCACTCTCCTGCCCTTCCACACCTCTGATTACAAACACCCTTGACTTACTCTGCACTTGGGCAGATTTTTCTCCCATGTGGTATTGCAGGCAGAACCCTCCAGGCAAGTGCTCTAATTTGAAGTTATCCAACTCCACATGTTCTCAGTCACTCTGGAAACATGCTTTTAGTAGTTCCTCCATCAACTGTAAAACTGACAATAATCCAGCATTCTCAGTTGACATAGGATAGCAGAGGTAGGTGAGATTTTGCAGGTACTCTGCACAGGTAAATAAATACAACCTTTACATTTACACAATAACTCATGTGCTATGTTTGTTCTTCGGCTGTGCCACTTTTATTCCTGCCTTGAGCTATGTGCAGCATCAGTCTGAATAAACCAGTCAACACAATGTTTTCTTCCTATTCTTGCTTTTAGTGACCTTTATAATTATTTGAGCAGCTATCTTGATGGAGTTAGCCCAGTTGTTCAGAGGGGCAGACCTGGTGTTGACTCTCTGTGTGCAGGCTGGGCTTATGCCTGTCTGTACCATGCTCAGAAAAATTCTTTTTAAGAGTGGAGAGTCCTTGCTAGGCACCCAGGGTCTCATTTTAAAACAGACTTTATGTAATGAGTAAACCCAAGGAGGCTATTGTCATTGTTTTAACAGAGTTTATGTGCCTGGATCAAATTCCGTAAGTAAGAACCAATTAAAGAAATCTGGGTGTTTTCTTTAGCATTCTCCAGGGTGCTGTCAACAACCATATTTTGCTGCCTGCAGCCTGTCTGTTTACTAATTGCTACCTTTTACCACAGATATTCTTTTATTTCCCTGCCCATTGTTTTAGTTACTTCATGAATAAAGAGAATTTAATTTGCCTCAATCTTAGAGCTACTGAATTTTTAAGTAATTGCAACTGATATGTGACTATCAGAGCTTAGCATATTATAATATGTAGTAGCTGCCCCAGCTGGCTCTTGTAAACAACCTCTTTCAGTAATATTTCATTTCTATGCAGCTGGAGGTTGGCCTGAGCATGCAGCATACATATTTTAGCCTAGAAGAGTTAAAAGTACATCTGAAAAGCAGAAATTCGGGAAGTTAGTACTTGCATATACTGGGCAATGTTAATGTTCCTGTCACACTGAAAGAATTTTACAGCCTCTTATTTAAAATTAATTTGTAGATTTGAGTCTTGCAGAGAAATTGTAAATAGCCTGTTCTGGATTGGACAGCAATCCATCAGGATTTACAGAAGATGTTTTTAGAGAACAGGGATGTTTCTCCCAAGCCATCCCTCCCTGTGCTTCATCTCTCTGCCTCTCCTCCTTTTGTGTGCAGTGAAGTTCTTCTTCATTAACATCCTCTGGAAGACAAGGCATTGAGATCCTCAGAAGTGGCCTTTCCACACCAGGTGTTCTTTTTTATTCCTTTTTCTAACTCATTATCTTATTTTTACCAAAAGGCTTTTCAGGAAGGTCTGCTAGGAATTGCTTATAAAACCAGCCAGCACAGCGAGCAGAGAATTAATATTGTAATTTTCCACTTTGTCTGGGGTTTAATTAGCCAGAGAGAGGTTTGAGGAGCTCTGAGACTTTCTGAGCAGCATGGTCAGTAGACTGTGGGCCTGTGTGTGTGTGTATGTTCTCAGGCCAAACGACCCTCTGACTTCAGCCTAGTCAGGTGTTCTCTTTCTGGTTAGAAAGAAGAGAGTGACAGGTTTTACAGATACTAAGGCCAAATATCTTGTTAGATACACACACACACCTCTCCCCCCTTAATTAATCCACTGGCACACTGTGTCAGCTTCTATCAAAGCGCCTGAGGACATGAATCACTGCTTTCAAACACCTTTGGGGAACAGCTGTGGTACTCACAGCTGGAAACTTGACCTTAAGTAGTTCTTGAAGTACATAAATCATGTGACAGAGATGTTCTATGTGTTATTGTCATTTTGCAGGATCACAGATTTTATTGTTTGACTTTGTATTCATCATTTGTTCTTTGTGCTTGCACGGTGTCTGGTCAGAAACTCTTACTCATTTACAAACATTAATGAAACTGTTCACCTATTGCTAGGTCAATTCAGGTGATGTATGTGCCTCAAAATTGCTCCACCTTGATATCTTTTTGAGTGGTATCTTTTCTCTGTTCCTGTGTCAGACCTGTCCAGGACAGAAACTGGCAGGTGAAGGTCTTCCCTGCAGTGATCCCTTCCTCATCTGCCCTCTGTGCTGCATCTGCTGTGGTTGACTGACAGCTGGCATGGTCACCATTTTTCCCAAATTTCAGAAAAAGTGTAGGTGATGTGACAGTTCTGTTACTCCCACCAGTGGTGTGATAGTGCCAGGGAATTAAATAAGTTGATGTAGACACAAAACGTGAGAATACAAGAAAAGTACTAATACTGACTAAGTGGAAAGTGCTGTCAAAGTAAAACCACCTGGGAAAAACAAGGATGTTTTCTCTTTCTTATAACTTTGTGTTCTGATAATCTCAAGAGACACAGGATCTGTAAGAAGAAATTGCATGTTGTGACTATATGAGGAAAAGCAGTATTGTAGCAGTGGTCTAGTCCTGAGCTATTGTCAGTTTCTATTGCCTGCATGTTGCTGAGAGTCATCAAAGCAATAGCAAGCAAACTGATTCATTTAATCAAGTATTAAAGATGTCTTTGGTAGTGTAATCTGACTCAGAGGTTTATTGCAGGGCTTGACTTTACTAGAAGACCAGCCTTTAACATCTTGAACTTTGTAGGCGCTACTGTTTCATGGGCTGGTTAGTGGGTTGATGTACCTCCAAGACTAAAATACCAAATAGCTAAATCTCTTGTACCATGTGGTTTATTTTCTTTGCTGTTTTAGTTAGCAACAATTCTATTTTTTAAGACTTTTTAAGATTTTTATTTTTAAGACTCTGTCTTAAGGGAATGTGAGTCTTGAACTTGCTGTGGTTTGTGCACAAGGGTAGCATCTGCTTTTGCTATTTGGGATGCTCTTCAAGGAGTTTGTGGGCTTCTGAAGGTCCAGTTTGGATTCTCAGTGCTGTCCACAGCAACCAGTTTGGATGTAACTCAAGCATACAGCTTATTTATCCCTTTGCTATGCACAAATTTATCCCTTATTTATCCCTTTGCTTGAACAGTTTTGCAGTTGCCCTTGCCAGGTGAGTGCAAGTGGGTCTTGCTGCAGGAGTTTTAGAAGCTGCCCAGCTCAGGGCTGGGCTGCTGCCATGCAGAGCAGCCAGCAGGAAGGTTCAGGTCAGTGCCCCAGAGCAGTGTCCTGGCTCAGCTGAGTGTGAGCTGTGCCATCAGAGCAGGAGGTGTGTGCCCAGGCACATGGGCTGGGACCAGGAGCAGTGACCTCTGGCAGAGGACTTAGGCAGAGGGCTCAGGGATGTGACCTTCCAAGCTGCCACATTTGCCAGTGCTTTTCAACCAGTCCTGAGCTGGGAAACACAAGCAGAGTTACCAGGAATACCTGCATGCTTTGTGAGCTCATTTCCCTGCGGAAACAACAGCACAGGCTCATAGGGGGATGCAGATATGCTTTTGCTGGCAGGCTCTGCTCCACCTACTCAACACAAGTGCTGTGTGAGGCAGAGGCAGGGAGGCCAGGCCATTAAATCCCGTGTCTCCAAGGGGCTCATTAGCTTGGGCTCAGTGCTTTTAACCACAGCTACACAGCTTTGTGCTTCAGAGCAGTCACATCTTCCGAGCTCAACAGACAGGCTGAGAGAGCCCCTGTCTGCAGACAAAATAACAGGCAGACCAACCTCAGAGTCACACTGGCATATGTGGTGGTGATCTTCTCTGGGACTGGGATGCTCTGCTGACTCCAGTAACTAAGAAAAAGTGAAATCATGCCTTTGAGATTATAGTCTTGTAAGAGGAATATTTAAAACTGAAAATAAATTACCAAATGACTGGGCCAGGCTGCCATAACCATCTGACAATTCACTGCTGCCACCTGTCCAACCTACAAGACAGTGACTATTTCAGGTGTTTCCAGCATGAAGAGTACTTAAATCACACAGGCTGGTGCTTCGTGGCTTTTTAGCTAGAAAAATAATAACTTTCTAAGACTATATTCCAAAAATCATCATCTCAGACCATAGTAATAAGATCCCAACTAGGAATGCCAAAGATTCAAACTTTTCTAGTGTCTTTTTAAAAATTTTTAATCCCTTCTTCTGCAATACTGGAGAGCCTGAGATGCTGTTTAGAAGCTTAACATTGACATTTTTTTCCTTAGAAAATCCTATATTTTTCACTCTGAGTTCAATATCCTATTTATTTCTGTAGGCTCAACCATGAGCAATGCACTCGAAAGTTTTGGGTTTGGGGGGTTTTTTAAGGAAAAAGAAAGTAAACATTTCCTTTTAATAAATTTTATTACTATGTTTGTCTGGGGAGTCCAGCAGGATTTTGTCTTTGTACTGATGACTGCTGTGAATTCTGTGAATATAGTTTGCATTTGGCATTTAGTTTCAGTAAATATAAACATATATTTTAAATATCTCCATTACTCTATGCTTAATTTGCACTTAGCAAAACTATATTAATGGAAAAAGAATTACGTTATGAAAGAAACATTTCTGGATTGATAACTTGATCTTTAAGTAAAAAGTTGTTGCAATGGCTGTTTCTAACAAGCTCCTTCTTATACAGCTGCAATGCTTTTTTCAAATTTACTTATTTGCTCTTTGACGTGATAAAAACCCCTGCAGTTATTTCATCTGAATGATAAATGATTGCAAGGAGGGAAGAATACCCTGGAACAAAAGATACTAGTGATGCTCTTTTCATTACTGATTTCTTATTTCTTACTGAAAAAGATCAAGAAGTGAAAGACCTGCACATCCACTTAGATTATTCATTATTCTTCATAAAATAATCTTCACATTTGAGAGTTTGTTTCAGCTACAGCTGTGGAACTCTGCAGGTTTTAATCACTTTTTCAAACACTTGGATGAAAATAGAAATTTCCCCTCCTGTGAAAAGTTTTCCATTTCCAGTCTTATTGTACGTCTTTATTATAAGCAAAGAAAGGGGTTTTTTTTAAATGCTGAAAGTACAATTTATGGAAGATGAGACAAATTTCCTTTACGAAAATGGACTTTAATAAATGGGCATTTATCTGCTTTATCGCATATCCTTATTTGATTCCTTCTTTATTTTAGCTGATTTTTTTTCCTATAACACTGCATGCCTTTGGGAATGGTTACCTAAAAATGGGGGAAAATATTACTTTGAGAATTTCTTAAAACTGTTGCTGTATGATGTCCATTTTAATAATGGCTTCTCAGCCTCAGTTTTCCTAGAACAGAACTTCCCACAGTGTGGAGTGGGCTGGGAGGGCAGAGCCCCTTGACATCCAGATGTGTGGGTAGCAGTCCAAGAGGTGTGCTTGGTTCCTGCCTGGGGCCAGCCAGAGGGCATGGAAAAAACAGTTCAGAAAGATCCAGGGGTCACCAGGGGTTGTCTGGCTGCTGAACATTCCTGCTGTTTACTCCATGCCTGCCATTGTAGGACCTCCAAGAAAGATTAAACTCAACAGTAGCTGATTTCTGACATGGAGAAATTTCTGTGACTGGTAATTCAAAAGAGAGAGAGGCTTTTGGTTTGGTCACATCTCAAATGTGTGGCTGCACGCTCTTGTTTTCATGTTTCAAGGTCTAGACAGGAGAAATGATTGAAGCATGATTAAAAACAGTGTGAGAGATTGTGTGTGTATGTATGGACCAAGATGTATCAGCACACTGTTTTTTCCTTATGGCAGGTCTGAGCAGAGTTCTAAGGAAGTTCAGTTTTGGTTGGTGACATGCATTTTATCATCACTGTTATTTATTTCTGTTGAGTATTCTCTGGCAAGAGTAAGTTGTCTGAGGTCTAGGCACAGACTTTCCTGCAGTCACTGAGAGCACTTATCTGCAGTTGGGATGGAGTTTGGAGTCTCTCCTGGTTTCCCATGACAGGCTGAGACTGATGAACCCCTTGGCAATACTGCAAGGCTCACACTACCATCCTAATGGTATTTATTCAGGGTCTGATGGTTCAGTAGAATATGGCTTATCAGTCAACATAATGTGGTAATTGGGCAAATAGTAAAACTAAGAGTTCCTCTTGTATTCCTCTCCTGACATTTGGATGATCCTTCATCCACCAGACTTTGCTGAAGTCCTTTGGTTATGTTCTCTGCTACTTTAACTCATTTTCCAACTAGACCACAGCATTTCCAGTTTGGTGGCTGGTTTCCCATACCCAATTTTGAAAACATTGCTGGATCCTTTAGAAGTTTATAATATATCTTTCAGTTCACAGTATCTGCTCTTCCAGGCTGCTTTATAACTTGGTACTTCGTAAATCACTTTGGAACACCTTGAACATAAATACACTATCTGAAAAAAAATTCTCGTCATTGTCTTGTTCAGGTGAATTACCACAGCAAGCAATTTCTGCCACAACCCTCTGTCACAGGAGAGGTTTTGTACCAATTTTTAAGAAATTTGTATGAGTTGATGAAGACTAAAAACAGACAAGCCTTGTATACTCAGTCCAGATGTCCTCATTTAAATTATCTGACTGGGTAGAACTTGGAGCATTATTATTGAATGTATCCAGAAAGGTATTTTTGAAAAAGAAATCAATAATATAAAATATTTTTAAACTATTATATTTTAAATAAAGATTAATATATTGTCAGGAAAGAGGAAAATAATGATACTGTTCATGGAAGCCCTGGGGCAAAATAAAAATCTATCATTACTCTTGTCTCTTAAAAACAATTTCATAGTGCTCTTGTAAACTCCATTTACAGAAAGTGAGGAGAGAGGTGGGATTCTAGAAAATTGCAAAATGTGTTTTAAGCATCACTGGATAGTAAAGTGTTTTTTAGTACAATATGCAATAGAAGAAGAGCTTCAGTCTTTTTGAAAGACACTGAGGGCATGTCTCTTGAGTAAGAAAATAAGAATGAGGACATCATGTCAAGATGAGGAAAGCAATTAAGAGGAAAAGAAACTACTGAAAAGCTGTAAGCAAAGCTTGACTTTACAAAGGTTGCATAGAAGGGAAGTTCAGGGCAGTTGTAAGCTGTGTAAATGTGTGCTGGTTTGAGGGCAGACCAGCAGGAGGAATCAACTCCACACAAATATCTTGCAGGAGGTTCCAAGTCAGAACTACAATTTAATAGGAGAACTAAAATGAAGGCAATAGTACAGAAACATTGGCTTAAACTGACAAACATCAGAACACAACCTGACACCCTGTTGGTCAGGGTGGTGGCTGCAGTCCTGTTGGAATGATGAACGTGGTTTTGTCAAAGCAGTGACCCTGTAGGAAGATCTAGTCCTTCTCTGGAGGTCCAGTGGTGGTTACCAAGCTCTTGACCCCTGGGACTCCAGTGGTGGTGCTCTCATGGTGTTCCAAGCCCCAGAGTATACCCAGGTAGGAATGTTTGATTCCTCCCTCTGGGCTGGGCATCTCAGTGGGATGATGTGATTCTGTGAGTCTTGCTGTGAGACCCTGATGGCCCATTAGAGGAGACAGACCCCTGGAGGGAGTCATCAGAGCTGAATCATACAGAAGATAAAGAGCACTTCTCCACCTATTTTAGCATCTGATGTAGATGGTAATAGAGTACATACTTTTGGTTACACCTTCCATTGTAACCCAAGACAAAGTCATGGAAGATAATATAACAGGGAAGAAAGATGAAGTTGCAGGAAGGTTCAGATAAAGCAGTAGACTTTATTTTCTCATCACGCATTCTGTTTCCTGGAATGTTTTGCCATCCTTCAGGCAGGTGTATAGTATTTCAGTAAAGAACATAAGTGCCATGAAATAATGACGACAAGGTAAAAACAGATGTAAAGCACAACAAACAGATGTTTTGCACAGAGAATGTGGAGTTTGTTTTTTTTTTTTTTCAAGTGTCTTGGCTACTTTTTTCAAGTAACAAGGCAATATAATCTTGAATGTCATGGCTGGATTACAGGACCACAAATCTATGCAGGACAAAATCACTGCTAGTCGATTAAGTTTCTTTTCAGATTTCCAAACTGAAATCAGGAAAATATATAATCTCACCTGTCCTTCATGGCTCATTGCTTGAGTTGACTAGTTGGATAACATTATGTTTATCACAGAAAGCTTAATGACCCATGATTCTAACTTATAAACAAGAAATTAGTTTTATTAAAAGGCTGTCTACAGAGCACACTCTAGATTTGCCTGCCTAGACCTTCTGCCAGTCGAATCATGGTGGCATTTTCTGATAGCACTTGTCACTATTTGTTTGTTTATGCAGTAGAAATGCAATACCTAGAATTATTACCCTCATAAGCAGGAGAGAGCAGAAATATTTCTATTCATTTTTGGCTGACATGAAATCTGTCTTTTAGTTGTGAATTTGCAAAAAACAAACAAACAAACAACAAAAAAACCAACAACCCTTTGCAATTATTATTTCAATGAAATTCATTCTTGCTCATGGTGGCAAGTAGCCAGAATCCATTATGTGCCACCATATTGCCTTTTAATGAATTGCTTTTAGTCTCATAAAACATTGCAAACAGTATTAATGCCTCATTAATTAATACCATAATTGTCTTTACTGCACACTGGAGCAGCTGCTATACAAAACTTAACACCATAACTGCATTTTTATTGAATGTGTCTCTTTGGTATTTTATATTGATGGAGGAAACTATGAAATGGCTGCCTTGTAACAAAAATGAACAGACTTTGGTGCTTGTCACTTCCTTTACCTCCAGAGCAGAATTTTACACTTTTGCAATGGTGAAAATTATTTTAAAAATTATTTCTTATTGCTGTGGAGTATTTTTTTCTTTTCCTGGAACTACATAGATATGTGTGCCTTCCACCAGTTTCTGTCAATGCATCTTTTTGTTCCACGCAGGCAGTGAAGAACAGCAATGTGCTGTACAGAAAATCAACAATATCATCAAGAGCATGCCCTTTAAAATTTTAATTTTAATTAGACATTGACATCTGGTATGGACTGTGAATGCTTATTTGCACACCAGCAGGCGATTTGATATGAAGAAATTCCAAGTACCTGAAGAATTTGTCTGCAGATGGAGTCTAGTCCTTTAATTTAATATAGTAATTGTGAAGAATGTATTGAATGTATAAGTATTGTAAAATTTGTATGCCACATAGGCTCTACGTACTTAAAAGCTGTTCAATTCATAAATAACACTTTCCCCTTTTGTTGATTTTCATAACTGATAGAAAGACAAAGGGATAATCTTGATAATATTACAGTCTTTGAGGGTAGCCAAGGTTTTGTTGAAAGCCACTTTGATTTTTAATAACATGTAACACTTACAAGGAACTGAAGTGTATATCTATGAAGAAGATACATTGCACAGCAAACTCATTTGGGCTAAGTTGTGCCTGAGGAATCTCACATCAAGCAGTCAAAGGACAGTAAAGTTCACTCAACATTCATAATTATTTTAATGATCTTGTTTGTTCTGGAGTTTAGTCACAGGCTTCATACTAAGAAACATTCCTAAACGTTTGTAAAATTACTGATTTGTCCTACCTGTAAGTACTGAATCAACCACAACACTGCAGAACCTTGAAGTTAAGGATCCCATCACCAATCTTCTACAGCAATTTTGAAATTTCACATTCCAGAGTCATTCTCCTCTGCTCTCCTTTAGCAGAAATTCCTCTCAAGAAATGAGAACTGGAGACAAGACCCATGTTTTGTGTTAAACACTTCTCCCATTTAAAGTTACAAGTGTTCTTATTTTTCTCATTTTCCTGCTGCTTTCAGGAAGAGGAAAAGGCTGAAAAAAAAAGAAAAAAATGTAAGAGAGGATTTCATTATATATAGGGAAGGAGGAGGAAAACTTATTTTATTACCAGAAATGTTACGTGCTTTGCTTTTTAAACTATCCATAGCTTTTGAGGTCTTGACTGTCCTTGCAGGGGATTACTTCAGTTTTGCACGTTCTAATCTCAAGGATGCAGCACAAAGTCACTAAAGTCACCCCTTCAGCTACTTCAGCAGCACATGAGGAAGGGATTCATCCATGTAAACCGCAGCAAATGCTGGAACTGTGTCATTTATACTACAAGACCTTTCTTTTGGTATGCAAAACCTGACACATTGCTGCTGGGAGGGGAAGCCTGAAGTTTTGCTGCTCTGGAGGCTTATTTAGGTCTTGATATATGGCCTGGAATGCAAATCTTTTTATCTTTTGTTCACCTATGGGCATCTCATATAAGGACTTGTTTAGGCAAGTCCTTATATAAGGCACCAAAGCATCTGTCTGGAAATCAGATATATAGTCTACTTTATAGGTTTGTAGCATCTGGAAGAAATTATGCATGTGATTTATACCTGGTTTCCAGTTCTCTTGTTTTCAGAATCTCTATCAGAAAAAATCCATTCCACTCACAGTCTCTTATTTGCTTGAAATAAACCCAAAACAACCCATACA
Organism: Argya squamiceps; assembly: GCA_037834095.1. Taxonomy (NCBI): domain Eukaryota; kingdom Metazoa; phylum Chordata; class Aves; order Passeriformes; family Leiothrichidae; genus Argya; species Argya squamiceps. The sequence goes on from JBBMKD010000034.1 coordinate 6,962,336, forward strand.
GCACACACGGCAGTAGTGTCATGAGTTTGACCAAAAATATTTACTAATTTGGCTAGGCAAATGTGGTAAATCAAAAAATGAACTTGCCATTACCATATACAAATTTCTATGGGTTAGATAATTTTTTTAAATGAGAAATATTGGAATAGAAGAAAATGCTTTACCTGAGCAGCATCACTTCTGTGCAAACCATGAAGGAAAGGTTTGGAGGGACCAGAGCATGTCCCTTGCTGAAAAATTATCATCCCACTAGTTATGATCTACTTTAACAGCTGTTCAAAAGCAATGACTGTAAACCTTGCTTCTTAATTGCTTATTTGGCAACAGTATCAGAAGGAGATATTGTACAAACTTGCATTATATTAATAGTTAATCATAAGCATAAATGCTGCAACATTAGAGCCTGGTAATAAGGAAATCCTGCCATGCTCTTTGACCACTAGACAGGACTGAGTGACATGGCACTGCTGATGCTTCTAATTTGCTTTGGCTACAGAATTCTAATAGCAGAAAAGAGGGGCTCCACCGGATTTTTTTTTTAAGGTGAGGGGTTTATTTTTTTGTTTTGTCCCCTGTGCAGTCTCCGTCATTTTGCCCAAATCCTGAAGAGTAAATATTCCTTTGCAGTTTCTGGCCATTTCAGCAAGAGGATGAGACACAAAGATTGCTCTGAATGTATTAATTAATATGTCGTGCTCAGGCCTTCTCTGGAAGGCCTGTAAATCTTGAGGAGCACAAAAGCAGTTACAGCAACAGAGAAGGGAAACTTGGCTGATGTGACGAAAGATCCTGTGCTTTAATATGTTCTGCTAAGTCCACAGCATTCTGCTGCCTTTGTAGAGCTTCTGTCCAAGAAAATCAGTATAATCAAATTTGGTCCAGTCTCTTGAACCAGTGTGTTGTTATTATTTATGTATTTTTACTATTTTTCCTCTGCTGTCTTCAAGTCCCAGCCTTATGTTCTTAATGCTAATAATGGAAAACAGAAGATAAATGTATTTGTTTTCCAAGTAACACAGAATGTGACACCATATGGCAAATACACATTTAAGCATATGGCTGAGAAAGTATTTTCTTAGGCAAATAAATATTTTTTTTAAATCTCTATGAGCTTGGTTAGGGTTTTGCTGTTTTGTTTTCCAGTTAATGTGATTTATTACCAGAAAGCACCAGAAAGAAGTTGATCTTTGAGGACAGGTACAAACTGTCTCATACACAGGGAATTAAAGCACCTTTTACTGCAGGTCTTTTCACCTGCATTGTTAAATTTACTGTAGAAAATAGTAAAAATAACAGGACTAGAAACTTGAGTTTGGTCTCATCCTAAGCAGGGAGATTTTCCCTACTCTCAGCAGTCCCTGATAGTTCCCTCCCTAGAATATTGCTCTTTTTCACTTTCTTCAGACTGTGTCATTCACTCAGCTAATTGGGCAATTTTAACTAGGTCAGTCAGCACATTCTCTCTACGTCTGTCAAGAGCAGGGGTAGATGTACAAGTGCAAACTGAAACGTGTCTGATTCTGTTGGGTTTAGTCCTTGGCTTATTGTCTGCTAATACAGAATTAGGCTCTGTGTCAGTCAAACTAAGCTCTGAAAACCAGAGCCACACAGGCGCTAGGGACAAAGCATCTCAGAAACAAATATGCACGTTGTGTCCACCTTGCAGTTGGAACTCCTTCTTGGCATATCACACACTTATTGATTAAATAATTGATTAATGGAGAGAAATAGCTGTTCTTTGACCTAGAAATGCAGAATATCTTTTCCAAAGCAAGTAAATGAGCTACTGAGAAAGAAGGGAAGCACTCAGTGGTCTCTGGATATTGCAACATAATACTGCCTACACTAACAGGATATTAATTGAAGATAAATGATAGTGGAATTGTGGACTTAGTTTCTTTTGTTCTTCTGTGTTTAAATCGGTCTGTAACACTTCTGTGTCACTGTGGCTCCCCTGAGGGAGTCTGCCTTCCCCAGACTAAATGCAGACCTGTCACTGGTGTCAGCTTCAGCACCTTTGGCAGCTGCACTGGTATCTGGTTCCCCTCAGCTCCTGTAAGGCTGCACTGCTTTCACCCTCAGGGTCAGTGGTAGCTCAGAAGGGTCAAAGTTGCAATAAAACAAGAGATCAGGCAGCCAAGTGCCTGAGGCACAGAGATTTCTCCACAGGAGCATTGACCCAAGCTGTATGATCATGTGAGAACATGCTAAACCTTTAGCTACCACTAACAGAAAGTTCATTTATGTAATTGGCCAACAGGCTCTGTAAAACTACAAAACTCAATTTGGTTTGGGATCATGGTCTTTCTGATGTAGAAACTCAGCTTGTCTCTCTTATTCTTCTGCTACATCTGAGTGTTATTAGGGGTGTACCTGTGTATCTGCAAGCTTGTGCTTTGGAGAGAAGATACTTGAAAGTTAAAATGTTTAACTCGTTCTCCTCTGAAGGGTTGTTTTAAATTTCTGGTTAAATGGAAAAATTAAAATTAGCATGACCAACACCAGAAATTTGCTATTTCATCTCATGTGTCCCTCAAAAAGCAGTTCAAGGTCTGCAGATGTTTGAACAGATTTTGGCACCTACCTGACCTGCACAGTGAGTGTTTTGATAGGTCCTGTGTAAGTCTAGATGCAGCAGTGGGGAGAAGGAAGCAGGAGGCAGCAGAGCCTCTTGTGTTGTTACTTGCAGTGCTGTCAATCCCATAAGTAAATCCACTCCAGTTTTCCAGCCTGTTCACCCTTCCATGAGTTGTTATTCTGTGTCACAGAGTGATATTTCAGGAACCAAGTCAAACATGTTAAAAATAACTATCTCCTATCATTTACTTTTATGAATTTATATTATTTTGAGCAGCAATTACTGGCTGACTCAGTCACTGGCAATGGAAAAAGTGTCATTCGAAGTAACTCAGGCCAAGATTTAAACAAGAATGAGAGTATTTGATAAGATGTCAACAAGTGAAGGTTGCAGCCTTGTCAGTAATGACATTGCAAGTTCTCTCATGTCCTGTGCAAACTGTCATAACCTTTGAACAAGGATTTCAGCAAGATGAATTGCTTATGTCACACAAAGCAATGGGTCAAATCTAGACTGGAATAAATTGAAAGTCCAGTAGGCTCTTATTTTCTGGGGTTCTAAATCAATTCAAATATTTAATAAGTAAACTGAAGTTTTCATAAAGCTTGTACTACGGTTTCTTTGGCTAAAGAGCCTGACTTTGAGACTTGGAGACATAAAAGAATGTTAATGGTACTGTGTGCTATGTAGCTTTTAGCTTTGAGTGTGAAAATCCTAGAAGCTGGAGTGGTTGGATGTGTTTAAAAAACAAGGTGTTAATTTCTTGTAGAATGGGTTATGCTGTATACAGTTGTAAATGTAGGTTCTGTCTGTACATTAGTTCTTGAATTGGAACAAATATCTTTATATAACAAACCTTATCTGCTGTTGGAAGAATTCCTCAGATGACTCCACCAATCAATTTTAGAGTTCTGTTTTTCATTTGAGTGAAAGTCTACTTTCAATTTAAAGTAAAAAGAGTATTAATTATGTCAAAGATTTCTTCTTCTTTTGAATGGGCAGAAATCCCTCCAATACTTGCAGAAGTTAAATGTATAAACAAATGGCTGGATTCATATGTCCAATCTAACCACAGAAAAGCAGTGCACAGATGGTGAATGCTCCTGCTCTGCAGAAAAGCAGTTGCAATTCACCCTTCATGCTCCTGAGGATATTGAATTTTATAGATAAAGCCACCTCAGAGGTGAGTGGAATTGGCCTGAGAGAAGGTGCAGTCAGCACACCAAGAGGAATGTGAGTCAGCTTTTCCCAGAAGTGAAGTCAGAGGATGCTCTGAATCATGAAAGTTGCTATCTCAGAAGCAAGTGTTTACGCAGAGCTACTCTGTGCAAATAGTCAGTGGGATTAACATCAACAGGAAAAGCATTGAGGGGCTGAGGGAAAAGAGATGACAAAAACATGATACAATGTGCCATTTTTGGCCACTGCACAGTCACTGTTACAGCCATTCACTTGTAGCTGCTCATGTCCATACAGGCAGTAACAGGTACTTACTATTTTTCTTTGTAAACTGCTGGGGCTTTCATCTTCTTCCTGCAAAGTGAGACACTCTTTCCTAACTCCAGATGTGAGGTTTAATAACTCCTACTGTGCCTGAACATGAGAATGTCATCTGCTGTATTTTCTAAAGCATCCCCTTTGTAAGAGTTTTCCAACCTATTTTTATATTTTTACTTTGATGTAAGTGGCTTTTTTTTCCCACCTAGCTCATAATACATGAAAGACAAAAAAAAATATATATCAGTACAATAATTGCCAACAGAGAATATTTGACAGGAAATGACAGGTTCTTTCCATTAAAAAAAACCCACAAAGGTTTTCATATAGATTTATACTAATCTCTTTAACAAATTGTTCTTATATTAAAGATTTTTGCAGCTAATACATGTGTTACATCAGAAAACAGTCAGACACTTTGAAAGATCCTCATCAAGTTATCATCTCTTTATGAAAAATAATAAAAAAGAGCTTTTTTGTTTCCAAAGGTATTTCATTAAAATGTCCAGCTTGATAAATCTCCTGTAGAGAAAATGTCTGTTGTAAAGATAATAGTGACCAGCTTCTGTGACAATCACTCCAGATGACAGACAAAAAGTGAAGGCTCAGTTGGCAGTGCCCTGGCTAACATTCCCCACAGCTATTATTCACTTTTTCTGTCTGCTTCATCTATTCTTGTTTTCCCACTTTGACTTATTGCCACTATATCTCTTGGGCTGTCTTCTTTTTTCTTCCTCCAAATGGTAAAAATCCACACTTGCCCCTGGTTTTGTGCCATCCAAAATAGTCTTTATAAGTTTTCTACATTGCTATCTTTTAAGCCTCATCTAAAGAATGAACTCATGCTCCTAGATCTCATTGTGACTTAATGTTTATTACTTCTTTTTATGGTGGAGGAAATGAAATGTCTTATCAACATCTAACTTTAAAAAAATCTTTTCTAATTACATCCATTCTTCTCATAACGGTCACCCTCAGGTTATAGAAGTGGTCTTCAAGAATGTATCACTACCATAATGTGGTGCAATAGTGGAGGTCTCTTGATTGGTTTTTCACTTGCTGAGATGTATGTGGTTATCTGGCCAGGGCAGGAACGTGGAAGTCTCTCTGTGCTTTTCCAGAATGCTGTACTTTTTACAGAACTTCCTCTGCAGTACTTGAGCAGCATGCATAATGTGGCCTTCTTTCCATCCCTGCCATTAGCAGAGAGACAAAAAAAAAATGAAATAAAAACTAATCTAACCTTATTTTTCTTTACATTAAGCTCCAGTCCTGTTCATGGGTGGCTCAGCAGGGCTATTCACAACAGCTGAGTGGTTGAATGGAGCCTACCCCTGCTGATTCCTGCCTATTGCAACTCACGTGCCTTGTGGTCCAGAACAGCAAATATGTTTCCACTCTGGAACCAGACACCTTTTTTCCTTACACGCTTCCCGGGTGTGGTGCTTTACACCCACTGACTGTGCAATCTGGCATTTGTAGATTCCTCCTTCTCAAAGCGTGGTTCAGATGGGGCTGTCTGGATCATTTCAGTAGTTGTTTATGCTCTGAATCCCAGCTCCCAGTGTGGAGGTGATTATCCCTTCCCCACTGCAATCATGACAGTTTTCTGAGCTTTTGCTGAAGATTTGCAGCAGTCTGTTTGCAGACATGAAGTTCAAAGAGCCCCCTCCACCATAGCTCTCCTTGCCTGTCTGCCCTCCCTGCACAGTGCATGCTTCCAGCTGCCTTTGCTCTCTGACAAAACCCTCAGGCAAGCGAAATCCCAGGAGATAGAGCTGCCCAGGCTGAGGAAACACTGCCTGTCTAGTTTGCCAAATTAGTCTACAATAATTACATTCTTAAACTGGTCCATTTTCATGGTTAATTTGGCTGGCAGAAAATGAAGAAGCTATTTTTGCAGCATATATGCACCATATGAATATAATCACTTGGAAGCATTGCAGACTCCAGGATTGAATGCTTTTTAAAAGAATTTTCTAATGAGCATGAGCAGGGTCTGCAGTTTGCAGTTGCCTGGGTAACTGAGATGAGACCTTTACCTGCCTCTTTCTTGTACCAGTGGAAGAATATACACTAATTCTGATGTTTGGGCTTTACCCTAAAGTATTTTATGGAGATAGAAAAGGTCAAAAAACTATCTTTAAGCTTGGCCTTCCTGCATGCATCTGGGACAACGATCAAGCATTTGATCCCTTTCATAGGAGAGCTGTGTGTGACTGGAATAGAAAGGAGTTGGTTTCCTTCACTTCTGCATCTAATTGCAAATTCTGTCCTATGATGACAGGCACAAGGAGGCATTGTGGGTGTCTACTCTGAGTCTGATTGGACTTTGAGAAGCAGCTCTGAACCCCAGACATGGGGATTGCAAAGTGTTTTCCATCCACACAGCAGGAAGCTGCTCCTGTGGGATCCTGGTACCTGAGGCTCCAGCCTGGGCTGCTGGGCAGGGCTGGATCTGCAGGGCACTCAGAAACATGTCAGTGCAGACAATGTCTATCTGCCTGCACCTTTTTCCTCTGCTCTTGTGCATCTGGAGACTTGAGAATTGGACAGGCTATTGGGGAGCACAGGTGTCATAGGAAAAGCAGGAAAAGGTCAGGAAAGCTGCTGTGACCATTCTGTATCTTACTTTCTGATATATAGATTCAGTTTTCCGTTCTCTTTATGGAAAACAGCAGGGGGAGTATTTTGAGTGATTCCTAACAGGACATTAGTTTTCTACCACCTGTGGCTTAGAAACACTGCTGAAAACTCAACTGCTTTGGTTTAACCTTCTTCTAATCATACTTGGGCTGCTGTCATGGGAATGATGGTGAATGGCTAAGGTAGGATAGATTTCTTCAGCAAAATGCTCCTTTGGAAGGTGGCAGATTGTCAGGAACTGAGATCCATCCTGGGCTCTGTTGCAAATCTGCCTCAGAGTTCCCCAGCAACAGCCAAACATTGCCAAGAACACTTGAAAAGAAGGCTTCAGTTAAGTTTCCTGATGGCCTGAAATGTCTGGCAGTGAGCTCTGCTGGAACCACCACCTGTGCTGCAGCCAGGGACAGCCCTGCAGGTGCCCTGTGAGCTCCCAGGCAGCTCTGAGCCTGACCTGTAACATCTGGAGCTCATCCCCAGCACAGATTGACAACTGTGCCAAATGCTGCTGCCACTCTGGCAGACACTCCATTTCCTGGGTGTTTAAACAGGTTCTGTCCAGCCACATTCACAGAGTGACCTAAGCAAGCCTGAACTTCTAGGCTCTGGATGGTAAACGTGAATAGAGTGCTTTGGGAGTTTTCCCTTGCAGTGCCACTAGCAATTTTTTGTTCAAATGTGTTGCTTGGCTACAAATCTTTCTTTTCATTTGAAAGCTCACATAAAAACCTAAATCAACTTCCCTGGCAGTGTTAGCTGCTGAAAGAATATCTTGCTTTACAACCAGGAGTTTGAAAATGAAAATGTCCTGTAAATGGCAAGCAGCTTTGCTTCCTTGCCATTTAGCCTGTTCAAACATTTGTGCCATCCTTCAAATAAAATCTATACGTAAATGGCAGCTGGAATAATTGGTGCAGAAAATCAGAGAGCACAGCATTTTGTATTTATTGTTTGTTTTTCAGTGACATGGACATTGTTAGTTTTAGTGGACTTGATAGCAGTTCTTCCAAGTGACTATGTAACATAACTATATTATGGCTTCTTGCTTTCCTTGCTCTCCTAACTTTGCCATCACAGTTGTTCAACATGCACTCTCTAAAAAAGATTAATTCATTTCCATCAGTGATATGATGGGCAGTGAGGAGGCAAAGCATAGAGCACACCAAGACGACCATGACTGGTTTCTACTTGACTAACTGGGGTTGGTCAAGGAGCAAGGGAAAAGATTTCTGCCAGGAAATGATGAGAGTTGTACTGCTGTAGTTTGAATAATTTATCCAGTATGCCTGAGTGTAGCTGTGGTTCATTTGCTGACAGTCAAATAACAGCCTATAACCCCGGAACTATTTATTTGGCACTTATTGGGGTGTGCGAAGTTAGCTTCCCCTCTAATCCTTTCCTTACTACCACTCCTGCAGGAGCAACTCACCCCCAGTGATGCAGCTCAGAAACGCTGTGGTCTGAGCTCCCTTTGGAGCTTCACATCTCTATTGCCACTCACACTCTGCTCTCCACCAGGGGTGGGGAGGGTTGGGCTGCCTGGATCTCTCACAGCCTTCTCTCATCAGGTTGGGGTCATCAATCCTTACTGCAGTGCCACAGAAATGTGTTGCAATAGAAGATAGATCCACCTCAAAGCCATCACACAGAATTTTCACATATATCCTATGGTTTTAATGAAAAATTCATAGTTTGGATTTTGCTGACCATTTTTTTTTTGTCTTATCCTGATCTGAATATATGATTCCAGAATAGTTGTGTCCATTTACAGAGCTTCCAATTAAACTCACATTTAAAAATTTAGCAGTCAATTTCAAAAAGGCTGGGTTTAGTTAAATGAAAATGTTGTCAAAGGAGCTGTGTTAAAGGTATTGCAGCTAAATTCTGAATGAAAACAGGTGTCATACTTTCATGAATATTAATTTTGATTAAATCCTTGACTCCAACAAAACTCTGAATCTTTCTACTATAGCTTAACTACTTTGTGTTGGAAATAATTTAGGTGTCCCACTTCTGATGTGGTAGCTAATTAAGTTAACAGCCCTAAACATGTATTAGACTGTAATTAAAATTTAGGCCACACTACCCATAACAAACTAGAGACATATCTGGCTGCAGAAAAGTTTGGCCTTTATTCTGTACCTCTCTCAAGCATGAGTGGATTTTACAATGCAGAGAGAAGAAAGAATACATTATTCCTTCCCCTGCCCTTTTTCTACTATCTAGTACAGTTTCAAGTGGCTCTAAAAAAACCCAAAAAGCTGCTTGAATAAAAGGCTGTAGCTTTCAGGTCATGCCCACCTCTTCTAAAACACTTGCATTTTATATTGTGTCTGACTGGCTCAGCTGTGTGGAACAAAGAGAGCAGTCTAAAACTGGGGAGATTTCTAAATGTGTTCATTAGTTTAAATTCTGGACATCCATAATGCTACAGTAATAGTGTGTGGTGATATTTTTCCAAGGTTTTCTGGATATTTAAGAAATTTTTATCTATCCTTTGTTGGATATTTGCATCTCCTACATGTAGATACTTAATTTGAAACAGTGACCTCATACACTTATTTCCCTAGACAGTTTACATATTTACAAGAGACAGGTTCCTTGTATTATCTCAGATTCTCTCAAATCATCCTTTGCAAGTCTCTCACCTTTTCTTTTACCTGAAGGAAGATTAGGATATGAATATGGGTATTTTTACAGTGAGTATCTCCCTAGAACATCATCACACAGCAGAATTTGTACCCTCATGACACCTCTGGTCTGCATGTCTCTGAATTTCTTTAGGAAATATCTGCAGTGCCTCTGTTCTTGGAGATATGCAGAACTTGAGTAGACAAGATCCAGAGAAACCTGATCTGCCTCTGAAGTTTGCCCTGCTCTTGTGTGGGACAGTGGATCTTTAGGGGTCCTGGCTAATGTAAATTATTCTGTGCCACTGAATTCAACAGCTCAGTGCATAACCTTGCAAGAGTTTCCTTTCAAGCTCTCAATTCACAACAGGTTCATACCCTGAAGCAGGAAATGAAGGAGAATACATAAATCTTATATGTTTATAAATGATACAACTATAATTCTAATGTGGGTAGCAAGAAACATGATCCCAGTGTATCATGTATTTTCCCTTATGAATTTCTGGGCTTTACTACTGTTCTTCAAGCTCTAACCATTCCCTGAAAGACAAAGTGCTCATAAACCAGCAAAAATCGTTTCTGCTCCATCTAGTAAGTCACGAGGAAAAACAGTTCAGGATCTGGGGTGGGTTTTACTTGCTCTAGGTCTACTCTGTTGCTCTCTGAAATGGTGTTTGAATATGCTGGATGAAAAGAGCATCCTGGATAGAGCACTAAATAGGTAAAGTGATCTGGATGGGCTCCGAGGGCTGCTTTCCAGCCCATGTGGCTAACATGGATAATATGCCTGTCTCTTCTGATGAATAGCACAGTGTGGAGAATCCAGTAGTTGCAGGAAAACAGACTGAGAGCATGTGCCAAGAGGATTGTAAGATGGCCTGTTAAGTGCTGAGAACACAGTTTAGAGTGTGTCTTGTTGAAAAGATCTGATTCAGTTGGCACTTGTTTCCAGCTTCAGCAGCACGTCTGGAAGCAGGAAGGTACTGTGAGTCAAAGCAGGGATTTGGGCAGATAGGACCAGGGAGGAGAAAGCACCCATCTGCTGGAGCTGTCAGCAACGTGTGAGGTTCCCCAGGGGCTGTCCACATAAAGGAGCTGTCTGGGTGGGAGGTTTGAAGGAAAGCCAGATGGCTGCAGTTGCTTGCAAGGAGGTTGATATGCCAAATAAATTTTTACATCTCTAATGTGTGAAAAGGGATCGGCCCTTGACTTCAAAGCAACAGAGTGTTTGTCACGCTGCCTGATGCTTTTCTGGCTTTTATTCTGGCTTTTTCCTTCCCAGGCAGCAGGGTATGCTATAGCCATCCTGAAAATAGATCACCGTGCTTAATCTGTGAGCTGCCTAGCTAGCAGCCCTGCCACTGCAAATGGTGGGGATGTGGTGCTATTTAGATTGGCAGCAAATGCAGAGTTCAGACTTATGTGTATCTGGCTGAGTTCCAAATGGATAATTACATTCTGCCTACCTAAAATTTCCCCCTTACAGCTTTTTAAAATCTGTTGCTCAAAGTTGTTTTTATAATGTTGCTATCTGCTCTTAATTGGTAACTACCTTCCACTCTACAGGCAACTCCATTTCAGTGACAAGTGAGGTGACCTTGCCTGCATTTTGGTGTCCCCATCATCAATTGCAAATCCATGTAAAAAAAGTAACTTTTTCCTGCATGCTTCATCCCAGCTGCCATCTCCACAAGCATATGTTTCTTGTACTATGTACTTGCAAAGTAGTTGCCTCTAGTTTACCTGAAAATTAATTTTTCAAAGTTCTTCTATCATGCAGTTACTTTCTGCTGTTTTCACAATAAGTCTTTTTTACTTTTTCTTGGTTTTTATCGTCTTTTTCACCATGTGCAAAACATCACTGGCCTGTATCCCCTGTATTTAAAGTGACCTGAAATTCAGTCATGAGAAAGAGATTGTTCCAGATGTGGACACCCCCTGCAGAAGCTTCCATGCATGCAGAATCTGGCCATAATGTTGAGTCATAATATTTCATCAAATATAATGAAGTAGTACAAAAGTAGGTAGATCAATATCAGCACCATCACTATTGTAGGGGATATTATTTCATCCCAGTGTCTGGTCCATCCACCTGGTTCATGAATTCCGTTTTCCCATTTCCAGGGCCATCTGAAAGCTGATCTTGGAGTGCTTATCACACCAAGCTCTGAAGTGGGTAGTGCCAGGTGCGGGTATTGAAGGCTGAAATTGTACAAGTTCTCCTATATTTAACTGTAATTAAGCAGATATTTGAGTATCCGTTCATCCGGTTTGTGCTTTTTTAGGCTTGCCACCATTCAGTAAACACATCATTTTAGCTCTATTCGTCACATAAGGTATGTGCCTGCGAGTGATTAAAAACGTTAAGCTGTGCAGGGTGGACTTCACATTAATTCTTGTGGAAAATGTGTTTTGATGTCATTTCCATCCTGTCTCCTGCAGCCTCCTCTAAAAAGGAAAAAAAAAAAGAAAAACCAACCACTTGTTTTAGGAGAGTATGTTCCTCACTGGGAAAGAGAAGAAAGCAGAACAAAATATGTGCAACACACTGGAGAGTTTCAAGCTTGTTCTCATATTTTGCAAAAAAACATCACAACGAACCTCCCACTTAGAGATCTGTAAAAAAAAAAAATCTGTGATGTTCTTGCTAATAACATCACGTCCATGTTTCAGTAACCTATTTATGCCCTGAGGCTTTGAAAAAACAACAAAACAAACAAATACTTGAGCAATGCAAGTCCTAAAGCCTAGTTTAGGGCAGGAGTATCAGCCCCTGCAGAATATCACAGCTACACATGCATTGTAGCCCTTCTTTCAGGGAAGACTGCTGGTGCTCAAACTCCCACACTGCTTATTTGTTCTCCAAGAGTGTATTTGTGCCACAGGCAGTACTGTGAACCAGATTACATGATTTAATATTTTGCAGGAGTTGTAATAACAAGGCAAGTAGGACTGTCCAACATGGAGCATCTTCCATTTCAACCAACAGGTGAAGCTGAGATTTATTGAAAAGAAATACTGCCTTCCTGCCATTAATAAAACTAAAGGGTTTGGGTAGTGCTGCACAGTTATTTCTCCTTGTGAATTTATGAGGGCATTTGGGGAGAGCTGTTTTTCTTCACCAGGTTCCCTTTCCCTTGCAGTGAGTGATGGTTGTGCCGTGCTGGCTGCAAGGCGAGAGCAGAGAGCAAACAGTTCATAAATGTAACTACCTTCTGGAGAGCTCCTGGAGCACAGCAAAGTGCTTTAATGGAGCAGGCAGGGTGGGCAGGCTGTAAAATAAATGCATTGCTACTTGAAGTGTTGTCTTTGCTCTGGTTATACCTCACTTGCTGCCTGATACAGACTGAGGGGAAATATTTTCAGTAGAGGTATCTCTGAGTCTTAGGCAGTTCTGCTCATCTTCAATGTGCCCTGTCAGTCATCCACTGCCTCTGTGCCTGTCTTGGTAATCTCTGCTGTGCTGAACAGGGAAAAAAAAACCCGAACCTGGGCTGGGAACACATAAACTTATAAAAGTCACATATCTAATTCTACTTATACCTTGCACACTGTAAAAAAGGAAAGATTGTTACTATTTTTGTTACTATTTTAGTTTGTTTCTTAACACCATATAGCTCAGGGAGGAAGTTTGTTTAATTTCTGTGGTTCAAGAAGGGCACATTCTAGGTTCATTAAGAAAAAAAATGAAGGTTTTTAATAAATTTATGTTCAAAATTTAATCTAGTAAAAAAGTGTCTTTTTTTCTATTAAAATCTGTAGATATTTTTCCTCTAAGGCAATGAGATAAACATATTGTTTGCACTAAAACACTCATTTCTAATAAATGGCACTGACCTACTTTAGTGCTGTTAGATGTGTAATTGGGGCAAACTTATGTGTTAATCTCACTTTAAATATGGGAGTATCCTGCAAAGCTAAAACATGTAAACATAGGGAAAAAAATAGGAAATGGAGCTCTGAATCCACATTGTCTGCCTGCTCTTTGCCTTTAAGTATTGTCCTGTTAAAATTATAGCTGTGAATTTGCCAAGCTTGGAGGCTTGTAAAATATTCAGCTGCTGTGGGTTAACCTAACATATTCTTCACAGTTCTACATTTTTACAAGCAAAAGTTTTACGTGAAATCCTGTTGGGATGAGTGTAAAACTTAGACAGTTGTTTCTGAATTTTTGTCCTTGCCTGTGACACTAACAGTCATTTTTCTGTTTGCAAAATGGGTGGCTCATTTACATCATCAACTCTTTACAATGGGTACCTGGTTAATGATTGCAAAACAGACAGAGGGCTTTAAAATAATTGGTAAATTCTTTCTTATCCTGCTCTTATATCGATTAGAGCCGGAACCATTTGATATGGCATCATTTAATATTTGAGCTCTCTGCCTGTTTTCTCTTGCTGTCACTAATTACCAGTTCAGTTGTGTCCTGGGTGATTAGCTGGGGTTATGCAACCTCCCTGTCTTGCCTCTGCACTGAAAAAATCTCTAAAAGGCATTTCTTTTTTTTAACCTTAGCATCTGTGCTGCTATTCTTTGGGTAACCACTATTTGCAGCATATTGTGTGACAGACCTGGAGGAGAACTGCCTCATGTAGTACCACTAATCCCAAGAACCATCATCACCTCTTGAAAATGTCAGCAGGAAGTGGAACTTGCTATACAATAGTCTTGAAATTGTTTTTGTTCCTTTCAAATTTCTGAGGAAATCACTCTGCTGTGTTTATATAAACCTGTATTTTATGTGATTAAGGAAAATTTATTTTAGGAGAGATCTCTGCTTTATTTTGTAGTGTTGTCAAATCAAGAATTCCATCAAGGACATAATTAATATAGGAACAATTAGATAAAAGTACTAGCAAGTGTGGCAATGGGAAATTATTGAGGAGTGTTAACAGGAAATCAGGCCATGTAATCTCATGCCTCAGGCAGCTACAAAACCAGGAACATTGACAGTCCATTTTTAAAAACAGCTCACTTTTCCCTTACCAGTGGAAGCAGAGCTCCTTGGTAAGGATGTCACAATAAGCCCTTGTGAACAAAGTTCCTGAAGTGCCTGTATTGTCCTTCGTGCCAGTGCTCCATGAAGAAGGTGCTTAGATATTACAGATGTGCTGGGCTGTTGTGCAATGGTAAGGCTGACCAGTGTGACCTGTGGGTTTTGTCCAAGGGGAACTTACTTCTGAAAATAATTTCTTTTGTAGAACTCACATGGTACAGTAACAAACCATATCTTGAGGCACTGCAGTGCACTGATGAATGAAAAGGTGGAGTGCTGGGTACAGAAATAGATGATTTTGCCCAGAGACTTTGTCTTCTAACTGCTAAGAAAAGCAGTAAAACCACCACGCAGTAACTTCTAGTTTAGACTGGTGTAATAGTAAGTACAGATTGCTGTTGCAACACGTCACCCACTCAAGCAGTAATGACAGTTAATGTTATTAGAAGGAGCTTGCAAATGCCACACCTCTTATTCCAGGTAATGTAACTCCCAGCACCCTGTGGTGTTTATAACTTCACTGTTTGCTCATGTAATGAGAAAGGACACAAAGATCAACACCCACAACACTCAAGTTAGAGAAAAAAATTAAGAAATAGACAAGAAGAAAGAGCACAATTTAAGTTATTGAAACTGTCTCTGAATTTAGAGGAAAAGAAGTTCCACTGTTTACAGCAGGTCAGCTGGGCTGACATAAGATAACTAACAAATGAGTGAAATTCCAGGAAGTTACTAACAGCTTTCCAGGCTCATAGCACTCCCTGCTCAAAGCTAAGCTGTAAAAAAAATTATGGTTTCCATCATCCACTTCAGGGTTATAACTAAACCCAGCTCACTTAATTGCTGGAGAAGAAGACTGAGTCAAGTGCCACGTGTAACAGCAGGCTGTAATCAGCTTCTGTGTGAAGATATAAATTACAATCCAGTGCTTTTAAAAACAAGAAAAGTCAGCTTGCAATCACTGTGGTAATGCCCAAGTAGACTGCTCTGACAAAACCACAACCTTTGGCAGTGGTACAGAACCTCTTTCACACACTCTGGGACCAGTTGTAACACTTCAGAGTTTGTGAGGAGGTCTTGGCTGCAAGTCATTTTGTGTCAGCAGTATAAGCAAGAAGAGGATGATAAGAACTTTTTTCCTTTGACTCAAGATCAGACTCATGACCTAATGCAATTTCAGTGGAAATAACTCTATGTAAAAAGTCAGCCTGGAATTGAAGTCATTTATACATCAGACTCAAAGAGCATTTATGTTACTAATACTTTTTGTTGTGTTTGACTTTGAATGTCATCTGGTTTTGATTATAATTAAATGAATTGAGTACTTTGAATAACAAGTCTTGTAGTTTGTAATAGAAATCAGCCACACTCAAACTTTAAAGGCAAATGAAAAATATTTGCTGTTTTTCTTCAAACCAACTTTGGCTACAAATCATCAGAGTGACTGCATGCTTCATGTTCTGCTCTTTAAGTACATACTAATTAAAACCTGAAAATTTTGCCAGTGTTTGTAATAGTATAAAGTTCTACAACCAAACAAGTACCTCACAGAACAGAAGAACAAAATGGGTTTTCGTAAGTTAGAATTTAAAGCCTTAAATTTTGAAATTAAGAGAATAAAAGCAGAAAAGATGCTTGGATTGGTTTGTTTAGGTTTTTGTCATTTAATGCAAGTCTTCAGAATGTTTTTGCAGTCTGATACTTATTCTGCTTTAAGGACGTATTTCAGACTTGAGCAATCTTAGGCAAAATTAAAATTTCTTCATTTCTATTGGTTAAGTAGTAATTAACAACACATATTATGATAATATTGTCTCAGATGTTGCAACAAGATGTAAGTGAAGATGAGGTTTGAAATTAGAGTTACTAAATTCATTTTGGGTTCAGCCTTAACAGTTGCTGTTCTGGTATCACTTGGATTCTATTCTGCCTCTCATTTCTGGGATAAATCAACTGTTTGCCCACTGTCATAATTATTTTCCATTCACAAAAATGACTGCACAAGTCCTTTGTTGCAAAGAAACAAAAAAATAAGCCTAGGGAACCTTCAGGACAGACATGTATTTGCTTTTTGCCTTTAGGTTTCATATGGGATTTCAGACCAGAAATAAAAATCTGCCAATGTTTGCTCTTAATTTCCTTATCAGAGAATTTGTGATAAACTTTACTCAAAACATAGAGCTGGAACATAGATTGGGAGGGGAAAGTTTGAATTTGCCAGCAATTCTGAAGGAAGTGTCTGTACCCAGCCTGAGGAGATGCTCTGTTGGGATAACAGTCTGTTAGGCCCGAAATAGTTACAGCATGGAGCGTTTGCTTCCAGCCCATTATTCTTGGCCTTGCCTAATTTTATAAAATAACTACACTGCTGAATGACAAAGAGATGCTTCATCAGGTCTTCATCAGGACCCAGTTCTGCTTCCTCATTCTGGTATTTGCATATCATCACTATGTTCTCTAAATGCAACCTGAGCGAATGGACTCAAATAATTTTTCTGAAATTTTTCTAGATCTCAAATTTTAAATTTGTTTTGGGTCTCTGCTTAAGAAGCTCCACTGCAGTACATCTGATATTCTGCAAAGATGTGGTTTCTGGCATGACTGGGTTAATTTCTCTTGCTTCAGTTATGGATTTCTCATGAGGATAAGATGTGACGTTTCTCAAAATTACTTTATAATCCCTGTTTCCTTGCAAAAGGTCTGTCTTGAGTCACCTTGCAGTACAAACATGAGCTCTTTTTGTCTCCATGGAACATTGCCTGTAGGCCACTTCTCCCTGACTTCTTGCTTTAGAAAGAGCCAGAATAGCTGGACCAGATTTAGGCACCTGCAGTAATTTGCAGTGTGAGTGCATCGTTTACCTCCTACCCCTGTCCTCTCCCCCTCCCCCTGCCACTGGTGCCTGAGCTGGCTGCCTGTCAAGTGACTCATTTGCTCTGGAATAAGGTGACATTTCCTAAGGTTGATGTTATAGCTCTGTGACCTGGCAGATGCAGGAGCAAGAAAGATCAGAGGTATGGATAGGACAACATAGTTAGAAACCTTTCTAGGAAAACCAGCCTTGACTGGGCATACTGTCAAGATTTTAGAATTTATTAAGAGGGGTCTGGGGAGAAACACCCTGCCAACAAGTGAATTTTTGTATTATACTCTTTTGTGATCTTATAGTTTCTGTCATATTATCCTATTTTATCTATCTAGTTTATTTAAATGCAAAAGTGCATATACTAGTTAACCTAGTCTGGGAGAAGATGGCAGTATAGAAGGAGAGATAGGATTTAAAGGAATTTTACTAATGTTATTTATTAAAAGGGAATTAATGCTTCCAAGAAGCATTTTATAAGTACATATTATTATGCATTTTATGCTCAGATTCTTATATAGAAATTTGTGGTAGTCTTCAAGGCCAAGGAAACCTGTGAGCAGGAAGGGGAGATCAGTTCCCTTTGTCCAGTTTAAGCTGTGTCCATCCTCCAGCAGCTGACATGGTCCTGTCAGGTCTCCAGGTGTTCTCCATGCGGTGCCCGAATGCCAGGAGTGCATTTCTGGACTGAAGTGATTTTCATGGGTACTCTTTCAAAAATGCCTGAAAATAATTGCTCTGGAGAGAACCAGAACAAGTTTATGCTGTGCACACATTGAACACACCTGTGCCACCAGCCCAGGTGTCACTGGCCATTCCCTCAACAATGCTGCGTGATGAGGTCCTGATTAAGCTTTCCCTTGATCTTTGATTGACATGCAACTGTGCCCTAGTGAATTGGCAGCCTTTTTAGCCTCTCTCTGTTTTCTTTCCATTTCATGTAAATAAGTAACTCTTCTCTTTGAGGCACTTTAATATTCAGATTTGGAGAACTGAAATTAGAGTCAGCACATTCTGACAAAAACATAGAAGCATAAAAGGTTTTTACATATAAAGGATCTTCTGGTCAGTTTCCAGTTTATTTTCATTTTTTTCTGCTTCCATTTGGAATTTTTCAGCATTGCTGAGTTCCCACATGAACATCTGCAACATAATTTCAGCCTAAGTGCTTTATAATCATACACACTATAAATATTAGATTGTCTTTTAGAGGCCACTTCACTTTGATTTTGAATATTAAGTGGAACAAACAAAAAAAATTATTATTCAGACAATTGCTTTAATTTTGGTGTCCTCATTTCTGGGCTAAAATGCAACTGAATTCTGCTGTTGCTGGAGTTTGAAATACATGGTCTTCTAATTAAGTAGTGTGCAGGAGCAGTCAGAGAGCTGGAGACAGAGGCATACATTGGATAACAGGTATTGGTTTCTTTTCTAATAGCAAACTCAAAGGACATGTAGATAGGCAGATGAGAGGACAAGGGAACATTTCCCCATCCTGCAGCAGAAAATGCTGCTCATGTGATTTATTTAGGAAAACAAGAGACAGCTGTGCAAAAAGCCTCATCCAGACATAGATATTGGGCAGGAATTGTGTATTTGCAGTTTACTAAATAAACCTTTTCTGATTAAATGGGCTTCCAGTACAAGTTGCCTCACTTTTCCCTACCATAATCTTCACTTGCCTCCCCAGTCTGTCTCTCTGTGCTTCCTTTTCCCCAGGATCTGGGTGGAGACGGCCTCTTACAGCATTGAGGTGGCCAGGACCATGTCTACCCCAGAGATTACTTTGCCCAAGCTGAGTTACTTCAATCATGCTTGATTAATGTTTAGGAGGGCTTATTGCAGTCTGTTACTCCACTACTCCCAGAATGAATTCGGCCCAAAATTCTTTAATACTTTTTAAATCCTTAAAGATGAACTTTTCTCAGCCATGGAGAGATGGTAAGAATTGTAGAACCCTGATGGTGCTGGTTGCTGGTGTTTTCTCTGATTATTGGTGTCCTAAGTGTTTTTATAGATAAGGCAGGTTCCCCAGATGCAGAACACCATCAAGATATTTTCACTTCTACATTAACCATAAATCAAGGTTGCACAGCCTAAATTCCCTGCATTGAGAGCTGCCTCTGCCTACACTTGTGAAAAGTACAGTGGGCCCAAATGTAATAATAGCCCACTACAGTTCTTGGGCATGCTGGCAGCAGTGATATTCCTTGCAGCAAGCCAGATAATTTTAGTCTAACTCTCTATTTAAATCAGCACATAATGTGGGAGACCTGAGCAAGCTCCTTATTCACAGAATGAAGTTAACACACCATCCAGCATTACTGTTTGCAAGCTGGAAACTTCCTTCTTGAATAATATTTGATAATCATCCTTGTCTGCATGACCTGTATGTCCGCATATGCTGACAGCACATCTATTTTGAAGCCAGTCTTAATAACACAGCTGTAGCCCTGCAGAAGGGAGAGCTGCCTGAACATGTCTCTGCACTGCTCAGCTACAGCAAAGTTCTGCATCAAGCACTGCAATCTGCTCTAGGCTCAGGAAAGAGCCTTAGAATAAACCTATTATTGGAAGATTTTTGGGTTTATTCCCCGAGGAAAGAGCATCTAGGGAAGGCATGAAAAACGTGTCAATATAACACAGTAATGCAACAGTGAAGCTCTGTGGTCTGATGACGTATTAGATTTATGAAAAGCTCTTCTCTATTTATCCCCCACAAACACAAACTTGGACTCAAAACCATCATATAATTGTTAATCCATAATACATTTCTCTTGTGAGTTGAATGTCAACAGTCTGCATTGACCAAGATTTTTGAATGAAGTCATTTTTTGGAGCTCTTTTTTCATTCCAGCAATTTTCTTTAATACTGCAAGTATTGTAGCTCTACTATAGAATGCTACAGGATAATTTTAGGCCGTGGTTTGTATCCTGCTAATCAATACAACTGCATTCTTCATTCTCCCCAATCTCCTTTCCTTTTTCCATTAGTCTTAACTACATGATACTTTTCTGAACTGTGACTGAGGAAGAATTCTATATAGTGTCACCAAGAAGTGAAAGAGCTTTCTAGCAGATAATTGCAAAGCAGATAAAGCTTGTGGCTGAAATTCCTGTAATACTCAGTTCACTTGGTAATGTTTATCTCCCTG
Organism: Argya squamiceps; assembly: GCA_037834095.1. NCBI lineage: Eukaryota > Metazoa > Chordata > Aves > Passeriformes > Leiothrichidae > Argya > Argya squamiceps. The sequence goes on from JBBMKD010000034.1 coordinate 6,982,701, forward strand.
GTCAAACCTTCCCCAGAATGGCTCTTTTGAATGGGTGCTGCATCATCCATATGGGGCAACAAGAAGAAAAGTTGCTGCTGCTTTCAATTAGGAAATAAAATTCAAATTTTGGAAAAATGGAATTAAACCTTAGAGGGGACTTGTGTTATTTGAGAGTTTCTTGATTTACAGGCAATGTAGAAGTGAAAATATCAGGTCAAAACATGGTATAATTTACTTAGCTATAATTCTTGCCTGAAGACAAGTGCTTCCACTGCACTTTTGCACTGATTTTCAAAAATAAGCTCCACCATGTCTGAAATTTTGCCCTGAAGTTCCAAAAAGTAGCTTTTGAAAACAAGGTGCAGATCTTGTCTTTCTTTGATAGCTCAGAAATTGTTTCTCTACCTTCTAAATTTGTTTTTACATATACCTATGAACAAAGTTGTTTTACATTTAATGCCCTTTAATATACAGCGCATGAGGCATGATTGTGTAAAACATTTTTTGCATATGCAGGAGAGACAGGACTCGCTCCTCCAGCCTTTTAAGTCTGGGATGCAGAGATCTGCAGCTGAGCCTGTTACTTGGCAGGAATGAGGCAACCTCAAAAGAGAGAAATTTTTTTTCTTGTTGCTGACTTTCTGGTGAGCTTTCGGCTACAGCTAACAATACCTTTTTTCTATACAAGAGTCTTCAAAAAAGAGATAGCATTTGAAAAAATACCTGTAAATCATATGTCACAACCTCTCCTTCCTTGCTAATAGCACCAGCACAGCTCTCTCATGCAGCCTGTTTCTATCATATAAGAGAGAAGTTTTCTCTAGAGTTGCATGAGATGAAGCAATCACAGGGAGGATGCTAATTATATAGGCTAGCTATGAAAAATTGAGAAGGGCTCTTTCCAGTGTCGACACAAGGATGCAAAAGGAAAACACCATCAGTGCTCTGTTGTAGCATCCCTTTTCCAACAAAGGGAAGTATTTCCTGAATACTTTTTGCTGGCTTACAATTGCAGTACTCATAACTAGAAGATAAAGCATTTCGGGATAAAAATACCAAATTGTGTCTACTGCATGGTAGGATGTATAGTGCTGTCTTCCTTCTGGTTTCTTTCTTGTTAAGTTCTTAAAAAGAAAGTTCACAAGTTGCATAAAAATGCCTACAACTTACTATTATAATATGACATATAAAAAATAATTTTAAAATAAACATAGGCCTGCCTGAGAAGGCTTCAGACAGGCAAGTATAAGGTAGCTCATCTGTGATAAGCAGATCCATCTGTACATGTTATAAACTTGGAAAGAACTTGCCACTGTGATTCCCTGTGTCTCTGTCAACCCAGTGTGCCTTTCAGCTCTTCTGACAAAAGAAATAAATAATTATCCTATTTCTCTCTTTTTTTCAAATGTGCTCATGTGCCCTGGATGCTTTATGTGATGGATACAGGCAAGGGCTATCTGTGAAAGTTTATCACAGTGCAGGCTAAATCACCAGCACAGTGACTTCACAGATGTTGAGGACAGAAATGTAGCACAATCTTACCAATGCTTAAAGTTTCATTCATTGATTAAATACAGGAAGAAGAAAACAAAAGAGGCTTTCAAAACATGAATGGTGGCCTTGGTTTTTATAAGGTAGAGTTAACATCTGCTTATTGCAGTGAATACATTGCTGTTGTGTTTATTCCATATGCAAACTCCCCCTTAGGAGACTGGCTTGTCAACAGCTTTTCACAAACAGGAACTTTTCCAGAGTACAAACCCGTTAGGCAAAAAGTGTCTCTTCCAGGAATAGCACGATGAACTTTTTTTAGTTAATAGAAGATGGATATTTTAATCCACATGCAAATGGCAAAGAAAAATTGTTTCTTTACATTGTTCCTCTGAACTGCCTGATGACACAAGTTACCAAATGGCACCCCATACTCTACAGAAAGAGCATGCCAGTGCTCCTTTTGTTGCAAAGAAATGTTCTTTTTTCAATAGCTGCCTGATGACATTGTGAATGATACCATTTTAATTTACAGCATATTGTTCACTTCATTCTTCCTTCAAATAGAAATCTTGAAAACTTTCTGGAACACACTTTCTTCCATAGATTTTTGGGAGACGTGCAAAGGTTTTCACACTTTCGTTATTGCTTCATATTTCAGACATTTTTATGCAGCTTGTGAAATAATGTGAGTACTGCATCTACCCTCCTGCACTAACACCATCTTACACATTTATCATCTCACATCTTAGTGTAACTGAGTGTCTAGCTGACATATTCCTGTATGGGTGAGTCACCTTTGCTATAAACAGATAGTAGTTTAATCACTTCTATGTTGATTGTCTGGTTCATTCCAAATGCAGAAGTTCAGGAATTGAGATACCTAGATATGTTTTAGATTTTTGCCCATCTCTGGAGACTGTAGTACCTCCAGTGGAAGCACAGAGAAGAGTGATGAAAGATTGGACTGTGGGGAGGGGTGCTTTTTCTAAGAGGAGGAATAAAAGAGGTAATGATCCATTATAATTTTATATGATGAATATATCTCTATAGTCTACAAATTTTGAGGGGCATCTGCACAAGAGGGGAGGGGACTTGTCCTAGGCTAGATTGCACTGTTACCTCCTTGAAAAACATGTAGGAGTTACAGATGGGAAAACTTTGCCCTGTTGAAAACTGCCCACAGTGCACCCATCAGTAATAGAACAAAAAGGAAAGAGGGTAAATAGTTTCTTGAAACGGAAACTTTTTATGTTTTCAATTAGGGGATGATGATAACAGCATTAATTGACTAAAACTTTACAACAGAGTGGACAATGAGACACTAAAAGCTTATGCTGTATGATTATATAGCAATAGAGGGGGAATTGTCATGGATGTTCCCCTGCATGGCTTACCTGAATTGGCTGCCTCCTACTTACTAGCTTTTGTGAGTTTAAGAACATAGGTGACTTCTTTTTGTCCCCTCCTTTCCAAGTCTGACAGGTGCTGAGTTGGAGCTCAGCCATGGGCTGTCCATGTATTTCTCATCCTCTTGCACAAGGACAGGGTAACGGAGCACAATGCAACTTTCTGCAGTCCTGACCTTTCTGCTGCTTCTGACCTTGTCCCATGGAGAGTCTCAAAATCCCACTCAGAAATCAAGCAGGAGCTTACTGATTCCTTTTGAAGGCAGTATTTCAGAAGTGACTGACAAAGGGGAGCTCAGGCAAGGCTTCAATAGTTCTAAATGTGCCAGCATTGGGAAAAGCACTTGTTGTAATCACTGTGCTGAAGTGGAATAGATGGCAAATCCCAAACATAATGGTGTTGGAAAAGTCTGCCTCACCTTCATCTTTCTCTTTCAGGGCATGAATTGTGGTGCTGAAGCTTCACAAACCAGATGAAAGCAAGCCAGCTACTTTAGTAAAAGTATGTTGAAAAAATCCACACTTCACGGGTTCTTTCAAGGATATCTCTGTGAAAATATAAATCAAATAAGCGTGTAAAATATTCTAGAATTGCAGAAAATGGATTTTATGAAGCTCTTTTAGAAAGAGTTTCAGAAGGGGCAAGCACATTAAATATATTACCAACAGAATGCAATATTTTTTGTAGATTTCCTGCCATACAGAAGACGACATAACACATCAAACTTCCAGCAAGTTGGAATATTCTTACAAGAAGGTGTCTGAAATATAGAAAATTGTCATTTTACAGAAGGGTATATCTTTGAGTTCTTTCTTCTTTCCTGTTAGGTGATCTGCTAACATTGATGGAAAATTTAGTATCATTCATGTTTTTAGTGATCTGAAATAAAAACTTTTGTTTGCTTCTGCTACTTTTTCACTCAGCTCTGAAGTTCATAGGTCAAGAAAGCCATTATCTTGCTGCTTTGATTATGGATGCAGTTATGTAATTCCCCCACAGAGAGCACAGAGCACTTGCTGAGCTCTGTGTGGTTTCTGAGGACATCTTTACATTTCCTGCAACACGTTCAGGTGCCTCATGGCAGCAATTGGCCTCTCTCTTCATGGATATGGCACAGTTTGACTATTGCCTTTCAAAGACAGTTGGGAGGAGGGCTGATTTCCAAACTGCCTAAGTCATTTCATTAATTCATTTATACAGTAAGAAATTTGTTAAGATGGAGTGCAGAGAGACCTTCTCTTGAATGTCAAGAAGGCTTTCCTAATTGTGATTTGTGAAGCTTTATAAAGAGTTTCCCAGGGGAAGTTGTGGAAGACATGGTTCTATTATGTGTAAGGCTGCCTTGATTAATCTTGTCTGCTTTTATTTTTAGCAATATGCCTGAAATTATTGGGTTTTTTCATTTATAAATTCTCAGGAATTTCAGCCTATCTTTATGTATCTCAGATACAGAATGAGGTGCTCAGATGGGTAGTGTGTAACTCTCTCACCTGCAACTTACATATACATATATATATATATATATATATGTATGTATAATGTGGTTAAATATGTATGTAGTACAATATGTATCTGGGCCACTTTTCCATCCACTGTTCAGATCTTAATTTAAGCTGAAATCAACTGGGAAGTTAATTGCTCAGAACAAGAACAAGGTGGCAAAATTTTCCAGGTTTCCAGCCTTTAACCTGGAAAATATGAGCTGCATCATTTCACTACATTTTCACTGAGTGCTCACTGTGTGTTTTTTTGGTAACCACCAAAAATGGAATTTCTTCCTTTTCATTATAAAATCCTTCAGCACCACAGTTTAAAGATTACACTGTAAGGACATGGCTCTAAGTTAATATGTGTTGAATATAACTTTGATTTCAGTCAAATACTCAGTCATTTGCTTACTGGCAGAGTAGTTTTCTCCTCTTCCAAGACTCAAATGTATTTTTGAATATGATTAGGGTTTTCTTTTTCCTAAAGAAAGTCGGATACTCTGTTTTTCCCCCAGTTTAAATTAGGTGGATTCAGTTGACATGTTTTGTTCACTGGAACCTTGAAGCTGCACAAGGCCAGTGACTTTTATTTTTAGTTTGCTTTTACATATTTAGTGCCTTGTCATTGTATGGCAGATTCCAGTTCTCAAACTCATGCTGTTTGAGTGAGATTTTGCTGTGTTCAGATTGAGCATTGCAGCACCTACTCTTGCGTGGCTGCAGCCCGAGCGTCTGGCACGCTGGATCACACCTGCAGTGAATGTGTGAACAAATCAGGAGACAAGTTTTCAATGATAATTGAAGGATTAGTATTGGGAGATTTAATTCCTTTATTCTCCAACCCATAAAACATCTATTGTTTTAGTGCTGGCTGGCATTTTCCTTTCAAATTAGATTTTTTTGAAGACTTTGGGAAGCTGCTACCTGTGTGTAAATGTGATTAAGTTGATGCTGCAGTTCTCTATTTTCTGAGCTATTAAGATTTAACGCTTGAACCAGTCCCTCTGTAAGGAAGAACAATCAGGATAAGTATTGTAACAAAGTCAGACATTTTAAGAAAAATGCCTGAATAGATTTGGTGGCACTTTGTAATTTGAAAAATATTATACAGGATTCATGATAGAAAAGCCAATGTTCACCACTGTTAAATTGGCTTTATCTACATCAATTTGCTGTTATAAGACACAGAAAATAGATTTTAGATATTTTTTTGTCCCCAGAGACACAAATAGATTTTCTCACATTGAAGATTTTGTTGTGTCTTTTATTTATCAAAGAACGTGCAATGCTCTGAGCAGGAGAATTGTCTTTGTGTTAAACCTCTGCTGGCAAAATACGAAGAGAGTTTTCTACCTGGATGGAATTGGATTTCAGCAGTTGCCACACGTTTGTCTTTCAGCCTGCCAGCCCTGCTGTGAATGGCTTTGTCTGTGGACTCGGCTTTGCACCGTTGGCAGCGCCGGGGGGCTCACAGTCCCCCCCAGGCTCCATCAGAATCAACACCACTGCTCCCTTCTGTCAGAGACAAACCAAAACCCAATCCAAACAAATGGAGGATTGTCCTGCCTGACAATGGGAGACACTGGAAAGACTGGAAACAAGTTTCTGCATTTTATCCTAGAAACGGGATACAGACCACAAAATACACATGGTTCACGTTTTTGCCCCAAAGTCTTTTGGGACAGTTTCACAGGTAAAAAAATTCATTCAATGATCCGTGAGATTCAAGAACTCTCTCTGAAACAGTGATATTTGAGTGTGATGGAGAAGGGCTGCTTTTGTAGTTGCAATGGTACTAAAACTTAGGTGATCATAATTTGTAACAAAATGACACTCAGTTGACATTGAAATGGCAGATTAAAACAAGCACAGGGAGTGCTTAAGCACTGCTGTGACCAGCTTTTTTAATTGAATGCTGCAACAGTTCTCTTTGTAAAAAAAAATTAATTTTCTATTTAAAATTCTTCTGGTTTTGTGTTGCATAAACCTCTGATTTTGAGAGCACAAAAAGAATTCATTGGATGTGTTGAGACACCTATGAAATTCTGTGGATTTCAGCAGCTCAGTTCTGATATATTGTTAATGTCACAAAGTGTAAAAATAGTATATATGTATGTGCAAGTGCAAGGTCAGGTTTATTTCCAAGTGCTGTTTTTAAATTATGTAAACCCCCCAGCATAAAGAGTTAAGTCAAAAAGATGCTCAGGGAACCATCATCACTATAAAGAGAAATGGAAGTTGTATATCCATCTCTAGCTTTGAAATTTTCATTCTTTATACTAGATTGGCCCATTCCTAGTTCTGCCATTGGCAGAATCCTTCATGGATTTCTGATGGAAACATTTCTGTAATTCATTGGTTAGTCTTCTAAGGTTTGTTTGGCATTTGCTTAATTTTGTTCTTATTTTCAAGACTGAAGTGGTGAGGGGCCATTAAAGACCTTGGAGATCCCAGAGACAAATAGTGTTTCTAACGTGAGAAAACTGGAGCTAGCTATAATAGTATGAAAATGTATGTCACAGGCTCTTCTAAAAAAAAAAATAGCATCTTGGTTAAGCAGCTGATTAATTCATTCTGGAGAAAGGAAAAGGAGGGTAGAGGACTGAAATTATTAATGTTCCTTTGACACAGAATGGGAGTTGCTCATTAAGGAAAGGATACATTCTAATTTCTGACTACTTTTATTCTCTATCTTTTCAGGCTGGGCAATCTTTACTTTTTGTTTCTGGTGGTTCTGAACTGTTTCCCACAAGTGGAAATCTTCCACAGGGAGATTACGATGCTGCCTCTGGTTGTGGTGCTGCTTGCCAGCATGATTAAGGATGCTATTGAAGACTACAGAAAATACCAGTATGACAAGACAATAAATTTCACTAAAACCAGGGTATATGACAAGTAAGTAAACGAAATCAATTATTTTTTTCCTTGCTTCTGTTAGGTTGCTCATCTGATTTTACAGTAACTCCCTCACTGACCTTTCAGAATACTGTAAGTTTGGAAAAACCTTACAAAATATTTTTTCTACCCTTAAAAATGCCTTATTTATTTCGCTTAAATCATCTCAATATCATTGAGGCTTTGCTTCATATCACAACAGCGTGTGCTGACATATACAGGTTTTCATTCCAAGTTTTCAGAGCAGCTTGCCAACACACACAACATCCTCTACTGACAGCAGAAGGATCTGGAGGATGAATGGAACTTACTCAAGTCTGGAACAGAAAACTGGGGCTGTACAGGAAATTGGAACAATGTCTTTCACATGTTTCACACTAAAAGCAGTAATACAGAAATTAATGATCAACTACAATCAAGGTGAATCATAATCAGGAGACGAAAAAAGTTGTAGGAGTTCCAGTAAGCAGAGATCAATACAGCCCGGCTTGGCTTTGGAGCTGGTGCAACACCTGCAGGAAGCTGTTTGCTCAATATTGACTCAGAAGGAAGAAATGTTTTCCTTGCAATTCTTATTGCAACATTTCAATTTCATCAGAGTCCAAGTAGTAGTCTGTGGGCTTGATATTTTCTGAGCTTGAGAAGAGCTAGCTCTTCCCAAGGGAAAATATCAAGTCCACAGTAGTCTTGTCCAGCTTGAGACTGTTTAACTTGTCTCTGCATCATGAAGTGAATAGGAGTTTTTATTTAAAATAAGTTTAAATATTTGTGTGCTTTCCTTTTTTCACCTGCTCTTAAGCCCAGGCCACAGAGAAAAAAATTTCTATGGTTTACATGCATGTCATTAGCTCTTCTGGAAATTAGCCCTCATCTGTGCTGACATACTTGTGTCAGAGGAAGAAGGATCAAAGGGGAAGGGGTATCTGAGTGAGAGGGAGGTTTGGGGTCTCCTGGGGAGAAGGATCAGACTGAGGGGCAATCCAGGTACATTGCTCTTCCCTTGCTTGTGTCTGTGTATGATTCCTCTGACTTCCAAATCATAGATTTACTTAGCTTGGGGAAATGGGGGTTGGTTGTTTGTTTAATAATAATCCGTGTTCTGGTCATGAAAACAAACAATAGGTAGAGGAAATAAAAGAGAAATACTGTCTGTACTGAGGCTTGTAGCAATCTTCTGTTGACATCTGGGACACGAAGCTCTGCCCATTACCTTTGAGCTTCCTGGCAACTCCCAGGGTTATAAAGTGATTCTGAAGCTCCTGGAGTGACCTGTGAACATCGTGTGTGTGTTCTCAGCTTTGCCACTGCTCTGTGTTAGAGCAGAGACACTTCATGAGAGCAGAGAGCTACTGCCAGGGAAATGGTCTAAACAGGCCCTCCAGGCATCTGCTGACAGGAAGAACAAAACATTCAGGATGGTTTTGGCATACGTGAGGAGCAGCTGCCCCAGCAGGCTCTAGGAGCTGGTGCAGTTGAGTCAGGATGATCCCTGTCCCTGGGTAGGTAAAGGTTGGAGTGGAGGAGGCAGCCCTGAGCTTGGGACATCTCAACCCTTCTCTCCACCATTTGGGATTCGTTTGGGCTATTGAACTCTTCTAACTTTATTGGTTTTCAACTTGAAACTACTTTTTGAAAGAAAAAGAAGATGTCAAGGAGGATTCCAGGCTGCTTCTCTTCAATGATATGGAAAAAACATTTTTTCAAGGAAACCTGCTGCCAATGTGGTGCTTCAGACACGGAAATCCAAAATGAGGAGCTGGAGAAGAGAGGGAAAGTAAGGAAGAGAAAGAAGAAAAATGAAAATAAACGTGTGATCATCTCTAATTTGCCCTTTGGAAGCAAGAAGTGGAAGGAAAATCCAAACAGATTCTATGACTCCAATGAAATTAAGACCACAAAATATACCATCTTCACTTTCCTCCCTAAAAATATCTATGAGCAGTTTCACCGTTTTGCCAATATTTATTTTGTGTTCATTGCACTGCTGAATTTTGTGCCAGTGGTGAATGCTTTCCAACCAGAGGTGTCTGTGATCCCAATTTGTGTTATAATGGCCATTACAGCCATTAAAGATGCTTGGGAGGACTTCCGGCGGTATAAATTGGACAAAGAAATCAATCATATGGGATGTTACATTTACAGCAGGTAAGATTCCTATAGCTTTTATTACCAAAAACATTGGTTCAAGATCCTTTATCAATGGTGAGGCTTTTTGTTTAAAAAAATTAATAAATAACTGCTGGAAAACAGCATTCATTAGGTGAAATAGGGAAAAGTCATGGCCACTATATATCACCTGGTGTTTGTTCTCATACAGGGAAAGCTTTTTGGTTTGGTGGGGGGGTTTTTGAGCATTTTTGTACTGGGAATTTGAGTTTCATTATATTAGTGTGTCTATCAGCCTCTTAGACATGCAGTGCACTGGAAATAGGTGCTTAAAGAGCTACAAGCAGCTGAATTTCTAAGACATTTTCAAGAGGCTTTATTTCTATCAATATAAGGTAGCACAGAACAAGATCTGTCATGGGACTTGTTTGCATTCTCAGGTGCCAAGATCTCTTAAAAACTTGACCCTTTGAACTACATTTTATTTTGTACTCCACATTGTTGACTAGCTTTCAGTTATTTTTTTCTTTCTCAGGCAGTATGTAAAATGAACCTGTAAGAACAGTCTAGAAATGAAAGATAGTAATATATGCCTCTGTTTAGTCACCTCTAAATGAATTAACTACCATGTGTCTGTGCTCACTTCTTCAAAGTGTTTCATGACTTCTTGCTTTTAGGACATTCAAAAGATTGAAAATTATGCTTTATTGTATCAAAACTGTTCTTTCAGCAAAGTAGCAAATTACTTCTCCCTGACAAAATATCGCATCTGGGAGTCAGAAGTGCAAAACTTTCCATCTCTGTGAATGTGCCTGTCATCCCTCAAATTAATCAACAGTGCTTTCTATAACTTGTGCTTTCATGAGCAAGATCTTGCAGAACTCTGGCTTTTATCACATGGGGCTGTCATTTCTGTTTGTTTCTCCTTCATGTGTTTGTCAGATTTTTATGTCCTGCTGGTTAAACAGAAAAGCAATAAGTTTGCTTGTTCAGGGGCTAAACTTAGGCCCACATATAGATGATGATTTGTCAGGAAAAAAAACTGCACTCCTCTCCTTGCCAACTTAAAAAAAAAAAAGTTTGTATTTACAAGTTTCTAAATATTATGGATTTAAGATCTCTCCTGTGGTGAAGAATGTCAATAATTGTAGCTCTTTGAGTAAGGTGGCAAACTGCCTCTTCTGCCTATCTTTGAAATTTCAGTCTGGCTGAATGTTCTAGCTTTTCCAGTGTTGCATTAGCCTATGAGGCAATGGATTATTTATTAATACTTGTTAAAACCAATACAGGGCAGAATAAGTGGGGCAGTAGGTGCTAATGAATAAATCCACAGAGGGATCTTATTTATTTCCTTTTTACCCACAGAAACCATGTCAGTTTAGATCTGAAAGCTTTTTACCATGGGAAAATGAGATGTAGAGAATACAGAAGAACTTGTTTTGTTTATGGGAAAAATGTCCACCATGGAATTACAACATATATTCAGATCCAGATTCAAGATTGTTATGCAGAAACATGAGACAGGCCTGCCTTAAAATCGGCTATTCCATCCCATAAAAAAGATTTTGATCTATGAATCAGTCTTGTCTAGGATCTTGTCTTTCACCAAAGTTTTATGGCCCTAAAAGGTGATGTAAGGGAAAGGAAAATGAAAAGGGCTTTAGACTACAGCATTCATCCTGTCTGGAAAATTTGTGGGTAATAACAGTTGCCATCAGATCAGTCTCTACAGCTTATTATGTTATGAATAATTTCAGTCGGGTTTCTCTGGTGCTTTGGGAAGCTGATATTTCTTGTTCTTCTTGCTAGCTGCAAAGTCATGGAAGGGTATGATGTCTTCTAATTTTCTTCCATATGAATTACAAAAATAGGTAATTGTTTTAACACAGGTGAAAGTCTTTTTGGGACACTGCAAATTTTGTTAATCTTGTGGCAGCAAAAAGTTATTTCTAATAAAACAACTGATCTTCCATCCTAGATGAAATATTACTTAGATTTTAAGAGATAATCTTGGAGTGTGTGTTGTCTTTATTTCAGATTTTAATAAGAACTCTGGCACCTGTTCCAAAAGAAATACAAAGGCAAACCAAACTTTTCCAGATGCTGAATGTTCTCCAAAACTTTCTTGAAGACCAGGGGAAATGCAGTAACTTGTCTCCTCTCAACAGAGAGCAAGGGAAATTAAAATTGAATAGGCTGGCCTGTAAACATATTTGTTCTAATTTTCTTTTCACAGAGATCAGCTGAAATGGGAAATCTAGTGTGCTGGTCAAATGAAAGAAAAGACACTTCCATTAGCATATTTAAAGAATATTTAATTGAAAAAATGAGAAACAATTAATAGGCATTAAAGTGTCTTGAGGAGATGCAATAACCTAGATGCTTGATGGAGGAGTTTGTACTTTTGAAACCAAATCTTTTGGAATCATACTCTGTAGACAAACTGCTGTGCTGTTGGAACAAATCACACAACACCAAAAGGAGAGAACAAAAAATTGAATTGCAGATGGTACAGGCCTATGTTAAAATGCCTGCTTTCTCATGGTGTTCTTTAAAATATACTTTGTCTACTTTAAAATTTTCCAAGCAAGGTGGACTTACATTACTACAAAATGCCAAGGCATTTTCTATGATACTATACTTTATTATCCCTCTTTAATTGCATTTAAATTTCTCAAGTCACCTGATTTCACGGAACCCTAATTAGTTAGACTCCATCCATAACAGTTAATTAAAATCTTCAAATATTCGTGATTTTTAGCATATTCATTTTGTTGCACCCTGATGTGTGTGCAAAGTCCCCAGGCAGGTGTAAATGAGAGCCCTTTATGGCAAAAACCAGGCTTTTTTAAGCAATTAGCCCATTATCAGGTACATAGTTTTAAAGCATAACAAGCATAATTCAACCAATGACCATACACCACGACGTGAACAGGCAATGGTTATTTAACTTGTTTTCCTACCCCTAATTCAGCTGAGTCTCTTTCCCATAATCCTCTTCTACTTATCCAAAGTAGCAGGCCTGAGCCATGATTTTACATGGCTTTTTTTTTAAAAGCCTTATTTTATAAGGCTTTACCTGTATGTAATACCGAGAGACCTTTCAGTCAAGACTGGCACAGATTGCTCTTTTCGTCTTTCCTGTCACTCAGTCCCTCCAAACCTCCCATGGTTATTTTTCTCTGAACTCTCTTCAGTTTGTCATTAAATTACTAACAGGGGCCAGCACTGTATGTGGTACACAAACCTGAAAGTGAATGTCAATGCAACAGGTGCTAAAAGCTATTATTCAATTTTCTTAAAGATCTATATTGTTTGAGGAGCTAAATGATATGCAATTATTATACAGCTTGGCTGAGATATACCCCAAGGGTTATATCAAGTTCTGTAAATACTCCATAGCATCCAGACAGGTTTTTGCATCAATTTCACATTTTTGGAAGATTAAACCTACTTTTTCCTCAGCATTTTAGTAGACATTAAGATACAAATGCAAGGGCTATGCACAGTTCAGTATGCCACAGCAGCAGCCACAAAAAATATTAACATTATTTAAGCTATTTATATTTCTTAATTTTAAGAACCTAAATTCACATATCTGAGACAGTGACTCAGAGAAACCTTGTTTATATGCCTTGAATCATCCTGTGGGCCTTTTGGAGAAGTAAATAAGCCAATAAATGAGGTAGCCTAATTACTCTTTCCATAACAAATTCTTCTGTAATGCTTTCAGGCCCTGTGGTTTTCAGGTAGTTCCTACAATCATCAATCTCCTCCTCCTCTCTAAGTCCACTGATGTCTGTGGTACAAAAAATTTGGGCTGGCCTTCACTCTGACTCTGACTCTTTGTCTGCTTAGTGTAAGGTTTTAGAATATTTAAAGATTTTTGCATCAGCACTAACTCTGTGTTAGCCTTAGAGCAGAGGTATGAAAGAAGGAAAAAACAAAGTACTCATAACTGTATTGCATGAAATCAGAACTGCCAACAGCTGAAAAGCTGAAAGCGGCTTAATCTGGACCCACTCTTTCGAAAGAGAATTAATTTTTTTCAGTCAAATGAAGTAATTCTGTGCTGCAATTTTCTCTCTGACAGCAATGGATGGAGATTTGCTTGCCTACAGGTGTCCATACATACAGGGCACTTTTTGTTTTCTGTGGGAAGCTGAGCAGCAAAGACAAAGGCTGCCCTCCAGTTTGAACCTCCTTCATGTGCTCTGTTCAGCTGGATTTCTGAACAGAGGAGAGATTGTACCTCCTGTGGATGCTCCCAGTCTGGGATAGTGCCGGGGACTGGCCAGGGATGCAGTGACCAACAGAGGTGTGGGGCATCTGGAACACAACAGAGAAAAGGGTGAGGGACATGCTTGAAGACAGGAATTGACTTACTATCAAATCTCAGACTGTAAAGAAAAACAATTTTTCTCTGGATTAGGAAATATCATATGCAAGTCATTCAACCCAAGGTGAACCTGAAAGTTTGTACAGTAGAAAGCAGGATGAGAGGAAAAGCCAATTCTGCCAAGGGCACAGTGAGCAGAAAGATTTCTTGCCAACACTTTTAAATTAAAGTGTTGGTCAGCAGCACTGAGTTTTCACTTGTTAAAGAGCCTTTTCTTTCTCCTTTACTAATTTTTTTTTTTCTGACAAAGCATAACTTTAAAGATCAGGACCCTGCTTGAGGCTTTAGTGGGTTCATTTTATACACAAAAAAAAAGTCTAAAGCCTGTGTCCCACTCCAAACCTCACCACAGGCAAAATTGCAATCAGTTTTCTTGGGCATAGCAATATAAAGGCCTCTACACCTCAGTGGTACCTTCCCTGAACAGTGCAGAAATGTCATCAGTTTGAGGCTGAAGACCTCCTGAATAGGTTCATTCCTGTGGCAGCCACAAAGCATGTACTCAGATTAGCTGCAAGCTACTACCCCCCTGCCTAACATCAAACATGAGTGTGTTGTTCTCTGGCAATGGGCATCCCCTGCTCTGTCATCCCTATAATTTTTGTCTGTATTTCATGTACCATGGAAATTCTGTGCCAAGTTTAGCTGTGGATACCTGAATAAGCAGTGAGTTTGACTGAAGGCACAAACAGTGCCTTCTGCTTGAGACCTTCTTCAACGTCCCAGTGAGCTGAGAAAATGTCCTTAACCAGCAGTACACTCAGGTGTGTTATGTCACCATGACACTGCTTGGAACCAGTGGTACCAAAATCATGAAGAAATTGAAACACCTTATGTGAGATATGATGATGTGAATTATGGGATGTGCTGAGCTGACTAAATGCAAACCAACTCTCAGCTGGTTCAGGCAGCACCACTTGAAAATGGAAGAACAGTGAGCTGGTAATTGTTGTCAGTCAGGGTGTATCACTACAGTGAAGATCCTTGGTCTCTGTGGAAGAAAATCCTTTAAATACATTACTAAAGCTACCACTGCTTTGTGTATTGCTTTATCAGAGTTTTCTTCAAGATCTATTACCTGCCAAGGCATTTAAAGCTGCTTTACAGAAAAGGTGCAATGGCTTAGCTGACAGCAGCAGGAACTAATGACTAAACATTAAGATCAAACAAATAAGAATTTCTGGCTTTGGCTCAGAGACCTGCAGAATCATGGCTTCATGGAATTAAGATTCATCCTAACTGCCCAAACTTTTAAAATACCATTAAAACCTGAAGAGTGGCAGGTTTCTACAATGTGACCTCGAGAGCTACATTTTCATATAAGGATATGACTATCAAAAAAGCTGATGTAGGCTGTGCTTTCCAGAAATTCCACAAGTTAATGAGAGTCCCTAGAAACTAATGCTAATAATTAGGAGACATTAGCTGAGTGACCTTGGAATTATCTGTTCCTTCCAGCTGGTGTCGGGAAGAATTGTAACAATAGTATTTTATTCAAGGCAGTAAAAAAAAACCCAAAATTTTCCTAAATACAAGAATCTACAGTTCACAAAATTAATCTAGTAAAGTCTAAGCAACACGCTGTTTACATTTTATTTTATTTCTTCAAAGATGAGTTAAAAGAAATCCAAAACCATTTATATGAACAAATAATACATTTATAAAGTTCTGGTACTTACTTAATGTTTATGTAAACTTCAGTTTGTTACAGAAGTTGAGCATAGGCTTGTATCACTGAGAAAATAAGTTACTTGTTATGATGCTATGGGCAGTTTAAGCACATAAGAAGAGAGGATTTGTTATTAGTATTGAGGAATTCGGAATGCCAGTATAAGTGTATGATATAAGTGTATGTACTTTATTAGACTTTAGAAAGATTTTGTTCCAGTTATTTTTAAAAGCTGCTTTTTCTGTCTTAACATAGTGTTCAAATCCTGAGTTTGGTGCTGTGGGGGAAGGCTGGGGCTGGGTACAGGACTGGCCACTGCTCAGTGCCCTTGTTGGTGCTGCTGGGCTGATTGCTGACACAAAACCCCTCCTGCTCTGGGGTGGGATCCTGGCAGGGGCCAGTGACAAACCCACACCACACCGTGGCACCTCCCCATGCTCAGCCCAAGAACATTATCAGCCAACTGTGCTGTACTCTGACCTATGGACAGTGTTCAGAATCAGTTCCTGTCTGATCTAGTTCCTGCCTTCCTTGAGTCCTAAATGTGCTCCTTTGTTGTCAGATTTTTTGTTTTGTGGCAGTAGCTCCTAATGGTGAAATTCTGGACATGAATGATCTTTGAAAATATTTTGCGAGGGGCTTGCATATAAAAGGTGATATAATCTTTGATAGCATAAAACTGTGAGAGATTTTTATCTGCAAAAAAATAGACTGTGAAGGGTAAGCAGCTGTGTGATTCAACCTGTTGCCCATGTAGAACCAGGACCCCAGAATATTTTCTATAAAATAGGTGTTTTCTATAAAATAGGTGGTGTTTGAAGGAGGCCATTTTCAAATATGGTATTCCAGCAAATTTACATATAATAAAATATAAATGTGTATGTTTTTCTATTGATGACACTGATATATTTTTCTAGGTGTCATGACCTGGTGACAGTTTGGGCGGGTATAGTGTAGAGCAAACAATATTTTTATTTTGAACTGCAAAGGGTCCTGAGATGGTGCTTGCAGTAATTCTAGGGAACAAGACTCACTGGACTAATTGTCTGATAAAATGTTTTAGATGACAAAGATTTCTGAAGATCTTTCTCTAAGACAATCTAGGAAACACACATGTTGTGGAGTGCATATGAGAAATTACTTTCATTTAATCTTTTCTGTATAGCAGAACAATAATTTTTATTTCCCTCCATTCACCATGCATTTTGATCCAGTTTTTGTTTGAAATTTATTGTTATTGAATCCAAGAAAGTGAAATGAAATTTTTGACAGAAATTCAATCATTTATTCAAGTTCTCCCATGATCTCCGACTGCAGCAGGAATTTTTTATGGTCCCTTTTTTTTTCCCAGAAATGACTTCATAAAATCTGTTTAGTTCAGGCCTTCTGTTCAGATTTGATGAGTTCAATTACAGTTCTGGCAGTCATCATTTTGACTGTTCAAGGCCTCATTTCATTGGCAGTATCCTCTGATGGGCATCATCATGACATCTATTAGCAAGGGAACACTTTTTGAATGTGCTTTTGATAAATTGCCTGGTAAAAGAGAGAAGGGGCTGAGGAACTTTTACATCTTGTCTTCAGTGTTCCACAGCCCTGATACCACGTGCTATAGGAACCAAGTATCCAGATTCTCACCTGTTGAAAATTACCACACTTGTTTATTTTATTGGTTCAATACATTTGCCCTTTTTATATGTTTCCCATCAGACCATTCTGGGTTTATTAGGCTCCTCTGTTTATTTAGCAACCAGAGCTTGTGCTATTAACTTTAATCACTGAGCAGAAAATGGGCAGTGTTCCCAGTTACAGGAATTGCTAAAGGAAACTGCTTCATCTGAAAAATCTTGTTAGACAACTGGGACAGTGCTGCCGTGGGGTGCACCAGTTCCATCATCAAGTACTTTTCTTCCTTTCATCCCCTGGCAACTCCCTACAAAGTTGTAGAAAAGCTTTGTACTATAAAAAATCTTTAATCTTACGTGTCCAGATGAAGAGTTTTGTTCAGGAGCAGAAAATGTGTATTCTTTGAGTACTCTTTGGGATAGAGTGACAGTTCACCTGAATACAGCTTTGGGGTTCCAGCAATGCCTGAACTGTAGTCCCTGTGCTAAGTAAGGCTTTTCCTCTGATCTGAAAGAGGTCATTTGGCTTTTCTGACTCACTGTCTTCTCTGTAATTAGTGACTGGGTAGAACCCTGAAGCTTTACGTGTAACGTAGGTTTCATAGGGAGATATTGAAAAAATATTACAAATCCATGATTTCTGTGGATTATTTGGGCTAATCTGGTTTCTTTCAGCTGATGTGGAACATAGCCAGCTGGACAAGGCCCTTCTATAGCATTTTATGAGTGGGCAAAATCAGAAATATGCTCTGTAAACTTCTGAATTGTGCAAGAGATGACGTACAGAGAGGTAGGATTGCCCTGCAGAAGCCACAGCAAACATTATATACAAACTATAGATGGCATCCAAATGTCTAGGATGGCAAGACAGGACATTCACTTCCTCTAAACTGATCTTATACTCTTTCTTTCATGTTTTAAACAAACAAATTAAGAAATCCTGTTCAGAAGGTTTTTGGCATGGCAAGGATTGCTACTTACATAGTTGATTTGTTATATTAACTTAGTATTCGCTTTGTAGAGGATTAAATACTCAGCATACATTTGCTAAAATACTTTTCAAACAGAAATTTAGCTAGCTTTTTTAAAATGCATAGCAACATCTAATTAACTTACAACAAACCTCTGTTCTTCAGTGTGGTCTTTCATGTTTGTTGTTGTACAAAGGAAAAGGATATGCAGGTAAGTAGAGTCAGACAAAATAAGAAGAATGAAAAATTCAGGAAAGAAAAATTAATGTAAGATGAAAAAAATATTGCTAAAACCCCCATCGTTTAGTAAGTACTTCAAAAGCAGCAGTAAAGGGATTCAAATAATTAGGTTGGAAGCTTCTTTTTTTGACTAGAAAGTGTATACTACTGGGAAATGGGCAGAATTTAACTTCTTGCATAACCTGTGCAGGTACTGTTAGTTGATGCTGTGTTGCAGATAAGGGCACAAGCCAAGTGTGAGGGTTTGCCTGGCAGCATTGTGGCTGGCTCTGCTCTGCAGAAAGCCAGGAAAGTAGGTTATCGGGAAGCAGCCCCTGGCCTGGCTGTGAAGCAGTGCTTGGATGTGTGCTTTGAACTGTAGCAAAACACTTTATCTCTTCCATCACTGCTCCCCTTGCCATGATACAAACACTTCAATGAAAGATAATATTCTCCATGCAATAGATGAGGATGATTAAAAACTTAACCAAAAATGAGACTCTGAGTCATTACAAAAGGACTTTTATTGTCTGCCTGGTAAAGTATTGTGAGCATTTTCCCTCTCAAAGAGCAAGGCATAAGATGATTCAGTTATTCATATTGAAAAAATAATTTCCTCTTAAGGAGTTAGAGGAACCAAGCCATTGTTGCAGTGCATTTTCCTCATTAACTTATTTTAAAGCTTATTGTGCAATTTCTGGTCTGCTTGGATGGTTAAGAATAGTTGAAGGATTAATTACTGAAAATGCAATTCAGTAAAAAGATGCTATTTGCTGAACTTAGTTTGTTGATGAAATAGTAATTTCTTTTCCTTGAACCCCATAGGATCTTTCTCTTTTACCTTTTTTTTTATTAATTTATAAGCTCTTTGTTTCTCAGTTTAACTTTTCTATTAAACTTGGGCTCTTGGGTTTTTTTTTTGGGGGGGGGTTGTTTGTTTGTTTGTTTGTTTAATACTAAGGGATATTTGTCAGCTCTTCTACCTTTTGAAGTTGTTTCTGTGCATTAAGCTCAAGATTTGTAACTACCTCTTGAAAGTTACAAACTGGAAAGACCTGAAATAAGTGTGGCTGAGGTATCAATTTGCTTCTTTCAGGGTCTATATGCTGGTGTTGGAAAGTATCTAGGAAACAGTCACGGACAAAAACAATAATCTAAATTTCTTCAATAAGATACTTAAAAATAACTATGTTCCTCTGAATTGCCTTCTGTATTTTGCTGTGCAGATTATAGGACTAGTGCTAGAATGAAAAAGAACTGCTGTAAATTTTTATTCCATGTAAAGTTTTAGTTTGGATGTTACATATGGTGGAGGGCTGCTATGGAAGTGTCTGAATCATTAATTTCTAGCTTCTGAACTGTGTCCTTTAAAAAAAGGTCAGTGTGCACCTATCCCCTATTTTCTCTTTTTGAAGCCCCACAACCCAGCAGTCCTGCCTTCCCAAAGTCACTCATCTCACCATCCTTGATATGCTTTTAATGCAACAGGGAGGAACATGCTTACGTGGAGAAGTGCTGGAAAGATGTCAGAGTGGGGGACTTTGTGCAGCTGCAGTGTAACGAGATCATCCCAGCAGACATCCTGCTGCTCTACTCCTCTGACCAGAAGGGGATCTGCCACCTGGAGACTGCCAACCTCGATGGGGAGACCAACCTCAAACAGCGCCAGGTGGTGATGGGCTTCAGCAGCCAGGTGAGTCTGACAATGCAGCCCATGGGCACTTTTCTCTCCAGCTATGGCCACTGTGCCCCAGCAAAGCCACTGCACTGAGGGATTTATTTCTGCACAGCAGCTGGAAGAAAAGCTCATGGTCCCCTGCCAAAGCACACATGGATTCTGAATCTCTGTTGTGACTGACACCCCACACTCACTTCTTAGGCAGGTGGAGGTGTGGTGGCTCAACTGGGAGCTGCTCTAAGGCACACTGGGTGGGAACAATTTAAAGAATGTAATCCTGTGCAGGAGTACATTAAGCAGTTTAATAGGAACTCAAGGTAAATTCAAATTTAAAATAAAAGTTATTATGTTTGACATCAGTTTGTGATTCAGTTTGAATTCCTAAAATCACCATTTCTTTTTCATAGATAGTATTGTTTCCTTTTTACACTTTACTGCTATATGCGCTTGGCTCATGTTGGATAAACCTGAAATAAATTAGAAAATATACTTAGGGAGAGTTGTTACACTTTCAAGTATCTTTAAAAACACAGCAGGGCAGTTTTTCAAATAACCCAAAACAAGTTTAAGGAGTGGTAGCATGTGAGGAGGAAACCTTTGTACCATTGCAATCACTCCAGCAGACAGGAAATAAAACCTCACAGATAATGCTAGGAATTACATTAATTTATTTAGCAATTAGTACCAGTGCCACTAGGAAGATCTTTTGGGGTTACTGGTGTGTGGACAAGGCCAGGGAGCAAGCAGACATAAAATAAAAGCACACCATTTCCATGGCCAGCTGAGATCAGATGGTGTAGTCCTATTAGCTCCAGTGTTATTTGCTTGTTGTTCAAATGGAAATCACTTTGCAAAGACAATTAAGGGCTTTCTCATATTGTGGATGCCATAGCACACAGCAAAGGCCTTTTCCAGTGCCTTCCAGTGACAATTAGGGAGAGGCTTTTGTTTCTGAGAAACACCGGAAATTTTAATATGTAGAGATTTAGCAGAAATCTACTACATTTTTGGCTACTTAACATTTTTTTAAGTGTTGACACGTTTTTGTCATGTAGTTCTAATTTACATGTTAGGTTTTCTATCTGGTTTTTTCCTTTTAGAGGAGAACAGATTGCTCTATCATTACAAAAAATGCAAAATTTTGCCTCAGTTGTTCATAATGTGAGGAAGTCTCCCATTATATCAGAAAATGCCTACGTGCTACATTATGCCCCAGACTGGCTATTCATGGTGATTTTCTTTAGACTTTGAGCTGATATTGAGATAAACTCTATGCCTAAGAATGCCTAGATCTGAGAACTCCTGTTGCATTAACAGAGTGAAATGCAATTCTGGCCATGGTGACAGCCAGTGCTCAGGAAGGTCAGAGCTGGCAAAACCACCTGTATTGTGGTGTGTCTGTGTAAACAGTGCAGGTTTTAGTGTGCCAACTTCTTCCTTGTTCTTTGAGCTTTGCTTATGTCATTTATGAACTGCATAAAACCCCCTCAGATGTAATTCTGTCTATAAAGTAACTCTTTAAACAGGGAGAAAATTTGTATGAATTGGGGTTAGTTCTTCAGTTTAGGATGCAAGAAAGGTGAAGAGAGATTATTTACAAGAGCATAGAAGGACAGGACAAGTGGGAATGGCTCCAAACTGACAGAGAGTAGGTTTAGATGGAATATTAGGAAGCAATTCTTCCCTTTGAGGGGGGTGAAGCCCTGGCACAAGTTATCCAGAGAAGTTTTGGGTGCCCAGTCCCTGGAAGTGTCCGAGGCCAGGTTAAACTGGGCTTTGAAACAACCTGGTTTAGTGGAAGGTGTTCCTGCCCCATGGGAGGGGTTGTAACATGTTGATCTTTAAGGTCCCTTCCATCTCAAACCATTCTGTGTTATGCTTAGAAATATTGAACACAAATTCTCTGTAAAATACTGAGGGAAAGGATTATTTTTTTTCCTTTTATGGCATTTACTAACTTGAATTTTCAAACATAAAATTTTTGTCATCAAAAGAGACAAAATTTGAGACAAGAAACATTCTTCTGTACCCCTTTCTATCTAGAAGCCTTGTAGTGTTCTTTTTTAGCAATGAACATTCCAGGTGACCTTTGCATCTTCCTGTTCTCCTGTTGTACAAATACTTCCAGCTAAACTAAATATGAACTGATTTTCCTGTTGAGTTCACAGAGTTGAACAAGATTCAGCAGAGGTGAAAATTCTCTCTTGACAGATATTCTAAAAATACTCAGCCAGATAGGTCAGAAGGTATGCAAAATGCCTTATATTCCTGAAGCTTTTATATTTTCTCCAACCTTTTTTATCATATTCTCTATTTTTTTGTACTTATATATACATGTGTATAGTAAAAACAGGAATATATGTATTTTCTCTTGTAGGATACTATGTTTGAACCGGAATTTTTCCAAAACACCATTGTCTGTGAAATGCCCAACAATGATCTCAACAAATTCAAAGGTTATATGTAAGTACTTGTTATCCATGAATACATTTTGGATCTGTACTTTGATATTACTCTTGGAGGAATTGGATGGAAGGAACGTATTTGGAGGAAATTTATGATTGTCACTTTTATCTATTGCCAGATTCAGAAGTCCATATAAAATGTAGACTTGGACTTTGTTTTGTGGCAAGGTAGAACCAAGGCTTGACATTGCATTTGCAGTTGTTTCATGCAAACTATTTTTACAAAGCTTCAACCCTCTTCAAAACTTAGACATAAGTTCATTTACATTTGACCTGGTGATTAGACCAAGCTAGATTTTAGATAAATCCTTCCAACTGTTTAAAGGAATCCAGCTGCATGCCTCTAGTTTCTTCACATTTACAGCCACAGGGAAAAGGTCTCCAAGATCTAATAAACAATCCAGAGTTTCTTCTTATTAGAAAAGTAGAAAAAACAAACATGCATGCAAAATGCTATTGAACCAATGCACTAGACTAGTATAAAATAGTAGGGTTGGTTTCTTTTTTGTCTTTCTTCATTAAATAATTCTGGCAGTAAATTCAGCAGATTTGACCCCATTTACGAATTATAAGGCAAATTTCTATGTCATGGCTCATGTCTTAAAATTCTCTTACCCTCCAACACAGAGCAGCCTTTCCCAAGGCCCTCTTCAGAGCAGTCATCAGTCCATGCTTATTCCCACAGCACAGCAGAGAACTGCCCAAAATACCTGCTGCCCCAGACCACTTCGTGCCCCATTATTATGCAAATATTTTAATTGCATGAATGTGCTGGAATCCTCATCCCTGCCCCAGTTTTGCTAAGCTTACCAGTCACTAAAGTAGGAGTTACTGGCTCTGCAAGGAGCCGTGAGTGTTGTACCTGGAGGAGCTGCATAAGGCCAGCTCTCTGACAGAGTAAAAACCATTCTGCTCTCTCCCATCAGCACTGACCCTCTCTGATCTGCTTTTGAGGTTGTGCCCTGTAAGAATGGTGCCTCTAATAGCCATGCCATTTCTCCTCTGCTGCAGTGTCTTACAAGGCCAAAAAAGGTCAAGTCTGTTGATTGCTGGCTGTGGTTGTTGGCTTCAAGGACCACTGTCTAGAGTCTAAATTGAAGCAATTCCTCCAATTAGCTAAGAGCCCTGAGATTATAGAAATGTAGGAGACATGCCACAAGAAAGCACACACAAATACACACCCTTAGGACACAGGACTGGCTTCAAAATATTCAACTCTCACCTGAAAGTCTGTAACAGAAGTCTCTTTGGTGAATGCCTATTATCTCACTTGATGGAACATAAAATTAGCTGCCTTCCTCTCCCCTCTACAGGGACAGAAGAAAGAATTTGCTGGGGAAAATTACTTGCTAAGAGTTGGTGGAGTTTCTGTCTTTGGTCTGCTGAGATTTGAGTTATTTTGTAAACACAAATTACTTGGAGCAAGCTACTGTTTTCTCCAAGAACCCTTAATAAATTATTGAGGCTCTATTGCCTTGCTATAAAATAGCAGGACTACTCTCTGTTAAAAATGATAAGAAATAACTTAGTGACATCCATCTGACATGCCTGATCACAGAAAATTCTGTTCAAGGGGATGCAAGAAGGCTTCTATTAAATGAGTTCCCCAAGGCTGAAGAATTTAGATTCCAAGAAAAACAGATTTCTGGCATTATGTTTTTACAGTTCCACTGGCTGTAGATTGTTGGCACCTACACCTTTTCCCTCGTCTAGTTTAAGTTATGTAATCATGTGCAAGCTGCAGTTAGACATGGAGCTGTACTTAGCTCTGATATAACACCCAGCCTTGCCCTTCATTTGAGAGATGAGACTATTTACTGGTAAGTGAAATGCAAAATACCAAATAGAATGTAGAGAGAAATTATTGTTCTAGGAAAAAAAAGTCTTTTCCCACCCTGACCTTTACATAACACAAGACAAAGTATCTGAAATAGAAGCTCTCATCTTTGTCAAGATCTCAGGAGAAAGCTACCAGTGTAAAATAAAAGCTGTGGGTAGGGGTAGGTGTGTGCCCATAATTTTCAGAGGCAAGTAACAAATTGCCTGCCTGATGGAGCACCAACCTTATGGTTTTCACCAGTTTGTTCTGCAAGCAGAAGGATCTGGTGTGTGATGGGGCACCTTTAGCCAGGATGAAAATCTTCTATCCAGGATAAGAATGAGGAAAAGCTCCTTAGCCTGAAGACTGCTCGAGTGAACTGAGATTCACAACGACCTTTGGTGTCTGATGTAGTGACAGAGGCTCTTGCAGGGTGTAGATGTATTTGTCTGAACCTCTGCTCATCTTTTTAAAATAAATTTGTCTGCAAGAAGTTGCAAAATTACTTTTGTTTTCTTTCACAAGATATTGAATCTGCCAGATAAGGTTCCAAGTGAAAACCAAACTTGCTTTGTATTGGCATCACAACACACACTGTCAAGTAGTCTTTGAAAGAAAGACTTGGACTTCTCTGTAACTTTTTGCTGGAGTATTCCTTGAAACTGAGGGAAATAAAAGGAAAATAGGGCCTATAAAGTTACTTGATTTCAACTTGAAATAGACATTCTCATAAAAATTTTATTTAATTCTCCATTAGAACAAAAAACTTAATTGCTCTATTTTGATTATATTTCTTCTAGGGAGCAGCCAAACCATGAACAGGTAGGTTTCAACATTGAAAACCTCTTGCTTCGTGGATGTACCATCAGAAATACTGAGGTCGCAGTAGGAATTGTTATATATGCAGGTAAGACATATTTTTTATTTAGATAAACTGAGAATTTCCCTGTAAATATCCTCAAAAAAATAAGCATAGTTTTATATTGCAATGTAATTTGACATTTTGCTTTGAAACTGGTAGTGCACAGAAAAAGTATATAATTTTTTTTAAGTGAAGGTATTACTCATCCATCTCCAAAGCCAGTAAGTCTTGCACAGGGTCTTTGGCAAGTCACAGGATCCTTGTGCATATCAAATATCTTGTAAAAATATCCAGACAAGTAAAAAATTGCTCAGGTGTATTTAACCCTCAGCTCTGGCTATACTACTAATTCCATCTGTCATAAAATCTACACAACTGCCCTAAGGGAGGTCTCACTGGTCCTCAGGGTAGAAACCGGAGCAGCTGAAGATCTAATTAGGGAAAAAAAGTCATCTGTGAATTTCATTCATCCATTCAGTCTGTGCCTGTGCCAGCACACAGGAGCCAGTGAGGCAGCAGCTGGAGGTGACAGAAGAGGCAGCAGCAGCACAGGTTTGTGCTGACACAGACATAGTGTGTCTGTGCAACCATGAGCTTCATGCAGGACAAAAATGGATAAAGAAAGACTATGCTGGTGCCCAGATCAAATGCAGCAGTGCCAGGTTCAGCAGTGGGTCAATTCATTTGTTTCTCAGCATCTTTTGCCTTTGGAGTGTTACCACTGCCTTTACTCAGTGAGCATGATTTATCATTGGCTCTGCCAGCTGTGCCCTCTTCTGCATCAGACAGAGTGTATCAGCTACCCTGTTCTTTGGAGATTAAATAAGTCAGTTCAAACACAACAATTAATCCCGTGAGCCACTATTATCTTTCCAGTAGAGTTATATTAAATGTTTACGTCTGATCAGCAGCAGGGAGTTCAGAGTTGAGCCCCTTGGAGAAAAGAGAAGTCACAGTTTTACAAGAGTCATTTAGCTTAGATTAATCTCCACAGCCCAGAATAATTTACCTGACAACAAACTGTCTATTTCACTACTACACAACTGGGCTCTAAATGTCTGTAGCTCCCATATGTTCCCAAGGTAGCTTTGCCTTTGTAGGTCTTTCACCACATACAGGGGTGTTGCCCACCAGACAGAGGAGGAGAGCCAGAGCCAAACTCAGCAACCTTCTTTTTTCAAAGTAGCTACTGTATAAAAATCCAAAAGGGATCATTCCCAATATAATTGGAGTAATTTGTCTTCCCTTCTGCTGTTGCAGTTCCTAATTTTCTTCTGTTTAGCTCAGATTTCCCAGTATGTTCCCTTGACCACCAACACAGATCCTTATGTGGATGTCTGTTTATGCTGCCAGGATGTCTGTTAAGCTGCCAGCAGCAAAGGTTGGAGTTTTAAAGTTATTCCCAAGACATGGTCATTTTCATATGAGTAGGTCTTCAAATCAATTTCCAACTGAGTTCTTATTGTCAATGTCAGCATAAAAGTTTAATTTTTTTTTCCTAAAACTAGACTGGCTTCAGTCAGTATCAGCTTCATTTCTAGGGTTCTTTGACATTGATTATACTCTGGCTTTTAATCGTGGTCTGTGACCTTTTCTGAACAACTGAGATCAGTCACATAATAAGATGGCACACTTTCCATTTTTATGGCTCTATTACTCCTCAAACTTTCCTTCTAATGGAAGCCTTTGTGAGGAGTGCAGCCATCACTTTGTGCAATTGCTTGGTCTGTGAAGTTCTCATCTGACCCGAGGACAGTTATACTCTTCCTGGCTGCCCAAATTGTTCTACACAAAGCAACAGCACTAAAACACAGAAACCTCATTACAGAGTGACATCCAATGTAGTTTTCTCCTTGTGAATGGGAGAGCAGTAAGAATTTTATGCTTTTCATATACTAAAGTACCAGAAAGAAGTTTTAGATGAGCCCATCAGCATCTAGAAATAGAGAGACAAGGTACCATTGGGGTGAGGTGCTGTTTCACGGCATAGGAAAGTGTGAGGATTAGAGAAGAACAAGGCAGTTTGTTCCTCATATTTCTGATTTTCTGTTCCTTACAAGGCGATAACTGTGTTATAGAAGTGTCCTTTTCCTGATGATCACCTGAATTGGAAAGGAACGGTAGAACTGATATTTGGAAAGAAGTTCATCGCAATTTCTTCCTGAAATAAATTCATCAGCACTTCCTTGAGGGTTTTCTGGGAGGGATTTGAGGGCTTTGGCTTGTTTTGATTTCAATACAAAGCATTCCATTATGCCTGACATGAAAGAAAAGTGAGGAATAATGTTCACACAGCTGCTGGAGGAACAGAAATGCAAGCAGCAGCTCCCTCCCCTTCAGTGTAGCTCGGTGATTAAATGATTTTTTAAGGGAAGGCTTAGGGTTTATTCCCAGCTCTGCCTGTATGTGAGTGAACACACATCTGCTGCTTCACAAGCTATACACTGATGACCTGCCTAAGTGGAACAAGAGGGTTTGTACTTATGTGTGATTTGGAAAGGCAGGAGCACTGGTGGTATAAACTTGTCCCTCTGACACAGCTCCAGGTTGTGTAAATAATTAGGTATTCATTGGAATAGTAAGCCAGGAGCTGCAGCTCTTGAGTGAATGTCCTGAACATAAGACTGGAGAGTGATTTTCTCTCTAGCTCTCTTCTTAATTAATAAGCACTGATGTACACCTGGAACGAATCCAGCAGGTGTGATTGAACTGCACCTAACTTCCAGGTTTTGGGTTAAATCACTTCCCTAGAGGAAGCTAAGAGGCAGCCTGGAAAACAGTTCTTGTCACACACATCATGCACGTACAAATGAAGACTAAATACAAGTCTGCAGGGTCTGTATTTTCAAGGAAAAGGACTGTAGAAATAAACATGAAAGATACAACAGATGGTGTCCAGATATCCCTGTTGTGGAGCCAGAGTTTAGATAACATTAATAGAATTGAAAAGGTAATTTCTGCTTCTTGACTTCTTGCAGCACTCCTCTTTTTTCATTAGTAGTATAGCAGCTCAACTGTAACTCACTAAGTTTAAGGACTGGGGTTTTTTTTTATTTCTCATCCTACTGTTTTGTCAGCACTTTACAACCAAATAGTGAAAGGCTAAATATCATTGTTTTTCACTGACTTGTTGAATTTTATTTAATATACAAAATGTATCTAGTGGCTTTTGAATTGCTGCTGAAAAATATTCAAATGTAGGTTTCAGGAATCTGTATAGCACCTAAACAATTTGTTCATAAAATGCAAAACTATAACACTTTTGTTCATTTTCTTTTTCTTCTCATGGATATTTGGCTTTTGATAATTTATGTAAACCTTATGATCCTACTAAAACTGCTGTCATTGGGACAGAAAAATGTATATGACAGCTGAAACCTGTGATATAATAGAGGTTTTTGGTAAACATCAAGATTTAGACTCTGATGTAGTCAGTCAAATAGGAAGACAGACAAGAAAAGTTCTGAATGTCAACATCAGTCATCCTCCTCTCATTTGGGGAGAGAATACTTTTAAAAAAACCAAACCAAAATACAAAATATTACATAAACATGATAATATTAATTTGTGTTTTGAAGGTCATGAAACGAAGGCCATGCTGAATAACAGAGGTCCCCGTTACAAGCGCAGCAGGATTGAGCAGCGGATGAACATGGATATTTTCTTATGTGTGGGACTCCTGTTTGTGATGTGCCTTGTTGGAGCTGTAGGTATGAAGCACTGACAAAAATCTTTTTCCTAAATGGTGATTAAAATTGATGTTATGGAATGAGTGAGATCTACAGCTGAATGCTCTTGTGGTCTTTATGCTCCTTGATCTTTCCAATAGGTGAGTTGAAATGGCAAATCTGAGCAATTCAGATGAAGAAAACATGGCTATAAATGTTTCAGACAGGATTCATCCCCACCATGGTATAATACATGTAAAACAACAGGAAGCCACCCTGTGACTGCATTGTAGGAATCGATGTTTGTCAGCTGAGATCTTCCTTCCTTCCTGAGTGCTTCCTGAGGGGGTGTTTGTTCCTGGTGCATGGGAGCAAAAGTAAAATTATTTTGCTTTACTTTCATTTCATTAGTGTCTTCGTCTAATATGTTTGGGAGTTGTCTTAAACAGAGACACACAATTTAGAACCCGTGAGCTGTTCATAATTAATTCATTCAGTTTACATCCTCCAAGGCTTCCTTCCTTCTCAAAAGCCTCTTTATATCAGGCTGTGAAATGGAATAATTGCTTACATTGGAATAGCCTTCATTTTTCTGGCATCCTTGCAGGTGAGCACATGTGGATTTAGTAACTGGCGTTTGTTAACTGGAGTTCACTGGATTGGTAACCTCACAAAGATCATTTCACTGTGTGTAAGCACCTGCTTGCCTTCCAGCTCTGAGTGCGGTCTGTCCCAGGCAGGCCAGAATAGGATCTCATCATTTGGAGCAAAGGACCAAATTTTAAGTCTACCAACTTTAGAATGAGGCAATGCTTTAAAGGGATAACAGGGGCTCCCATGAGCCCTATTTTCTTTTAATGGATTTTGTTTCAGTGAGAACTTGCTTAGTGCTGCTGCTCTGATCAAGCAACAGTCAAATCACTTTTTCCTGAGCCTGCCCTGGAAGTCTGTGATGTGGCACTCCAGTCAGTCATCAAGTGTAATACCATGGGAAGTAAGGACCATCCAAAACAGATGAACAATTGAACTGACTTGATCACTTCTTTAGTATTGCTGCTTCATGTTGCTGTGGGCCTTTTTGGCACCAAAATGAGATTTCAGTTTCACAGCTGAGCTCTGTGTGAGGGAGAGATTTTATTTTCCTTGTTCCCTGGCTGCTGTCATGTGGATTTAGAGACTTGCCTTGTCTGGTGTGTAGGGGCTCTTGAGTAATAAAGTCCTTCAATTTAAGATTAAAAGAAGTCTCAGATGAAAAAATTAGCATTTAAAAATAATTTATATGCTCAGGTTAAAAAAAAAGATTCATAGTCTAAGTGAAACATGTAAAAGAGTAAAAAGTCCATTAGCTTTCATCCATCCAAAATGTCCAGAGGCTCTGCTATGAGTTCTTGCTTTTCAGCCTTGTCTGAATGTAGGGTTCTAGGAAAAAGCATCACTGGTGGATCAGTTATCAGGACTGTTCTTGCACACAGTGATAAATTGGGGTAAGAAGTGGCTTGTAGAGCAGAGTTGTCTTTGTTCAGATGTGACTGTGGTCTGAAGCAGCCAAAGAGCATTGCTGAAATAATTTTGACTATTTTTGGCAGCATTTTAGTAGGCAGATGCTGCAAAATAACTGCTTGGTTAACTGGTGCTAATGGAAGTTTTATTTGAGCTGTGAAGTGGATTGATAGAGGTTTTTGGCATCTGGACAAATAATGCAATGATGGAAACCAAGTTGTTTGCCTTGGCTCTACAGGGAGCTTCTGATGCTGTAAATTTAGTAACCTCCTTGATAAAAGTTTGTTTCAATATGGACAGTATGGAAAATGGTAAAACTACTGTAATGGGATGTTGTGAAGTCCTGGAACAGAGGCTTTGTTGTAGCAGTGCAATGATATCTACTGGTATTTAAAACATGGAGGAAGAAGTAGTTTGAGATATGATTTAATTGAAGGAATGTACAGATGAGTTGCCCAGACTGATTTTAGGGGGTTTGTCAACTCTTAACAAAGATAGGTTGAAATCAAGAATGGTCAGGGAGAATAAGAAATATTTCAATTTGTCTATATACAAAGGTTCTAAGGTTTATTTCTGTGAGAGGGAAGAGAGTCTTCAGCACTGAGGATTTTTATGGATAGGTGATAGACAGAGACTTCCAATAGGGAAATGCAGAATGAGGAAAGATCTGTGCAGAGCTAAGAGCCGTGGGAAACACCTGATGAAGCAGAGGTGAATGAAATACTTATTTCTCACTAGCATATCAATTCTGCATGTGCTACAGAGCTCTGCAGGTGCTTTGCATTCTCCAAAAGATTTGCAGCATTGCTTGGGGAGCATTGTTTGGGAAGTGCTCTCTCTGTTTTATTAGCAGAGCATCCATGTCTGCACATTTCAGAAGCTTTGTCACTCATTTCACTGCTCAGCTGATTTCAGTCTTGTATCTCATTCCCAGGGCATGGCATTTGGACAGGAAACTTTTCGGAGCATCCACCTTATGATGTCCCAGATAGCAATGGCAATTTTGTGTCTCCAGCTCTTGCTGGTTTCTACATGTTCCTGACAATGATAATCCTGTTGCAGGTAAAAGACTAAAAGCTCTCTGTTACCTCCAAGGAAGAAGCTACTCAAAATTGAGTATAATCACTAATGAACAATTAATATCAACTAATAGCTGTGCAATGCCTTCTTAATCCTATTTGAAAATATTGCTAGGAGTGTTTCAAATCATCCAAGTGTGAAATAATGCTTCTTTTTTCTTTTTTTTCTTTCTAATTGCAGATTTTTTTCTTGCTATTGACACCCCACAAGGATATAGATAGGAAACACATGTATAATATCTTTAACTCAGAATATCTAGCAGATGCTATAAAGAAGATATTTACATTCAAATGTCAGCTTTTTTTTTTTTTTTTTGCCTATATCCAGAATTCCAAAATAAGAAGGCCATTTAACATCTCAGAAAAACATTGATACAAAAATTGCCAATTTGCCAGTGGGGAATAATAACTAGGTATGGTTCATCTGGTCTAGGAAAGAAGCTAAATTAGAAGTAGGATATTTGTATACCTGAGTGTGATTAAGCCTAATTGGGAGAGAGTATTTTACTGGGTGAGGAAAAAGTTACATGTACTTTTCCAATTTCTTGATGTCAGTGCTGAGAAATAAATGGACAGAATTTCTTTAATATGAAAAAAATCTGAATACAACTTTCAGAGCTGCTCAGAGATTCCTTGGGGGATTATTGTTCATTACTGCAACAGAATATTTGTGCATTTTTAAGAGTTCATTATTATTTCAGGGCAAGGAAGCTTGTTGTGTGCAAAGTAATGGTTTGTGAAACTTTTCTGCACTAAGAGTTACTCTGTGCTAGTCCATCCTTTCACAGTTTCAGAAGGGTAAGAGCAAGCATGATCCTATGTCCAGAAAATGTGCTTTGTAAGGGCATCATCTGAAAGACCCACCTTTGAATTTAGTACTCTAGGAATTTAGTCTTAAATTTGCCATTTATTATCCCTGTTTCTCCATTGCTATTGTTCACAGGATTTCTTTTCACCCCTGAATTCATCAGTCCTACAATATGTCTCTAGGAAAAACTGTTTCTTTGGAAATCATTAATATATCTGTGCCAGGACATTGCCTGTAGAAAGCAGTGAAATTTATCTCATCCTTCACTAAGAATTTAAATTCTCTTTCAGATTTTAATCCCCGTGTCTCTTTATGTGTCAATTGAGTTGGTCAAACTGGGCCAAGTCTTCTTAATTCACAATGACATTGACCTGTATGATGAAGAAGCAGATTTGCCCATCCAGTGCCGTGCCCTCACTATTACTGAAGACCTTGGACAAATCCAGTATATCTTCTCAGACAAAACTGGGACACTCACAGAAAACAAAATGGTATTCCGACGCTGTACTGTTGATGGAATTGAGTTTTCCCATCAGGAAAATGGTGAGAGACACTTTTTTATACTTGCTTTTTTGTCTGAGAAATCAAATGTTATTAATTTAAATATTAATACCCTAAAAATACTGAGCCCTCTGATTGAATGTAGAGTTTTGTGGAATAGTCACTATTTTGTAAGGGACTGCTGTAACAGAGAGTCACAAAAGTGAAGGCATTTTAAATTATTCAGAAGTTAGATGGGAAAGCTTTTCCGGATCCCTCTGCAGGCACCTCCAAGATTTGCCCTGAATTCAAAGAGCACACAAAGAGAACATTTTCTCTTTCATTTCTGAATGAACACCACATAACCTTTTAGAAGCTCACAAACTGATATTTGTTAATATTTAAACTCAGTGGATCCAAAAGTAATTATTTCTGTGAATATGTAAATGTGCACTTCTGAGTGATATGTAAAATACAGGTACCTTTTTCCTGGTGTGGATCCTGGCTGCAGTCTGGATCTGAAGGATCTTGGCACTTGCTGCTCTGAATTCATGATGTTGACTCAGCCCCTTCTTCGTCGTTACTTTCGTGCTCTGTGTAGCAGAAAGCATCCTGTTAAGCTGGCAAGTAGCTGCCAAAAAGATGTTTGTGTTCCGTGACTGAAAATTAGCAAATTTGTGAATTACCATATTTTGCTCTCCTGTTCCAACTGCAAAAAGCAGCTGAAGAGACAAAACATTAAGAGAAGCCCATAAAAGTGACTGATGACTTTGAAAACTCATTTTTATTTTCTTGCAATAATAACACCGGCAATTGCCAAAAACTGCTGTGGACAGTGAAATTTTTCTGGAGATGGCTTTTGAAATGTTTTGGCTTTGGTTAAGTTTTGTTTCAGCTTTTTTTAACTGACCAAGGAATGCCTCCCAAACAATGAAAAACAAAACAAAAGAAAATAGAATCAGAGCAAGGTTTAATTTTTCTTTTACAGACAGGCGATTGAAAATACAGAAAGAGCTGGATTTAGACAACGAGGACTTTGCAAAACTCCAGCACTTCACTCTCCCTCCCATGAATCTGGCGAGACCAGGCACTTACAAGCACAACACCGTGGGGCCTCTGCGGAGGTGCCAGAGCGACCGGGCGCGCTCCCAGGGCCACAAGAGGAGCAGGTCAGTCGGCCGGCGTGACAGCAACCAGTCCCAAGTGGCATTCAGCAGCCCCATCGTGAGTACCACTGCACACTGCACAACACCTGCTAAGCTAGCCCTTCTCTTGCATTTTGTGGTCAAAAGCCTAAGTAGGTAGAGAGGAGAAATCCAAGCCTTGTTGGAGCTAAGAGAGAGAAGGGGGAGACAAAGAATCACAGTCCCCAACTGGAGCATGCAGGCTGCAGTCAGAGGGGAGCAGAATCTGTTGTAATTTGAGTCTGAAACTTCCCAAATTCGCACACAGCCTAGTTAAACCAGACTGTTCTGCTCTTCTTGAAAGTTATTTAACAGACATTTCCAACAAGGCTTTTGTGAACACTAAAAGACCATAATTCACTTTCAAAATCAGAATTCCAATTAAAATTAAAGGCCTGGAAAACCCATCCAAATCTTGATTAAAAAAAAAAGTCTAATAAATGCAGAACTCTCAGAACTTTATTTGCTGCAGTTGTTATAAGATCCTACTTACCCCATTTCAATTCCGGTGTAAGTAGTAAGTGCCACTCAGAACTCCTACTGTTCTTAGAATGTGGGAGTTCTGTAAGTTTTTATCCTAGTATTTTCCAGCCCAAACCTCATGAGTTGTTGAGAACACCTCTGTGGATTCTCAAGAACCCAAGAGTCATGACATCTGAGAATTTCTTATAGGTCATGACTATTGAAGAATGATAAAGAAATTTCTTGCCATTATATTTTCCAATTACAATTTTTACTGCTAGGTCTTTTCTTTTTCTTCTATAGATAATTTTTTTGTAATACACTGTAAAGCAATATTTGAGAAACTAGTATGAAATGCCTCTTTTGTAGAAGAAGATTAAGCTGCTTTTATGGAAATAACCAGCCTTAGCTGCTCACAGGTGTCACTCTGTCTGGATAAATTGTTTTAACGCCCTATGACATTTGGGCAGATGTAAAAATAGAGACATTTAGATATTGCACAGAGCCTGCCCTGTATGACCTTTAAATGA
This sequence comes from Argya squamiceps, assembly GCA_037834095.1. Lineage (NCBI taxonomy): Eukaryota > Metazoa > Chordata > Aves > Passeriformes > Leiothrichidae > Argya > Argya squamiceps. The sequence goes on from JBBMKD010000034.1 coordinate 7,017,490, forward strand.
GACTTAGTAGTATCCTTCTTTGCCACCTGAGCCAATTCCCTATTAAAAAAATGGGGATAATAAATTTTTTTGTGTCTCTATGCTTCCTGCCCTTACATCTCCTCATCTGATGCATTTTTACTCTGCTACAAATCTGCAGCATCCTGAGTACTCCTCGTACACACAGTGTGTTTGTAGACCTGTGTGTATGTCAGCAGACAGAGTTTTGTAAGAAAAATCCATTTTTCAACAGTGGAACACAACAGAAAATTAACATTTACTCTCTCTACCTTTAGGTGTTCTTAGGAATTAAGAGAGTGACAGTACATTTCCTTCTAGGTTTAATAGTTCCAATAAGTAGTGCCTTGCTATTAGAAACATTTAATGAAGATTTTCATTGTCCTCTGGTCATCAGGTTTTCATGGCATCAAGTAGAAATACAATCGAGTTAATGAGGAAACCTTAAAACTGAATGGCACTAGCCATTTTATATCAGCATTTTCACTAACAAAATTGTTAACATTTAAAACATTAAGTGATTATCATCATTAGTGCTGTTTTATTCAGTTTTATTTTTTGCTCAGTTAGGGTTTTTAATATATGTTCAGGCTGAAAATTCAGGTCAGCACTGTTTTCACTTAATGTGAAAAAGAAGATGAGAACAATTGTTCTGATAAATATTGATTTTTTTTTAATGTTTTGTTTTTAAAACCTGTCTCTGAGGCCACAATTAGCCTGACAATTTTCAATTTTTCCAGAGGAAACTTTTGAGTTCAGAAAGTTGCTGATGAATTGAAATTCCCAGTAGTGCATTGTCCTTTTTGACAAGAACTTGCAGCAGACATTGAGGATATAGATGAAAAAGAAATTGAGGGGAATGATGACAGATAGGAGAGGCTGAGATACACATGTAATAATTTGGTGTTTGTGATGTCCATTCTAATTGTGGCAATGCATGTAGAAATTGGATGAAAATTTGCGCAAGGTGTTGATGAGATTCTAATCTTTCATGTTTCAAATTTAATAGAATTCCCAGCATAACTGTTTGACATAATTGTTTGGACAGGAGTATCTATATGTTTTCTTCATTAGAATTGTCATGTTAAGCTGTTCTATGTACAAAGCATAGTATTGGCACAGTCCCATAACCCACAGAACCACTGCAGTGCAATATTGTGAGATGGTTTCTTAAAATCAGCAGCTTTAATTTTTCAGTCTCTGATTTTTTTTAAGAAATTGAGAAGGTAACTCAAAATCAGCTTATCCTTAGCATGGTTTTGTTTGTTAGAGAAAGGACTGCAACAATACTGCAAACATGTCCCTGTATGTGAAGTAAAAAAGCATTAAAATACTGAGCCAGAAGAAACAGAGCTTTCTGCAGCAGGGAAAGTGCAAAGCCTTGTTCCAGCTTTGGATTTCAGCTGAGCTGCACATTGAGCAGTAGATTCATTTGCAATTATTAGGATTATTTAGGAACTGCTTGTCACTTTAGCAAGCAGGAGATGGAATGCAACATTCAGCTCAGCACGGTACAGCTGAAAAGGTGCTTGGGTGACTTCTGTTGCATGTTTACAGAACTTGGGAAAACTGTGCCAGATTGAATGAAGTGAGGGTAATAGCTGAGATGAGCTAGAAAGCAGCTGAATTACTTTGGCAGTTCCTTAAAGAAGGCATGCAGAACTGCTGGCTCATGCGAAGACAACTTTTAAATTTGGAATTCCTTGTTAAATATGGCCCTGAATTTAATCCAAACCAGATTCTGGTAGCATGGAATTTCTACTAAAAGTAACACTCCCATAGCTCTACATCAAATTAAATTGTAGGGAAGTGGCATTGTTAAGTAGTTTGGCTTGCAAATTTATGTTTGATTAGAGAGAGAGTGGCAGTAAAATTACAGAAACATTTCAGGAACAAGTAAATCTGTATTTATTTATTTACTGCAAAAACTGAAGAAGAAAAGTTTGAGATCCCTTTCTGGGTGCAAAATGAAACTGCTCTAGAAACAAAAAGTGATACTGCTGTAACTAAATCATAACACAAAATGTTCTCTGTTGAAATAACTATCAACTCCCACATTGAACTGGGAGACTCCAAGTATACATTTTTCTAGAATGTCCTTTAATTCAGGAGTCAGCAGTTTCAAAGTAAAGGGATACAGTATAGATTTTTCTGATTTTTAGTAGATCTTAAAAGAAATAAAATTCTGTGATCATCTTCCTTTTGAAGATGCATTTCCTTCTAATTATCTACTTGTGCAGCTTTTTGAAAGGTATCTTTTTTTCCATAGATGTTAAGTACAAAAGGCATTTTCTAGGTCTAAATTCAAGAAGTCTATGAAGTTGTCAGTTATTCCTTGAGGACAAGGGTATATGAAAATAATCCTCACTAAGTAATTTCTCTTCCAGGAAAAAGATGTGACTCCTGACAGCAGGCTGCTGAGGCGAGTGAGAGAAGCTGCCCTCCAGACTGAAAGTTTTTCTCCTTTTATGCATACGAAGACTTCCACATCCTTTACTGACTTTTTTCTTGCTCTTGCCATTTGCAATACAGTTCTGGTCTCCACAGCTACTGAGCCAAGACAAAGGGTAATGTAACTTTAAATAGATGAGGAAAATGGATCGTGCTTCCATTTAACAATATAGAGTAGTGCTCAGTGAAAACTGAAGTGGTGAAAAATTGTTTGTTTGAGAGTTTTCCTCTAGTTCCTTTACCTCTCCTGTAATATCTACTGCTTCCCTGCCTGTGTATCCCTTCCTAGCTTGTCTTCTTATGTTTGATGGATAGCTAAGGCTACCACAGGGTCTGCAGTGGTTCTTTTAGATTTTGTTTTATATATGCTGGAAGAAGTTTGTTGAACACACAGGGTTTTCTCTGATCTGCCAGGCAATTGACAGAACTACTAGGGCTTAATTACATCTTTGCTTCAGAGGTAGAGATACAAATCACCATCAATTTGGATGCCATCTCACATATGACATCTCTGTTGAATCCTTCCACCACAGTTAAACGGCAGGAGAGGGGAAAAGGGGAAGTTGCAGTTGTTATTATTATTGTCATTTAGATGCAGAAAAGTAGAGAGAGGTTTTGAGAAGGCTCTTGAAGTTCACATTTGTTTATTTTTAACCTTGTTTTTTCTCATATTTCTAGGTCACAATCCCACCACCAATAAAACCTTCAGGAATCACCCTGGAGAAAATTCATCAGATATTTCAAAGGCTAAAGTTAGCAAGCCTTAGTCAATCTTTTTCATCATCTCAGTCCAGTTCACAGCTTGGTGCCAGCTTCAGTGCAAAGAACACTGAGGACCCCATTGCTGTGCTGGAGAGTTGTGACAATGAGAACGACGGCTCTGCCAGCAGCAGAGGCCAGGAACTCCAGGACCAGGGCAGCACAGATATTGGCACTGCTTCCTTGGATGAAGTTTTCAGGTCTGCAACTAACAGTTCTCTGCCAACAGACTTTTGTTACGAGGCTGAGAGCCCAGATGAGGCAGCCCTTGTCTATGCTGCCCAGGCCTACAGCTTCATCCTTGTGTCCCGGACACCCGAGCAGGTCACTGTGCAGCTGCCACAGGGCACACTCCTGACCTTTGACATCCTCTGCACCTTGGGGTTTGACTCAGTCAGGAAAAGGATGTCTGTTGTGGTGAGACACCCTCTAACCAAGGAGATTGTTGTCTACACTAAAGGTGCTGATTCTGTGATAATGGACCTGCTGGATGACTCTGCCAAAGGTAATTAGCCAGGGAGGTATTTCTGTTGTGTCTCCGATCAAAAAAGCTTGCAATAGTCTTTTCTGCAGGAAATATTATATCTGGGTATTAGAAGTACAAAAAAAGAATAAGCTTTGTCTAATATTGCCCTTTCAGATCAGAACTGAGGTATTTATTTAGCCTCAGAAGTGCTTAGAATATGGAATGGGATAATTAAAATTCACTGATAACACTAACCCATGTGGATTGTGTACTCTGCAATAATACTGTCATAAGGGCCTGACCATTGTTTTCCAGGTTGTCAGCAAGAGTGCTATAATATTAACAAACAAAAACACAAGCAATGTTATCTTAGAGGAAATAAGAATTTTAGCAAGATTTCAGTTTCTGCACATCCAGCAGTTTTGAGCTTTTAAAGAACTTGGTATTATGATGGAATCCACTTTTCTCTAATGCCCACTCTTTTTTAATCTTAGGCCATTAGATAGAAAATTATCTGGAATCTTTTCCTTGTGTTTCACAGGTGACATTAGCACAGAGAGGAGACTGAAAAGAATAAAAGAAAGAACACAGAAGCATTTGGATTACTATGCCCGTGATGGACTGCGAACTCTGTGCATAGCCAAGAAGGTGGGAGAAGCACCAGGTTCTCTACATGGCAATAGAATTACTAGAAAAATATAGTGGTTATAATTCTGCTTCAGACAACCAGCCAGATATAGCCCATCTTTTTGTCTCTCTATTTGCCTTGTCTGGAGACTTTTTTTCTTCTTTTTCCTCAGTGTGACCAAATGATGGATTTTTAGTCAGTCTCAAAACATTTATTTCTGTTTCTCATATTGTAACTCTAGCTGACCTACTCTACAGTGCTCCCAAGAAAGAAACAAAGAGTCTGCAGAGCAGCGAACCTTCTTCTCTTTTGCTTGGCATTCAGTTTTGAAAAATCTTGCTCTCAGCCTGAGTTAGTATATCTTAGTGTCATACTTTCATACTAAAGTGGTCAATGTGCAACAAATAGATCATATTCAGGCTCTGGAGAAATGTAGATCAGCCCTCAGAAACTGTATGCTCTCAGTTAAGCAAGAGTTGTGTGAGCAAGAGTTTCTCTACGTCATATTTTTGTACAAACTACTTGTTCTTGCAGTTTTCTCTTGGAAAAGTCAGCATTATTTTAAAGATGACACAGTACTTTACTAGTTTGGATAGGAGTTAAGTCTCTGTGATCCAGGATGTTGGCATTTGTCTCTTATTTAAATTTCAAATAAGCTCTGTTTAAATTGTGTTATGCAGGTCTTGAATGAAGATGACTTTCAAAAATGGGCCAATTTTCGTCGAGAGGCAGAAGCTGCGATTGACAACAGAGAGGAGCTGTTAATAGAGACAGCACAGCATCTGGAGACCAAACTCACCCTGCTGGGTAGCTAAAAATAAGAACTGTCATTCCTTGAAGTATCACTTGCTCTCCTGTGATAGTCTTGGCAGTAAGACAGACAACACCTTATATTAATTTATATCTAAAAGACTTCCTCTGTGGTTTGGAAATCTCCAGGCTAGGGAGATAAAATCCAATGATAGTGTCTGTACAAGTTCTCATGCATTTTGGGCAGCAGTAGCTTTGAAAAAGTGTACTGAAACTATTGTGTGCCCTCAGCAAAGAAGATGCACATCAGCCCTTACTGTGGCTCAGCTGACATTGTAGATAATGAAGTTCCCACAATTCAGTTGTGCGTCCACATCCTTAGATAAACCTATAAAATACTATAAATTAACTTCAGTTTTGATCACGAATTCTGAGGGAATTTTGGTAATTGAACTGTATTATAAAATCCAGTAACTTAAACATGTAGGTGTTTTGCTACTCAGTTCCTGCTGTTGTTGCATTGTTGTGCTTGCTTTGTGCACTTTGTTGCTAAAGACATTTAGCATTAAAATTCACATTGATTGACATTTCTGCATCATTCATTACTGTCATATCTAACAACATCATTCTGTTAAATTATGGAGCACTTCAGTGCTTTCTGTTCTATTTTGTTTGCAAACATTTTGTTCTTTATGACTTTGATTTTTGGAGTTGTCTCAGTCTCATTTTTCCCTGACTACAATTTGTGCCCAATTGTGCTTGGTTAAATTTCTGCAATTGCAAGCAATAACTTGCATTATGGTTTCTCATAATCTCTGCAGTGATTTAAAAAATTAGAGTAATAATGGTAAATGCCATAAGCAGACCACATAAGAAGTAATGTAGATCTTGTCAGAATCTATTACCTTTGCCAATTACTAAGGCTCTATGTGCTTTCACACTTTAATTTGCAAAAAGTGTTCCCTTAGCCTAAATCAATATCTATCTTTAATGTGCCACAGTTCCAGCATCTTCAAACTGACCTCTAGTGGAAGGGATAAGGAGTATTGTATCATTCAGATGGTGATTTCCCAGCATCATCATCCTGAGTGTTGGCATCTGCTTCTAAGTTTGTGCATGTTCAAAAAGAAAATGTACTGTACTGTTTCCTCTGCCTTTGATGGCTGAAGCATCTGACTTGACAATGGGGACAGCATTCATTTAAACAGTCAAAGTTCATCTTTTCTGGTTGCTTTGATGGGATTTAATGCAGTATTTTTAAAATGCATATAGTGTAATTCCTCTGCCAGCACATTGTCACTTTGGATTATTAGGAAGAAACGAAATGCATTGTTCTTGCAATGAGCAAAATGAAGAGGCAGAACTTGATTGTTGACACATTCAGACCTTAATCCAAATGCAGATCGTGTGCCTGCGTGTTTATTTGCTGGACAAAACCTTGGTTCAATTCTCAATAAGTTCAGTTGCAGTGATTGGAAAGCAAAGAGCTTTTTTTAAACAAGAAAATAGCAACTTGATTTCCAAGAAAAAGAAAGTTATTTCTTTTCTTTTCCTGTTTGCTCAGGAGCAACAGGGATTGAAGATCGTCTGCAAGATGGAGTACCTGACACTATCGTGTCTCTCCGAGAAGCTGGGATAAAAATTTGGGTGTTGACAGGAGACAAACAGGAGACAGCAGTTAACATTGCATACTCCTGTAAACTTCTGAATCAAAGGGACACTGTCTTCACCATTAACACTGAAAATAAGGTGGGTAAAGAAAGACAAAATGCACAGAATTTGCTGTCTTGCCCTCTCTTAGTGTCTTGCAGTTCAGCATTCCTTTGCTTTAGACCTCACTCAACAAAGAGTCAAAAAACCCCAAACAGCATTAGACCAGAAACCCTGTAGACAGCACATAATAGAATGAACTGAAGTATAAGACACTAATGTAGGGTTTCATTCAATTAGAATACACTGATTTTTCCAAATGAAAATACTGTTTTCAAAAATTACCTGAATTGCTAGGTATTACCTGAATTAATATCTTTAGGAAGAAATTAATATGCAATTTAAGTGCCTAATTCCTCAATAACATGGATATCTGGATTTCCATCTTACAATGGAAATTTCAGTTTAACCCTAAGTGAGATCTGTTAGAAGACATTTGGAAAGTGCTGTATGAGTCAGCCGAGAAAAGGTATGAGGTGTAGATTTAAGTCAATTCAGAACTTTCTAATTGCATGTTCCCTAATAGGATTAGCCTTAATCAGAAATTTATTACCAAGAAATTAAGCCAGTATATCTTTGTTTAAGCTGGAGTCAGTTAAAAACATAGTCACTTTCTTGACATTCCATGGTGGCAAACACAGTTGCTGATGTGTTCAGAAATTCCCTCCATTTTCATAGGCAGCAAGAAGGGCAGGCTGTAGGCAAAGGGAACATAATCCAAAATAAGGATAAGCACTTCAAGGGCTGGTCTATCAGTTCCTGTGAATCACTAAAACACAGTGAGCAATCTGTGGTGCAATCTATGGCCATTCCTGACAACATCTGAACAGAAGAGAGAAAATAGAGTCTTAACTTCCAAAAAGGGTAAATGCCACGATTCGTGGTGAAAGTAAAAGACTTTAGACAAGTCAGCTTGGCTTTTGCTGGATGTGGAGCAATATACGTAAGGTACCAGGGAAATCGTGCCTTACTGTCAGGAAGTGGGTTGGCCATCACTATGCACAGCCTCACACCTCACCCCTTCAGGCATCTGGGTGGGACGGGCTCCCCAGTGGGTGGATTATGGGGACACTGTGTCCAGGAACTGTGGTTAAACCAGACCCATTTGCCTAGGAAGGTTGGCCCTGACCATTTCTAAACACAAAAAGGTCCAAAATGCCATTCCAATGCCCTTTTTGCGTTTCCTTGCTGGTGACCTCTTTCTTCCTATTGAGACCCGGAAGCTCCTGAGGTGCCTTCCGAGCAGCTGCTGCCTTTTCCCTGCTCCTTTTTTTGCAGCATCACTCATGGCCCTCACTCAGCAGGAACAAGAGGCACAGTGAGCTCTTCCAAGGGCTGGCACAAGGCTGTGGAGGGCAGGCAGGGCTTGCTTGTGTCACCAGACAAGTAACCCATCTGGGTTGTCTCAGCTTTTCTCCCCAGAGAACCAGGGTTACCAAATAAAACTTGCTTTTCTCAATAAATTATAAATTAATAAATAATCCTCAATAATTGTGAGGATTAAGTAAATATTGTTAAAATACTGGCTGTTTTCCCTATGATAGGCAACTGCATGGAGCAGTGAGATGGCCTACTTTCTAACTGATTTTGTCTGCAGCTAGTAGCTCTCCAAACAGGAAAACATCCTATGCAAATATCTGTCTCCTTGAATGTAATGGAAATAGAGAAACATGGGAAGATGATGTGGAATCTGGCACGGAAAACATTCCCATGTGAAATTTCATTTGAAACACATCTCTGCTTTAATGGGAAGCAGAATCCATTTAGGATGGAAATGATAAGGTGGTTTCTGCCAGGGCAGAGATGATACAGGCAGGACCACCCTGGCTCCAGGAAATGCTGGCCTGGGTGCTTACCCACAGCAGCCTCTGTGGCCCTGGATCCAGACTCAGAAGCAGCCCTGCATACAACATGGGGACTTGTGGGAATCCCCATGGTCCAGGGGACACTGGAGATTCTTCACAATAAGATTTAGTTCCCTCCCTTTCAAAGTTAAACCAAAGGCAAACTTCTGAAAGAGGCTCCCAATAGCAGCAGTGAGGAACACAAGTAATCTATACAAAGCATTAAAAATGTTAATTTTGCCAAAGTTAGGTCTTGATGTGGCATCACTGTGAAGGGCCTCTCCTTACCCCTGAGCCCAGCAGATAATTCAAACACTGAAAATTAAATATCTTCCAAGAAGATGCAACATAATTAGGTAGCTCGGGGGATTTGTTTCAAAAGGCAAGTTAAGGCAAACTAGGAATTCCCACTACTGTTTTTGGTTTGTTCACAGAAAGATGATATTTCTTCAATATTTTTAGAGGTTTCAAGTGTGCAGGCTAGGTGCAGGTTTTTATTAGATGTCAGAGGTACATTTGATTCCAGAACCTCCCACTTAAGTGTAATTTAAATCTTGCAAACATCCTACACATGTACCTTATGCTACATAAAGTGAAAATAACATTATAGAACTGAATCATCACTCAATAAAGCTGACAGAAAAGGCAGAAAAAGGAGTGATTAGCTCCTCAGATATTCAGGGCAATGCCACAGAAGGAGGACTGTGAGTATTAAGAGGGAGCAAAATAACTTTTGATATCATTTTAGATTTTCTCTGATAGTGTTGTGCCAATTTAGGAGATCTGGATGGGAGAGGTAATAGTTTTCCCTTAAATCTGTTTCTATCTATTACCAAGTCAATTCCGGTTGTTGGCGTCTAAAAGAGGACTTGATCCAACATGAAGCAGATTTGCTAAGACAGGACTTTGTGTTCGAGGCACGGTGCTGGAAAATATGAAGTTTTATTTCTGTTCCTAATTGTCATACACTCCTGATATGTCACTTAGAAAAGGTTGAGCACTGAAAGTTACTGGATGATTTTGAAAATCTGGACCTTTTGTTTCTCTTACCAGTTTATTTTTCATGGAAGCCAGCACTGCAATGTCTCACATCATTCATATCAGAACTAGATTTTTCAGTCTCTTTAAAAGAAAATACTTTCTTTTTAATTCCTGAACTCTCAGCATAAACACACATATATCTTCCTGATGTAAAGGTTATTATATTTTCTTTTAAAATAATTCCTTACCTCACTTAACTGGCTGATAAAATGTGCAGTGTTTTCACTGAGGGATTGGATGGTGTCATATTGAAATAATCTCTAATCAGATGAATCAGTGCATTTCTCAGTAAATTTCCCCTAATGTTTATCTGATAGTCTTAAACCCACTGGCATGATTATACAAACATACATTTGGCAAGGAGTTGTGCTGTAGAGGGAGATGGAGATAACTATTTCTAGAACCACGTCTGTTTTCTCACAGGAAACCTGCGAGTCTCTCTTGAATTTAACCCTGGAAGAGGTGAAGAAGAATTCAGAGTACGACAAACCACAGAAGAAACTTTTTGGCATCATCCCAACATCCTCCTCAGTCTCTGAGGCCCCTGGCTCCGAGTTTGGACTGGTGATTGATGGGCAGACCCTGAACATCATCTTCCAGGGCGGGCTGGAGGAGAAGCTGATGGCGCTGGCGCGGCGCTGCCGCTAGGTGCTGTGCTGCCGCGCCACGCCGCTGCACAAGAGCATGGTGGTCAAACTGGTCCGGAGACAGCTCAAAGTGATGACCCTCTCCATAGGTACCTCCACTCTGCATCTCACAGGGGATGGGAAAGCAGCTTCTCTCTTTAGGAGAAATGTGTGGGATATGTTGTACGGGGTGGATTTTTGTGCCTCAGGTAGACACAGGGATGAAGCAGCATTGATTAATCTTTCATGCCGAGGCAGCTCAAAGTGATGACCCACTCCATAGGTACCTCCACTCTGCATCTCACAAGAGACAGGGGAAGCAGGTTCTTTCTTTAGGAGAAATGTGTGGGATACGTTGTACGGGGGGGATTTTTGTGCCTCAGGTAGGCACAGGAAGGAAACAGCATTGATTAATCTTTCCTGATCAAAAGCTATATAGTTGTTCTTCAGCTTTCACCAAGCAAATCTTGCCCTCCTTTAAACAAGATGAGGGCACTCCTAATTCAGAATCTCCCAGCAGTCCCTTTCATGCACATCTGTACAAACACACATACATATTACCTCCAAAATGTCCTTGTTTTGGGCCTGGAAATCACTCAAGAGTAGTAAATATTTTATCTTTTCATTAAGCCCTTTTCCTGTCAGATTTTCCCAGCTGATGAAAACTGAATTATCTCCAGATTGGTATTAAGCACTGACTCATTTGCCTTTTACCTCCAAATAATGTGAAGTACTTTGAGTTTTCTTCCACATTTTTGCTAAGTGATGCCACTGAAATTCTTGATTAATTGATTTAGATGACTACAAACTGAAAAAATACATCTCTGTGGACAAAACAGAAAAGGAAGGGTCTATTGTATTTTTGAAATATTACTTTGCCTTACAGTTCAAACCATAAGATTTCAGCCTTCTCCTTCATTTACTTTACTTTATAAGCTAACCTAATTTACAATCTCCACATTGCAAGGAGTAAGCATGGCTGTCCTTTCCCTGGAAAGAACATATTTAACATATTACTGTGAGTTGAAATGAGCAAAATAATTCTTGAAACTGGCTTGTTACATTGTCATCTGCAATCAAATTTGTCATAGATTCAGAGAATTCAGTGGAATAGGGTGTTGCTAAACATGTTCCTGAGCATATGGATCATGGTGATGTAAATGGTGTTGGGGCTGCTGTGTCACCACCCAGCTGGTCCCAATGCTGGATTTTTCCCTGGTGGAGCCAAGTGTCCTGGGAAGGAGAGAGACCAAGACCAAGGCCAGAGCTTTGATGTCGTGCTTGATGCCACACATTAGTTCTCCTGATCAAGATGCATGGTAGTACAGAATACTTGAAATAATCAGCTGAGATTGTTTCCTTCTTCTGATGAAGGCACCCTTTCTTGCACTGTTATTTTTCCCTCTTGTCTTCCCACTCTAGGGGATGGTGCAAACGACGTCAGCATGATTCAAGCAGCTGATGTTGGAATTGGAATATCTGGCCAAGAAGGCATGCAGGTATCCTCTCAGTTTCTTTCCTTTCTTGTCGGGTAATCCCCTGAGGGGCAATAAGTTTCATAGCAGCCCTACACACTCAAGTGTCATCTCAAAAATGTAATTTGCCATCATAAATTAATATACAGTTTGTAATTATGGGTCCAGCCAAAAAAAAAAAAAAAAAAAAAAAAAAAAAAGAACATTTTGAGCCAAAAATTAGCATGTGAGGACAAACCTGTGTTTGCTCATGAGACTGGAAAATTAGCAGATGTCTGCCCAGTGTTAGGTGAACATCTGGTTTCTGAATCTTCTCAGCTGCTGCATTTATAGGTTTCCAGGTTTTGTGGCTTCTCTTTCACTCTCTTCTGCCCTGAATCTTTTCCCACACATCCCCCTTCCTTACTCTCCTTAAATGATAGGAGATAGAAAGTTCCAACTATGTTCTTGAGGGTTATTTGTTGGTTTGTTTCTTCTACAATATTCAATAGTAGGAAATTATTTCAATGACTATGTTCAAAATTCCATTCTATAGAGTGTGAAAAGGGTGTGTTGTAAATGACCTTCTATTCCTTTTCCCAAAGGCTGTGATGGCCAGTGACTTTGCAATATCCCGATTTAAGCATCTCAAAAAGCTCCTTCTTGTCCATGGGCATTGGTGCTATACTCGCCTGGCAAAGATGGTGATTTACTTTTTCTACAAAAATGTGGTAAGATAAATAAATTATGAAGTTTTCATCCTAGTAAAAGTTAATTCCAGGTTTGGGGGTTTTCTTGGTTGTTTGGTTTTGGGTTTTGCAGGTTATGCTCTTACTTTTTATGAAGCTACACTTCGTGTTTCTTCACTTCAGAAGTTTATAGTATGCCCCTTCCTTCTTAGCAAGGTGCTGCATAGAGCATTGAGGAAAATACAGGCTCTAAATATATTTTGAAATAGCGTTATTCCAGAGGGAAAACGGACTCAAGGCTTAGTAACTTTATATAGTAGCACAAGAAACTTTATTAATAACACCCATGAGCCTCAAAATAAAATTTGCATAAGGGAGATCAGATTATTAGCACTCAAATGTAGATGAGAGTGCACTAAGAATTGCCTGTCTGTGAAACCTCTGAATTTTTATAGGAACCACTTGCAAGTAATGATGCAGTCATATGTGTCATTTTTATTTAAAATTTAATGTGCATGCAAATGAGCAGTGCATTGAAGTATGATATAAAGTGGAAAAAATGAAGTAATTTAGTTTCTACAAGACTGGGCAAACAAGTCCATTTGACATGAAATGCACTCTGAGATTGAAAAGCTTTTTACTTAGAATTCAAGTTATCTGTTTTTTGTGGAGTTTTTAATAATTTTCAATAAGGATTACTTCTTATCACTGTTAAAATTTGTAGTGGAAATGAACACTTTCTCTTTTTTAACTGGACATTCTTTTAGAGTTCAAAGGTTATTTGCAATGTGAAATAGTTCTCCAGACTAGGATGCTGCTGTTCTTTAATCTCCCCTATAGCATTAGGGAGCCTTTGATTCCACGTGGACAACGAGATTCTAAAAGGATTCTAAAATCTGCTGCTCAGAGCTGTGAACAGTTTGCTTAATTATTCTCTGATACGTTCTTAAAGAACCATAATGGCTTTTAAAAAGCTGTATCACAGTGGATCACTGTGAAACTGACCCTGAAGGTATATTGCTTTATGGAATGAAGTGCAGTGCCTTTAACCAAAACCCTTTTAGGAAACTCTGTTATTAACCAGTGTCTCACATGAGGGTCACAGGAGGAATTGTGTGTTTGTATTTGCTTCTTCCCAGTGCTACGTCAACCTGCTCTTCTGGTACCAGTTCTTCTGTGGGTTCTCAGGCAGCTCCATGGTAGATTACTGGCAGATGATTTTTTTCAACCTCTTCTTCACCTCAGTTCCCCCTCTTCTCTTTGGAGTCCTTGATAAAGATGTTTCTGCAGAAACACTCCTACGTCTGCCTGAGCTGTACAAGAATGGACAAAATTCAGAGGTTTGTCATGATTGCTGAAATAACTGCTTGATCATCCAAAGGACCACAGTCTGGTTTTGGTTAGGAATGAGGGAAGGAAGAAAAGAGTTTAGACTTATTTGGAACATTGAAACTACAGGAGCCCAGTCTTCTGTCTCTCCAGTACATTATGCGTTCTGCTCCATGGAAGCTGTGACACCATAGGTCACTAGACAAGTTTGAATATGACAAATAGTCAAATTAAAATGGCACAAAATAAGTGTTTCATTAGAAGAAAGGATTCTTGACCATTTTTTTAACTCTAGAAAGAGCTTGGATAAAGAATTTGAGGAATAAGATCCCTTGTGAAGGGATGGGGCATTGGCAAAATTCAGCTTTTTAGACTCGTGGTTGACTTGGCAATATTCCTAATGTCTATCTTTACTTAACACAGATAAAATGTCTGTTTAGAGATAAGCCTTTGGTTTTATCAGCTGCTCAGGAGGCATTTGTTCATTGAAGAAGACCAGTTAGCAATAATTAACAGTCTGAATGGAAGAAAAACAGACAGCAATTACGTTTACAGGACAGGCTAGAGATTTATATCCCATCATAATGACTGTTATCTATAAACTCCTGCAGATATACAACTTGTCAACTTTTATTATTACAATGTTGGATGCCTTCTATCAAAGCCTCATTTGCTTCTTTGTCCCCTATTTGGTAAGTAACAGGCTTATTAATATTCTCACTCTCCTGTCCTCCTTAGAAGTAGTAAATTCAGTTCTGAATAGTCAGGGTTCACCACAGTCTCTCTGCCTGTTTTGTAGACGTACAAAGACTCTGACATAGATGTGTTTTCCTTTGGAAATCCCATCAATACCATCTCCCTCCTGACCATTCTCTTGCACCAGGCTCTAGAAATGAAAACATGGGTACGTGTTTGACCTGTCCTGTTCACAGCTCTGCTTTTTTTGTGAATGTTGCATCTTGTGTAGCCACAGAATTCTCTTTCAGAGTAATTTACCTGAATTCTGGGTCACAAAAAGTAAGTAACGGGTACACTAAGATATCACAAAGTGCCAAAATTTGTTATTAGCCCCAGGTTAATACCTTTATGTGTACGGTGAGAATTTGTTTCTATTATGCCTTTGGACAGGACAGTACAAAATATTTGCATGCCTCAATATATGAGGAAGTGTTATACTTGGAGAACTGTATTCACTGCTGTTTTCTAAATTTATTTCTGGCTAGTTCTCCTACTGAAGATTTCAGTAAAATGCACTGTTAGATGTATTCTTTCCAACCAGCTTTGTCTCCTCCTGACACACCCAGTCAGGGTCTCACAGGCATCATTTGTGCTTGCAGACCGTGCTCCAGCTGGTGACAATGATCTGCAGTGTGGCTTTATACTTCATCTTCTCACTAATCTACAACGCTGCCTGCCTGGCCTGCAACCCTCCCACCAACCCTTACTGGATCATGGAGAGACAGCTCAAGGACCCCATCTTCTATTTTCTGTGCCTTATTACCCCTGTCATCGCACTCCTACCAAGGTTTGAATGTTTTCCCCTCACTTTTCCTTTTGTGGGTTTGTAGACATATGAGTGAAGAAACAGTAATGATGTGTACAGATATGTGATGTGTCACACAGGGATAATTGATCAGTGTGGAAGTCACATGCCTGAGTTCAACCTTCCAGTTCATGGACCATTCATTTATTCAGTTATATAACCCTCGGTCAGTCATTATATATCTTCTTCTTTTCCCATCAGGAAAACCTTTCTTTTTAGGGTGCATCAAAGTTTACCAGTACAGATCTGCTACGTCATAACCACAGTGTTGTTGAGCAGATCAAGACTATAAGCAAATCTTTGACATATTCCTGTATGTTTGAGAGTTACTAAATATATTCTTGGTTTTAAGTATATTATGGTGCATTACTAAGCTGAATTTAAGAGCATTTCTATATGAAAAAAATCATTGCATCCAGAATTTTAGTTTTACTTTGTCTTGCAAAAAATCAGATATGTTAAAGACAACATTAATTGAGACTGGATAATGGTTGGAGAAGGATAATTGTTGTGATGTGTTGCTGAAAAAAACAGTTTAAAAATACAATGATTCTGTTCCCATATAGAAATATGGGAACATTACTACTTTTGGTGTTCAATACATTACTAGTTCTTAAAGCAGATATGTTTTGAGTTGCCCCATTTGTTTCAATTTTTTTTTTATTTGCTTGGACATTGAAAGAAATGGGTTGGTTTGACTATCTTGCTAGTTTCCTTCTCATCCTAATTCCCATAAGTAATGCAGCACACTGGTGTTACAAAATTCAGGACAATATTTTTAGTATCTGATTTTTAAATGTTTTAGAATCTGAGCCTTATCTTTGACTGAAAAGGAACTTTTCAAGAAGAGATGGTGTTTTTCTTCAAACTATTATTACTTTCCCATTTGAGTTGAGATGCTCTTGTGATTTTATGTTATATTATATAAGTTCAGATCAGAATAAACAACACAATTCAGCAAGGTCTCATGTCTTCTAGGCAGGGCATCCTTTTCCAATCTGTTTTGCTCCTGCATCACTTTTGTTTTCCCTTCAGCCCTCATTCACAGTGTCATTTTTGACCCTGAGCTTTCTACTGAGAACTGCATCAAACACGTGGTTAGAGAACTCGTGTCTCCATCTTGGGAATTTAGCACAGTTAAGATCCCTGCTGCCTCAGCAGGTTACTGAAGAGTTATATATTCATATCTCCAAAATCTGGATAACTACTGTTCCTTTGTAGAGATAGCCCAGATTATTTTCTGCATAGTCCTTCATCTGCAGAATATCCAGGACCTGTTTCCACTACAACTGAGCTGTGCCAGCAGATCACAGCAGGGGTGGAACCACCCTTGGCTCAAATCCACTAAATCTTAAGTTCCATTCCATGGTCCATTGCACTGTGCTGCCTGCTCCCCATATCCTCACTTGGTGTCTGGAAGTTCTGGTTTCCTTCTAACCATTTTTTTCAAAATAATTTCTCTCCTGGGTTCTTCCCCTCAGTACTGCCTTTTGTTTGAGCTGCAGCACTAAGCGGGAGGCTTGGCCTGAGCCCTGCCTGCTCCAGGAGCACTATCTGGCAGTGCTTTCCACATCTGCATCTCAAAACTGCCTTTGCACTATGTTTTGGGATACAAACAACACAGCATTAAGTACAAAAGCCCTCAAGTCTGAGCAGAAGAAAGGGGCCTGAATTTCATGTTATCCATTGGCGAGGGAAGGCACTGTGTTTCTCGGAGTCTTCCCACATATGAACCTGATTATTTCCTCAGCTGTGGAAGGCAGACTATGCTCTGCAGAGACCTGCAGAGACCCTGAGGTAACTGAGTCTCACATCCTGCAGAGACCCAACAGGTAATGGGGCCTCACACCCTGCAGGGCTGTGGGAAGGGCAGGAGCCAGTGAAAGCAGTTTAGAGGACAGGAGACACAGTTTCCCATCCCTTCTCTGTCCTGTCTGGTTTACCTGGAACTTGCACAATAGATACAAAGAACAAGCTGAGGGGAAAGAGACAAGACAATGTGATCCACAGCAGATCTACACAGGAAGTCTTGGGCTCTCCCATTAACTTCCTGACCAGAGCTGAGATTCTGTCGGCATTGACCACCCTGAGCACAGGCACAGCAAATAAACTTTATCCACTCCTGCTTGTGCAAGCCTAGGAAATCCATTTCCTTAAAAGCCCTTTCTGTAACTGAGTGTGGTTTGTTAGCCTTTTTAATCTTGTAATTCTTGTTCATACATACATAAAGCAGCAGGATGTGAGGATGGCACATTTCTAAATAGAGTTTCCCAGAGTACACATGTTTGTTTTAAAATATATGTTGAAGACACCTATGTAAAAGTCAAATCCTAATTAAAAGATGCTTTGAAAGAGACTTTGATTTTCACACAAAGTTGACATGAGATGGAGAGAGGATATTAATAATATTTAGTTACATTAGTTCTCTACCCTGCAAAGGGCAGGTAGGACACTTTTGTTGCTGCTTTCTGAAAAATCCAAAAGCTGGGGTTTTTAACTTCTGGGTTTTTTAATCTAACAAATTAAGATCTCTTCTTTGGCCTGTTTTGGCAGTATAAATGCAACTTCCATATTTTCAAATATTTGCATCTCTTGAGATTTTTCCTATTTTTTTTCACTGTTCAGCAAACAAGTAGTTATAAATATTTTAAAAATGATCACATATACATATAGTTGACTTTATACAGGTCAAGCTAAATACATAGTAACATGTTGTGTTAAGATCCAGGGGTCAACTTTCATCTGCCAGGTATAAGGTGTCTACCAGATGTCTGTAGAGCAATAGAAAATTAGTAGCTGTGTTTGGGATATGTGATGTAGATTATGGAATGAGACTACTGGTAAAAAAATCTATTCTTTTCCTCCTTTATCAGGTTCCTTATTTTTGCTGTACGAGGAACCTTCGGAGCATCTCTCATTCTGAAAGCACAACAAGTAGATAAACTTCCTAAGGAGCAACAGGATCTTGAAATCCAGAAACTGAGATCAAGAAAAGAAGCTACTTCTCGTGCACCTGTGGCATCACCTGCATCTAACGATGACCTTGACCAAAGCATCAGCCACTTATGTGTGTCACCATTTCTACATCCAGCAGCAGCCTTGTCTCACGGGGACACAGAAAATCAGGGAGCTTCTGCCTCTGGTCCTCTGGGGAGAAGGACACATGAGGAAGGCTATTACTTCTATAATAGGTGGGCAGAGGAAGAATCTGCTGCTGCTGATTCTTCAGCAGGGCCTTTCTCTGGAAATCATTCCCTTGTACCCAGCAGGGAAACAGCTCCTGGGCAGGATGGAGGCAAACTGACTAAAGATTATCCCAACAACTTTAATTACGGAAGTCACCGGCGGTCGGTGAGCTCAGTGACACTCTGAAGAAACATTCAGACATGGGACCCACAGCCCATGTGGAGAAGGACTCAACAGGGAAAATAAAAATGTTTATGCTCAGCCATTATGCTCACTAGAAATGGAGAGAGAGGCAAGTGGAGTGGTGCAGTAGCAACTCCAATATGCAACTTTAGCTGGATGCATCGTCTGGGTTTATCATTACAGGACTTTCTGATCTTCCTGCTTCGGTCATGTTACAGGAACATTACATGAGCATCATGCAGTTGCTCAGAATTGCACAATTACTTTCTTTCAAAAAATATTTTTGTTTCATATTAATAGGGAATACTTGTGAAGTTTCAATGGTTTTATTATTACGCTATTGAGTTAATAGAAAGAGAATACATCCTTTACTAAACCAAGTCTTAAAGAAACACATCCCACTCTAGATTTTTGCTATCAAAATCCTTAAAAGAGCTTAGTAACTTCAAAATTATAATTCTTCATGAAAAATTATTGCCTGCAGATACTAAAGGTTCTTGCAGAATAACAGCAATGGAGAAACATTAGAGAATGTTCCATGTTTTAATATATGTACTTCACACATACAACAATATCAGCTCTACAGCCTGTTTTGCCTGAGGAGAAAGCTTAGAATTTTTATGCAGATAGCAGTTTGACCTGATATTGTTAAGAAAAGGACAAATGAGCTTATAAAGATGAAGAATACAAATACTGAACTACATGAACTGCCAAGACAACTCAGTGATAAGTGGAGTCTACTTCTTCATACATACAAAAGTAGACAGATATAACAAGTCACAGTCAAGGATTTAGGTCCAAGAATTCTAAAATTGTCCCTGATTTTTCCTCTAGAAATTCAATTCCTTATCTGAATTCCCTATATTGTTATGTGGTGCTGCTGCATTCAATCAAGTATGAATCATGCTCCTCCACACAGTTGGTCACATTCATTAGTTGATGGATCTCAATAATGGAGATTTTGACAAGCCGTATATGAAGGTCACTAATCACATTGTAGTAAGTACATGGTGTAAAATGACCAAAATATACATAATATGTTAACCCTTTTTGGTATCTCAGGGCAAAAAGATGCAGGATGTAAGCTGTCACATCATAACTACTTATTGCAATGCAATGAAAGGTGACTTTGGTATTTCTTATAGAAATGTTGACTAGTAAGACCATTTCCCAAGTTTTTCTTCACAATGTGGGATGAAATCTTACCTAGTTTAAAATTCAAACCATCTGTACTTCTGTGAATTTACCACTGGTTCTGATTTAATAGGTGTTTAGCCTTTTTTTATACATGCTGTTTTTAGCTATTTACTACCTATGACAACATGTGATCTTTCTAATAACCTATTTAGCAAATGCTAATTGAATGTGTGTATGTTATATTAATTACTGTAGCTAGAGTCTTGAAGTTACTGCTTTAAAACAACTCAGGCAAAATTGAGTAGCATATCTCCCACTGGGATTTGTGATAGCCAGAGCATGATAATATATAAGAACTCCTTTTGTTAGAGTATTAATTGTCAGCAGTTAAACAATTCAGTAAGACTTTTTTTTTTTTTTTCTTGATGAACAAAATGGAAGAAATTAGGTATAGATGAGATTATTGTTAATGGAGGGTGAGATTGCTCAAATGTTTGCTCACTAGCTGGGAATGGACCTGGGGCAACAAGACTAAAGATCAATCCTTTACCAGTCACAGCTTTTTTTTACATTAAATGGTCCATTTCCTTGGAGCTTAAAGAAGATGTCAATTCCTTACACATTGTACTACAAACTGTGAAGTGTTTCACAGAAATAAGTGTGATAAGATCATGCCTTGCTGTGCTGTTGAGAGGACAAAAACAGAGGTGGAGTATTTTTCCTACTGTCACCCATGGCCAGCAAACTCATGTTTCCAGAGGCTGCTCCTCTGCATAGTAGGAACACTGACAAATGTATCTGAATGTGCAAGGGGCTAGACAGGTGGTGTTTAACCAAATCTGGAAGACTTCCTGAATTGAATGCCAATTTCATGCCTTTCTTGAATTGAAAGCCAAGAATTAATCTCATGTTTTCTCATCACTCTCTGCAAAATGGTTCTACCATTCTACCCTGGCTTAGGGTCAGAAATAGCATAGACAGGAGGGTGCTTTTAAGAAAGGGAGAGAAAACAGGACTAGGAACTTCAACAAAATAACCCCTAAAAGCTATTTACTGATGCATTTACTGCTATGTCTGGGAATAAAAGAAGTGGAAGAGTACTTTTCTAGGCTTGAACCAAAAATAGTTATGTCAGTTAAAAGAAAGAAAAAAATAATCCAGTTTTGCATGGATGCCTTAAATAATTCTGTGCTTAACATACAAACTGATAATTCTATTGTGTGGTAGATTACCACAAATGGTCCAATGGATGAATTTACATGGAGAGTTTGCAACACAGAGGACAACCACCCCTTCGTTTTCCTTGATCTTTGAGGAGAGAGAAAGCTGGCATAAACAGAAATGAAAGGCAGCACCATGCAAGGCTTGACCTCTGCATTCCAGCCGGCTCCAGAGCTTTCTGTATCTCCCCTCCTGTGTGTCAGTGCTGCCAGCTGTCCTCTAAAGCAGATGCTGTCTCAATTCTGGGCCCATATTAACTGCTAAGCAATGTGATCTTCCTTCTGCTTCTGGCTATGCACTTACCATGAACTATCTCATGTTTAAAAAATGTCGAACAGACACTTACATCCCTTTGATCATGAGGTAAATTAGCTGAGACTATCCATCCTTTGGGGATATAAGATCAGGAGAAAAACCTTTTTTTCCAGTGAAAACAAGCCTACAGCAAGACAGACAGTCTCCTAAGGAATTTTTTTGGAAGAAGGGAAGTGTCTTTACTAAATGGGTTATTTAGACCTAACTGGATTTCCAAGGTAGCTTTATTTATTTATTTCAAGACATATTTAATAATACTGTCAAGGTCCATGTTCCATTAGTTCTAATGTGAATGCTTCATAATAGAACAGGTGTCTCATTTTTAATGTATCCTCTGGTGATATTCAATATTTCATATGCTTGGACAATAAAACATTAAAATTAATGGAGGGATGTGTGAAATGACTGCATTCTTTTTATTCTTGTCTATGATGTGTTTTTAATGATACTGCATATGAAGCAGTGCTTTGAGCTATACAGAGCTTTATCTACATGAAAAAGAGGAGGTGACATCTCACACAGAGGTGGGCAAGGACTGACCTGCCAGGTCTGTTGGCTAACAGATGCAGTCCCCTGCTGCTTGCAAGGGTCAGTGAAGAGCCATACCTCATGTTCTCAAAACAGGCAAATTCTGGGCTCTTTTAACACGAGATGCAGGAAGTGCAAACACGTGTACCCTTTGTTCATGTCTGTCTCAATACAGCCAGTTGGAGATGTCTCTGACAGTTATTGCTGATTATCTGCTGCAAGTCAGCAATAACTGTGCAGTGTAAAACCCAGAACTATTCAGGTGTGAGAGAGGAAGGATTCCAGTCTGTTCTCTTTCCTTACATATCTCACTTTTAATACCCTGTGGGGATGGGTTCTCTGCTGAACCACAGTGAACAGCTACTTTTCTGGAAGATGAATTGCATTTACTTTCTTCTTCATTGGCTGATGCTGCAATGTTTAATACATTTGTTTGGTAGTAGTTTGAGGTGGTGTATGGGTACAGAGCTATTATCTTTAGGGGTAAGGTGACTGCAGGCAGGATGTGGCATGATTGTAAGCAGCTCTGATGAGTAAAAGTATAAATGTGGAGACAAGAGGCTCTTGAAGATAATGATCACAGAGGGTGGGATTTAAAGAGATGACCAAATAATACTGAAGAGCTATAAAGTACTTTTTGATATTGCCAGTGACTGGAACTTGCTGCAGTTATCAGTACATGAGACAACTGCAAACGAAACTTTCTGTCTGGCTCTTTAATATAACACTAGTTTATTCTCATTTACATGAAAAAAGATTGAGACTGAATAGAGCCTGAATCACTATTTTTCAAAAGAGATCTGAGGATCTGTTGTCTGAAGGCATAGAAGGCAACAGTTATTCACTCACATTCCCAGTGCAGTTACTGAAATATGCTTCCACATCCAGCCATACTTTCCATGTTAGTGCCCAGAGAACTGATGTGCTTACGGTGTTCTTCAGCAGGAGAGCAGAGCCCTGTAAATTATCAACACAAATGACAAAAGGGTCAAGTTTTGGCTCACAGAGACTAAATTTTGACCTTCACAGAAACCATGTCATGCTGCTGCTTTCTTGTACCCAACACTGTATGACACCATAAAGCTGAGACAAAAATTTAATAGAACTGGGAGGGGAAGCAGTGAAAATATTTGCAATAAGGAGACAATACAATGGAAGAAGAGTCTAAACAGAGAAGGTTCCTGTCTTTTGTATGCTTGTATTCCCCTCTATTTTACTAACATTTTTCTGTTTAACCTCAAACAGATCATTTAGGGACCTTCCAGACATTTATTGGTTTTATTCAAAAAAGGACAAATGGAAATCAATGGGCTGCAGGCACGTCAGTCGAGCTCATTTGAAACCAGCTGGCTTCCACTGGAGTTTTATTAGTGCCTGTCTTGTTTTGTTAATGCTTTAATTCTAAGGACTTTTGCCAGGAAGGACAAATATCTATGTAAGCTCAATCTGAATGGGTCCTCTTTCACAATGTTTTAGGAACTTTTGGCCAGTAATTTCATGGTCTAAGTCAAGATCTGAAGGGCAGAGGAGACTTCATTCTGTTCCCATGTACACAGGGTGGATTGGGAGGTGGATTACCAGTACCAGGAGTGCACTGTAGTGATAAAGGAAGAACATGAACATGTCCAAGACCTTCTGGAGCTTTCCAAACAAATTCTTGAACTGCTTTCCATAATTGTTCAGTGGTCATTAAGGGCTTTAGGTGTCCATCTAACATGCTTTATGAGTAGAACAAGTGAAGTGTGCATTCATGCACATTTGTGGTTAAGTGCAGAGGACTGTGAAGAATGGCCACACTCTTGCAGTAGCTCAAATAAACATGGTTTTAATCATGTTTTGAGAGTAGGTAATGCTGTAAGATTCAAATTGGATTTCTCAAAAATTTTAAATGCATAAATACTGGGAATCTGTTCTTAAGATTCTTTGCTCAATGTCATAATCTTCAATATCACGGTAGGGGGGGAATATAGTATACAGACATCAAAGAGACAGAATTGTGCTTGGAGCTATTAGTTCTTAGATTAAAAAACCCAAAGCTAAAATTTAGAGTCAATAGGAGTCTAACTCTCCAACACTCTTCAATAATGCAGTCCAAGCACCACACCAAATAAACATTTTAAGTCCTAATACTGATTTTGAAGGCAGGTTATTTAAAAGGAATGTTCTGGCATCACACGTGCATACGACTTGCGTTCTTTAAAATTTAAAATAATTTTCAGTTTCTTGAGATTACTTAACATAAGCCATTACTTGGGATGTATTTTCACAGAATCAAACAGCAGTCCAGTGTCTCAGGAGAAAAAGACAATCCATGTCACCTATTTGTCTACAAATAGTCTACAAAAAGTCTTTATTAACAAAAAAAACAAACTCAAACCCTGTGAGAAAGATTAGCCCTACAGTGGAGCATGCTTGAGGAGAACCTGCTTACTGGAGTTTTGAAGATTTATCCACTATCTGTCATCACAATAAAGTTTTTCTTTACTTCTAGTTTGTAGAATATATCACAATAATGGTAGGGATCCAGAACAAGCTCATATGCTGTGATAAATGACAAGACTTCCATGGTGTTCAAAGCATTATCAGAATCTATTTCATACCTCATCTGTTATTGTAAGCATAAAATGTGCAAATGCTCCCCACTGCTGAAAATGTCAGCATGCTGGGGGCAAATGCTTTGATTTTCTATCAGCAAATAATGTTAAATTATATAGTGTTCAATCATGCTTGGTTAGAGTGATGAACTTTAAAGAATGAGTTTCCTTCCAATCATTCCATCTTCAGTTCTGAAAATCATTTATAAATCCTGAAAATAACTTCCTCAGCCTGGAGGCTTTCTGACGGTTCAAGGCTGATGGCAGAACACTAAAATGCAAACCACGTTTATTTATGTTTATTTAGACATAAACATTAGTTTGATTGAGGAAATCAGGGATTTGAGCATATGATTTGCAAACAAATTTTCAAAATCAGACCTCTCTGATTTTCTGGCACCTCTAGGCAGTGAAATTTTCTGCATTTTTAGAAGAGTTTATATTATTTGGTAGGACACAGCCTAAAACCTGTTGATTTCTAAATAAAGCAGTTGTATTTACCAGGCCAGAATGTAAGTGCTGGTAGGAGTGCACCGCTGGAGTAACTGAAGGTCTGGGGTTTTATATGTGGGGAGAATTTCACCTACACTCCCCACCTGCTCATTCCAAAAGGAAAGATGCAGGTAAAGGCATGGAAGAGAGTTGTACAGGGGTTAAAAAATATATAATTTCAAATAGCAAAGACATAGTGGAAGATAATAATGGTAGTATCTTAGCAACCAGAGAAACTTCAGGAAAAGCTGTACAGGGAAATCAGCTACAGCCCATTTAAAGGCCTCTCTCTGGTTTACATTTGTTATGTGTTTCTGAAACTGGATTTTTAGTCACAGTGTTTGAAGGTATAGAATTTTTTATTGGAGGACTTCATCATCTTCTGTTTCTGCTGAGGAAAGATACAGTTCTATATTTGGATCAGTAATTACTGATTTATTACAGCAATTTCATTAGCATGTGCCTGCCTTGAGGGCAGATTAGAAGAGACAGCAGTGAAAGGAGGGGTTGGTGCTGTGCTGGATAGAAGACCCTGTGCCCTGTGGGGTCAGTGGCAAAGCCTCTGGTCTTTGGATGGCACAGAGCCAGGGCCTGCATGTCCTGACAATCAGGAAATTTTGTGTCAGATCTTCACCTTTTTTTCTAATTACTGTGGTTTCATCACTGTAACCACAGTCTAGATTTTCGGGATTTCTGTGTCACGCCAGTATACAGAAAACGACAGGGTTTTTTTAAAATCATCCCAAATAAAGATACTTGTTTCATATCAAAATTAATATGACATCAGTTTGTTTTCAAAACATCATCTTTCCATTCAGCACTTTTAGTATAAAAATGCAGAAATCTTGAAGGAAAATGAAATTTGCAGAGCTAGTCAAATATTAGAATAATTGATGCACATAAATGCCAGTACATTAAAGATTCATATTCCCTTTGTTGCTCTTTGATTGTAGGAGTTTCAGCACCTATTGCATGCTATTATTTCCAGCATTATTAACCTTCATTGTAATGACCACAAACATCAAACTTGAAAACTAGTTCATTGAAAGTATGTCCTCAAATATGTTCTATTTGTTACATATAAGAATGTTTTTTTCTCATACTGGAAAATTACAATTACCTAAGTAAAAGCAGAAAATAGGTTAAAGTGCAAACTAGTTTTGTTTGATAAAAAGCAGATATCCAAAGTCTGTGGGGAAACCTCTGTTTTACAATTTATTCAGATCTGCTTGTGTTCAGTGATAAATGAAAATCTTTCCAAAGGTTGACAAGAAATAGGAAATTATCCAGAATCCCCTAAATGCTCACCTCCAAGAAATATATTGTCTGCCTAATAGTCTTTATCTTGCTCTAATCAATACTCTGTCACAATCGAAAAGATTGTTTCAGCTCACAAAAGGCAAGCAGATATTTTATTGTGAAAACATTGTTATTAGCTTGTGTATAGTTCTTTCTTTGTTAAACCACTAATGGCTCAACTGTGCTAAATAATCAGGCTTTTGGGAAGAGGAAAATAAATAATTTTACTGAATTTCTGATAAAGAAACTGTACATAAGTAGTTTTAATCATGTTTCAGTAAGACTTTAAGCTCTATGTATTGAAACCCTCTGTCTGTCACCAACAGTAAGGCTTTATTGTTCTTCCTATTTACTGAAAATTTATCCCTCTCCAGGGCCTTTTGTCTTGCTACCTGACTTGGAGCTGACTCAAGAGCAATTTTTAATTAGTATTTTGAGGTTAAGATATCACTTGCTCCCCAGGCTTGTCCTTAGCCAGCCCCCTAAGGATGGTCTTCCCTCAGCACAGAGGTCCCGGGTCAGAAAAATGCAGCTGCCAGCTGCAGAAACAGAATATGCCTTGGCAAATGTTTTTTTTCCAGAGCTATCTGTGCAACAAATGCTTTAATAGTTTTTCTCTCTGCAACAGCATCCAAACAAAACCAAAATGTGTAAATACCTTAAACCACCAAGCAAGGCTGCCTTGCAGGCTCACATCCCCAGCAGGGGCTGGCCCTGGGGTAAATAAATGAGCTGCTTTGGGTTTCAGTAGTCACAGGTGCACTCAGGGATTCTGACAGAGAAAAACACCTGCCAGGAAATGGGAGCTGTCTCTCCATGGTTGCCCTCCCAGTCTGTAAGGGGAAAGAAACAATAATCCTTTCCTCTACATGGAAAAAGCGATATGAGAATAAGCAGGCTTTAAGTTGTAGTGGCTGGAATGCTGTGAGGAGTGGGGGATGCTGGGCAGAAAATATTTGTGCCAAATGTGGAGAGAATACAGATCAGATTTATCAGAAGAAATCTCTACTAATGTCTTTAACCTTATGAGAACTAAATTTCAGAGGGAAACCTGAACAGATTCACAAAGTGAAATTTTTAAACAGTACTAATATCAGTAATTAACACCTTGACAGTAAACTAGAATTAGCCTCTTGTGCAAGTACAAACATTCATCAGCACTGTTTCATGTCCTCCCACTCAAGCAGCTGACACCCATGACATTCTGACATTCAAATTTCTTTAGGTCTTTCCAGATAATATTAACAAGACCCTAAATACTCAGATTGCACCTGTCCATTAGACTAAATTGACTAGTTTACTGTCTTCATCATCTTTTGAAGAGTGATAAGCAACTGCTTTGGTTAATGGAGAAGATTTCTGGATTATAGCCTTTAAATTCATTCTGGGAGGTGGCTGAGGGCTGTCCTCTCTGATTCGGAAACAATCAAATTAGACTGACTGCTAACAGGTGATGCTACATGGGAAAGTTTGTGTGATGGGACACCAGATGATGCCTCAATCCCTTCATTTGAACATTAAGGGAAAGTCTGGCTGGAGAAATAAGTGGGAGAGATATGCACTGTGTTAATACCTGGAGACCAATTAACAGCAGAGCATGAGCTACTCAGTATTACTGAGACGGACTTAATACAGATGATGAAAGTTTTTGTTTTAGGTAGTTCTGACATTCCACTCAGGGCAACAGGCAGGTGAATGAGGGGTGGCATTCAAACCAGCACACTGATCCAGCACACTGTCTTCCAGGGAGACTCTGAAGAGTCTTGTTGCTCAGGTTTTAAGTACTGAGCACTCAAGATGAGAATCTCAGCCCTGACACACAAGGTACTAAAGATCTTTTTCTTCTGAGAATGTCTAGGCAAAGCAATAGCCAATAATTGAAAGTTTGAATTGTAAAATAATGAGAAATATTCCCCATTGGTTTTTGTACTATACAGGAAGCAGTTTTTATTTTGCTTTTTTTTTCAGCAGCAATGACTTTCTGCAGACACCTGCTGCACCTGCAAACACAAATTTTTGCCTGCTCACTTGTGCTGGGAATGATCCCAAGATTCCCAGAAAGGGAAGCCTTACCAGGCAGTCAAGTGGGCAACAGTGCTACAAACAGTGTCCTCTTGGCCAGAAGCTGAATGCTTTTATTTATGATGTGTATATATATATATGTGTGTGTATGTATGTATGTATATATGTATATATATATATGTATGTGTGTATATATATGTATACATATACATATACATATATATGTGTGTAGAATGGATTGAAAGCTAATAGCTGGGCATGGCAGCTTGCTATCCCCAGATAAGTGTGAGATAATTCCTGCTGAGCCCACAGGGTGTTTTCTCTGCACTCACACTCAGACTCAACCTTCCCAGTGGGTGCTGAGAGTGCCTGTGGCTTCCCCAGCCCCACCTGGGGCAGGGAAGATGAGGTAGAGAATTCAGAGGTGAACACACAATGGCCATAAACAAGTAAAGAGTTACCAAGTTTTGCACCTTGCTCCAGATATTGACGGGTTTCCCTTTCTAAGTCACTGCTCATTGCAGCCCAGATTTATGTAAAGTTTTATGAAATGAGTTTCCATTTGCAATTCCCATCCACTTCTTTTCCTTTGTCTTCTTGCTGCTTCTTCTTCTTGGATGTTTTCCTTCTGTTTCTTATTTTATAAGGAGATATATAGACATGACAAGCAAGAATGGAACAGAGCTGAGCTAAGTAACAGCTGCTTTAAGCTATTATATTTACCCTGCACAGGAACACAAATCAATGCCAGTTTGGATCACTAAAATGATGCTGGCCAAAGCCTTGAAAGCCCATTGACATTTTCTTTTCAAACTCACCATTTTGCTTCAGAGAAGTCCACTAAGAGACATTTTCTGGCTCCATAGGTCTCTGCCTGGAGGAAAATTTTTAGAAACACTCTTCTCACCAATTCCAGGTACGTGAAATCACCTTGTGAACAGTGGAGTTAGTGCAGCATGATTACTATTTCAAAACAGGGAAGAAAGAAACCAAGAAACATTTGTTTAAAAGAAAAGTAAAAAAGGAAAACAAAGAGAAAAATTAAAAGGACTTCTGCTCTTTTCCTCCTTTTCACTGTCATAAAGTTCTAGTATTACCTCTTATGGTTCCAGCTACTGGGAAGGAGACAGAAAAAACTATGCTTGTTTTGATTAAGTTTAATATGGTTATGTGTATATAAGGTTAATATGTATGTATATTTTCAGCATTGACTCCTCTGTCCTGGGTGCACATAATGCACATACATATGTTTGTGTTACACAGACTGCATTCATGTGTGTTTGCAAGTGCTCTGAGTGTGGAGGAGGTTGCACTTCAGCTCAGCTGTTCTGCATTTCAGTGCAGGCAGCAAAACAAGAATAAATGGAGTTCAGGTTGAGTGGTGTGAAATTTGTTAAATTTTCTGGATCACTCTATGTTGTTGCTCATGCAAATATATGAATTTGCTCTGATTTCCATGAAAGCAACATGGAAAGACTTGCATTTGCTTTAGGAACTAAATCACAACTGGAAGAAAATATAACCTGAACTTGCTTGCAGTTCATAAAATACATACAATGATTTGCAGAAAGGAAAAAAGCCTCTGTCAAAATGAAAGCAGGATATTTGGTTGAACACACTGCATCAACACTACGAGCTCTCCTTTGTTGAACAGACTGAGGTATGACAGTGTCACCTAGAAACTTCTGAAGGGCATTCAGACTTGACAGTGCTGAACTACACAGAAAAGCCTGTATACATTAATTTAAAAATTAATACTTTTTATAAATTTGTCAAAAGCATCACATTTGATATTAAAAAATTAACAGTGTACAGGAGGAAAGGAATCAAAAAATAATTGTCATGCTGGCAGTTATGCAGTGGGGGGAGTTGAACTACTAATCATGAAATGCTGTAACCCTGGGAAGTAAAGGTGTGCATTTCCAAAGTCTCTCTTCTGAAAGGCGTACATGCACACCCAGAAGATTTATAGACATGTATGAATGCATGTGTCTATGTACATCACTTTAGATAAGTTCCATGTTTTTCCAGGTACTTATATTAACAAAGAGGAAAGATTACATTTCTTAAGTTTTGTCCAAAGTATTTAATACTTTGTACAATACTTGTACAATAATACTTGTATGTACAGTTCCTTATTCTTCAGTGAGTCTATACTGAACTGCTCTCAGCTCATATGAAGATCAAGGCATGGAGCACCATGGTGGGCTGTACTGTTAAAATCCAGTAACTCCCCGAGGCATTGGCACTGCCAAGACTGATGGAGAAGATAAATCTCTCTGTGTGGAAGAGTACAGCCAAAATGAACAGACATGGTGGTCAGCAAAACTTCGGCTGATTTTGGCTGATGGATCAGTTATGGTGAGGATCAAGTCAACCACCCAATCTATAGTCTACGAACTTAAACTACGAAAAACCAGAATAAGTAAAATTAATTCAGCCTTATAATAATTTTTAGTAAGGTATTTTGAGTAGTTCTAAATGAGGCAGGTGTAGGCATTCCTCTGCACTGCTGATGATAAAATGTGTCCCTTGCAGTGATTTTCTGGGCTATATTTTAAATATTAAAAGCTTTCAGAGAAGAAAAAAAAAAGGAAATTTCCTAAGAATTTTCTGACTTGTAATGCACCAGGACATTTGCTAAAAATAAGGGAAAAAGAAATTGTAGAAAAAAACAGGAGTGGGTGCACATTGCATTGTATTGTCTGGCTACTTGTAATTTCTGTTCACCCACACAGAGTCTGCAGGTGAATTAGCTAGTCCCTGCAGCTCACCCCTGCAGTTTGCTTTTCTCTGGGTTTGTACTTGCAGCCATTTGTCACCCTCCAGGTCACGCAGAGGGACTGCTCCAAGGTGGGGGAAAGAGCAGGTGCTAATGGGGTCTGCCTGCAGGCTTGTCTAAACAGGCTATTCCAGAATACATCCAAGATGTCTACGATGATTTATATCAAATCTGAGCCCGAAAAAGAGGAATAAGTTTGAGTGTGGGGGAAAAAAAAAACCAAAAAAAGAGAAAAAACAAGAAAAAAACCCAAAACAAATAACTTAAATGGCAGCAAGAGTATTGAGCTTCCAGTCAGTGTGGGAGGCACATACGGACATCCCTCCTCCCCTGCTCCCCAACCTCCAAGCCACAGACAGCTGTGCTAAGCCCAAGCAGCCCAGGCAGCCCCAGCACTGCTGCAAATTCCCACAAGTGGAGCCAATTTTCAGCCAACAAACACCAGCCTGGGGACCACGGGCCCCTGCCCTCACTGCCATTCACCCACCATCAGCTTCCCCTGAAGGTCAGCCCTTCTGAATTCCCACACAGCTACTTGCAGACAAAATAATTAGCTCACAGACATTTTCTTTTTCTTTTCAAGAAATACTGTAGCATCGCAGATAGCTCTACTTTTCTCATTAATTTTGCTCTGGTTAAATGAAAGCTGATAAATTAGAGATGGCTGTAAGACCCACAGAAAATTAGGCTGTATAACATCTTTTTTATTTATTTAGCTTGATATCAAAGTTGTTTCTTATCATTCTTCAGGTATATTGTGCTCAGGAAAAAATTCAATTTTCTATTCAACAAGGAGGAGCTGATTTTCTGCCTTTTTCTCAATTCTCACTCTATTATTGGGGAAAAATAACAAGCTTAGCTGGAGCTGGAGAAACCCTTCCAGCTTTGCACATCACATCATGCCATTCCTCACACGATCCAAGTGGTCCACCTATTGGGCTGTGCCCGACAGAGCAAGCACCTGAGTCAGAACACAATGATGTTTTTCTTTACATTACTTGCTGATGTTGACAAACGGAGTGACAGCTGTGCCCTTTTTAGGGTGAGATTTGTGCAGAAAACAAAAGTCAAGTAAATAATTGCCTTGAGGTTTTTTTTCCCCCTTTCCTGCTCCTGCTCCTGCAGTCCCAGCTGTGTTGAGCTCCAGGGAAGCAGCCAGGCTGGCTGGAGCTGCAGATGGGCCTCAATTTCCCAAGTGCTGAATCCTGCTCGTGATGGTTTCTATCATGTCTTGAATTGCTTCCACTGCAAGAGGGGTTAATTTACATAAATTGTGATGGGAAGAACAAACAGAGACCTCTATGCTCCCAAAACTGAGAGAAAATAAGAAAGAAGGAGAAGCAGAAGGGTAGCTGGAGACAGAGCTACCTCTGGGGAAACCCAGCAGGGCTGTAGGGTTTGATGGGATGTAGGGTTTGATAGGGTTTGGCCCCTTCTGGATTTACACCAGGCAGTGCCAGGCACAGCAGGACAAGGAGCATTCAGCCACCTCTGGCTGACACTCACTGGAAAAGCTCAAGGGTCCTGCCACAGTGGGTTTCTGCTGGAAGAATCCAGCAAGGGAAAACAGGAACCAGCAGAGAGCAGGGTCTGGGGTGCAGCTGAAACGTCCCCTGTGCGCTCTTCCCTGTGGCCACAGGCTGAGCAGTCTCAGCCCTTTGCCCTACTTCCCCCAGTCAAGCTGGAGACAGTGTGATGGGTGCACAAGAACCCTGCTAGTACCCTGATTCACTGCAAAGCACAGAAGTGCCAAAAAACCTCAGGAGAATCCATCCCTGCCTCTTAGACTCCACAGTCAGCAGTGTGGGTCCTCCAGACCCCACACTGTTTCTGGAGAAAGCAGAAGCACAGGGAAAGGTGATTTGCTCAAGGCTGGTACCCCAGCTGTTACTTGGGGCTGCAACCACTGCAAATCTCATGTCACAGCTGTCATTTTATGGCTCCATTTCACCCAGACAGCAGCGTGGGCAGCAGCATCTCGAGTCACACACAGAGGCAGGAGGAGAAGCTGGGGCTCCTCATGGGCAGGCTGGTGTTTTCTGCCCACACAAGATGTGTGATGCTTGCTGAGACCAAGGCATATGGCAGAAAGTGTAAATCACTGGGAGCAGGGGCAGCTGGACACAGCACAGACGCCTGTGGGCAGGCACACCTGGCAGGGCCTCTGGCTGTGCACTGAAGGGCCTGAGCAGGCCTCTCCCAGGGCAAAGTGCTGCAGATATGTAACAACTGAAATAACTAATCAGGATCTGACACAGCAAGTAGATAAGCAATTGCTGGAAGGCCCCAAGGTTCAGCTCCTGGGCTAATGCTCTGTGTATGTTAATCTCAATTAGGCAGAAAGGTCTAGACTTTACTGCAATTGCAGTCTTGGTGTTTGATTTGTGTAAGGGAAAGGGACAAGTCAAGTAAATGTGTGGGTGACGCTGCAGGGAGATAGCACAGGGTACACTGACACAAAAGTGCTTTTGGCCTGTTTTTTAATAAAAAGAGAGTATAACATCAAAGCTCCTGCCTCTGTCAAGAATCTGCCTTCTCTGGGTGCTGTGGTGCTGTTCCAGAAGCATCCAAGCCAGCAGAATGGGCCACGAAGGTCTCAGCAACCTGGAAACTTTGGGGCATCATTCCAGCATTAAGCTGGGGGAGACATGGTGTCCAACTGTGAAACCAGGGGAATGACAATAAACTAAGGCTGGGGAGAGGGACTGGGGCACAAGGCAGGGGGGCAAGTCCAGGTCCACCTGGACAGAGAGCCTGGTCAGCAGTAAGGATCCCCAGGCATCCACAGAGGTTCTGGGAGCAGAGCTGTCAGTGACAAAAAAAGGGCAAAGTTGTCTCATCCAAAAGACAAGTTCCTATAGCCATGCTCCTTTGTGAATCTGAACATGAATACCACCAAAAAAGTCAGATTCTGCTTTTTATCCAGTGTCTGTAACCAGGCTCAATGAACGGGGGGGTTCTTCTCAAAGATGATATATCTGTGCTGACTGTGGTGCTATCTGTGGGTTTCAGTGAATTCTCTTTCCTTCTCCCTACCCCTCAAGACTTTCTTTAACTTTCAAGACATCCTTTAACCTGAAGTGCATGGTATCCTGCCCTAGTCGGGTTCAGGGGAAAGGCACTTTGTTCATCCAGCTGTTTATAAGCCCAGAGAAGAGTATCTACCATGTCGTCCATAGATAAAGGACTGTGACAGAAAAACAAACTTTTCTGTAATAGCCTGAGGTTTTTTCCTTTAATCAAAAGCAAAACAAAACCCCTGAAATGCATCAATTTCCCATTAGAACTAGAAATGTACTGACATCCTACAATATTGCCTTTACATTTTAGTGTTCCACTGACATTTCAGGAGTTAAAAATGAAAAATTAGCTTTCAAAAAGCAGGATCTTCTTGATTAGAAAAACTTGTTGAAATTGTAATGGAAAGATCAGAACAATTTCATTAGTCTTCATTAAAGAAAATTAATATTATTTCTATTCCCTCAACATACTACCATCTATTACAATTATTAATATTGCAGATGTTTCTTTTGTCCCAGAATTTAATGTATAAAGCTGCAAACCTTCTTGCATGAAAAACAACTTATGATCACTGGAATGACATGCAGTTCATCTTTTTTAAGTTCATTAATTTTCTGTAAATAGAGCAGAGTCACTTTGCATTGTTTGCACTAATGGAGAGCTCAGAGCATTTTACCCTCTCACTACTTATCATTCATTTGGGTGATAATTTTTAAAAGCTTTTAAATTAAAATGGTAAAGATAGTTAGGGGAAAGATACAGCCTTTCAGAATGTTTCAAACATGATAGATTATCCCAGCCAAAAAAGATGTTTCTCATTTAGGAAATGTGCCAGAGCTGGCTGCATCTCCAGCAATTGCATTTCAAGGTATTTTTCAAGCTCCCACCTTGTTTTAGGCATCAATGCATCAATTGCACTGCTTGCCCATATCCATTTTGGAGCATTATTAAACCTCCTGCCTCCTATACCCCACAGAGGCTCACCCCGCCCAGTGTGTCCCAGGACACCTCCCAGCACTGGGGTAGTGGCTTCACCTGGAGCCTGGGCTGTGACAAGTGACCCATCACGGCCTGGGGACCCAGGCAAATGCCACCAGCACAGTGATGGTGGCAACTGGCCTCTTCCCTTGATCCTGTAGGGATGTGCAGAGGAGGCAGCTGGATGCAGAGTCAGCAGTTCCAGCTTGGCAGCTGAGTGCCCAAACCCCAAAGTCTCCCACCCTCTGAAGCTCTTCACATGCAAAATGCTCTGCTTTTTGGATCACCTTTGAAGTGGAGTGGCTTTAATTATTCAAGAACTGAAGTAAAGATGAAAAAGTAATTGGATTTTAATTGCTCTAATAATGGTACGAAGCTTCACTGTGACAAATACTTAAAGGTTAAGGCTGTTCATTAAAATGCCTCTCATACAGCTTCTTTATATTTTATGCCTCCCTTCCCTTATTCCATAAACAGCCACACCAGTGGATGCCAGGTTTATTCCTAAATGTCTGAGATTGTTTGAACTCTTAGACAGTGATATCTGCAAATTAAGAGCTTTTTACCATAAGCAGTTTTAAGGTTGAGGGATTTTCTTGTAAGGTACCAATAGCAGAGTTCTCAGCTTGAAATATTTACTTACACCAAGCATCCACAGCCAGGGCAATGACAGCCCTTTGGGGACAGGTGACAGGTGACAGCTGCAGTGAGAGGTGCAGGGGCAGTGTTGTTACAGGGTGGCGAAATCACATTGTCCAGCAGGCAGCTCCCACTGCCTGACAGAGCATGGCTCTGATGGTCTCTGCCATGGAGAAGCTGGTGTTTGGTTTCTGTATGATGTACAATTGGCACAATAAATCCCCAGGGTCTTGGAATGGTAGGGCAAGGCATTAAGATTTGTTTTCTCCTCACTGTTCTTTGTGTGCTCAGTATTGCTAAAGTGCAGATGACAAATCCCATCAGCCAGACACATCCATGGGAAGCAACCTAGCCAGGCAGCTTTGGTGAAGAAGGTTCCAGTCCTGATCTAGGCTGACATTAACTGCACTTTGGAAATTAGTGTGAAAGTCACTGTTTGATACCTGTGTGTCACCTTTGAATATCTCAGCTGATTGTTTCCCCTGCTGCAGGAGGGAGTTTTCTGCTTTTGTTGCCATCTCTTTCACAACAGAAGCTTTGATTCCTCACACCATCTTCTACCACCAAACCTGAGCACCCTCCCCTGCACATCCTTCCTTCTGGGACTGCCCCACCTGGCAGGATCAAGCCAGACAGAATTACCTCAGGGAAGGAAAAGATGCAATTGGACTAGAGGGTGAGGCTATGAACTTGGTGTGCCAGCCACGAGCTGGAGCTGACCTAGGTGTCAGCTGAGCAATAAAGAAACCTTCACACTTTATCACCTTCTAAAGTACATGGAAGGATGTCAAAACAATTGCTTTCAGTGGCTGATTTCAGGCAGTCATTAGCCTCATACAGAGAGAATGACACATATAAATACACAGGC
Source organism: Argya squamiceps (assembly GCA_037834095.1). Taxonomy (NCBI): domain Eukaryota; kingdom Metazoa; phylum Chordata; class Aves; order Passeriformes; family Leiothrichidae; genus Argya; species Argya squamiceps. Next base: position 7,054,042 of record JBBMKD010000034.1, read on the forward strand.
AAGACTATCCTGAGCAGGAGAAAAGTTATCAAAAGGACTTTTAAGAAAAAACATAATGGGTGACAGTGAACACCACTCTCTCTCCCTCTTTCTTGTTTTCCTTTCAGTGGTTGTGCTGCTCAAAGTGAGTTCAGTGGTGGAGTTGTTTATGCAGCATTTTCATAAGCAGTCCAAAGCAGTTATAAATGTATTATTATTTGGGGAGTTTATTTATAGTGGAACAATTAATAATCCAAACTACAAATCAGAATGCAAGCAAATTTTCCCATTTCCTGAACTAAGATACAAGGCAGAAGAAGTTCAATTTGGGTGATAAGGAACCAAAAAGGAACAGTTTGTCTTCTGCCAGCAATCACTGCAGTCCCATGGGGGAGTTTTCCTCTTCCCACATCTCTGGAGAGATGCCCACAACATGGAGATGTCCCATTCCCAGGACTGCAGGAGTCTTCAGTGGCATGGTCCCTGCAGATGTAGGCAGCACAAAACTGACTGGTAATTTAAACCAAAGTGAAAATAGGATGGCTATTGGTTATGTCTCAGCAGGACCCTGCTCTGCTGCAGGCAGGACAGACCCAATTGCCCTGGGAACAAAAAAATTCAGGAACTGTAAATCACAAATTGGACCCCTCAGGTATCTGGGAGTCTTTCAGCCCTGGTGGTGCTGTTGCACCTTGGTGCAAATCTGGAAGTGGCTCAGATGAAGCTTATTGAGAAAAGCTTTTTACAAAGGTAAAGGCAAGAGTAAACAGTATAGTCACTCTTCAGCCTCATGTAATTGGAATATTGCCATAGTTAGGGCTGAATTGCAATTGGCATACAAAAGTAGGAAGATATTTCTGTAGTTCACATTTCCATGAATGAAAATTGTCTAATGAACTAGCATTTATTGCTGTGAGACAATTTCCCATTTCAGAGGAAGCCAAATTTTGTGAACAAGGCTTTAAAAATAAAATATTTTCCATTTTTGCAGAAATACTCTCAAATGTTCCCTCCTTAAAAGGTCCCCTATCTTCCCTGTATGCTGCTGGGAAGTGTAAGAAGCAAAGTGACTCAGAGTCCCCAGCAGGTGCAAAGGAGAGCCCTTTATTGCAAAAACCAGACCTTTTTCAGCATTAGCCAGGTATCAGTTGACGTGGTTTTAAGGCACAAGAAGGCCAAGCCAACCAACCACCCTGCACCAGGATGTGGACATGGAGCAGTCACACAGAACATCTCTCACATCTCTCTTCTCCTATTCCAGCTGAGTCACTCCCCCACAGTTCCCTTCTACTTAGCTTAAGTAGCAGGATTTTACAAGGGTAACAAGGCCCTTGTTTTATAAGGCTTTACCTATCTGCAACAGGGGAGTCCTGCCCAGGGGAACCCCCTGATTCCTGTTGCAATACAGAAATTCTTTTCCAGCCTCCCGACTTTTTCTGAGCAGGGGAAACACTGAGGAAGACATTTGTGGGTGTGTGAACAGGAACATATAGCTACCCTGAGGAAAGGGCTGGTGTGGGGACCAGGCCAGGAGGAAAAAGGGCAGCAGCCATGCTGATAAGTAAGCTGAGGAAACTGTTTTGTAGGGTCAGAGGTTAAAAACAGAGTCGAAACTCGTTGCTGCCTTTGTGGAAAGATCCAGAATAATATGCATTTACAAGGAAATTTAACTTGAGACTATGGAAATTTATTCCATGAGAATTTTCGTTTCTTCTATGTTTGGGTTTTCTTCTTGGTTTCAGATAATGAAAATGATTATTCAGAGGGGAAAATAGGATTCTACAGACGCCACTGTGCAAACAGCAATTTTCGACAGAGTAAAATATTATCAAGCAGAGAACATGGGAATTTGATTTACAGACATGGAAATGTGACAGCAAGAGAATAGAGACAAGCCCTGAGGGGGTGAACCCACCCCAGGTGGGCTGATGGTGCAGATCCTGTAGTGCTGAGCAGCTCCTGCACGCCTGGGTAGAAGACACCATAGGCTCTGCAGGTTTACCATGGCAGGGTTGAAATTACCCCTAATTTCCCCTTGGTTAAAGAAAGCTTCCTTGAGGCTACATAGCCTCTGCTAAAGCATAGTTCAAAGGGCTCTGTGTTACACCAATACTCCCTAAGTTCAGCTCAATCATCTTAAGTCTTCTTTTAGAATATTGTCACCTCATCAGTTTCCATTTTGAAGGCAGAGACCCTTCCTAACCCAATTCCAATCTCAGCCTGGGCTGGTGATCCTGCTCTAAAGCTCACACACCAGCCTGAGGCCACATGTCAGCCCACCCCCAGGCAATTTCAGTGCAGGCACAGGGGGAGCACTGTCACAGAAAGCAGAATCAAATTGTCAGTGGCCTCATTAAGCAGAGGGTACCTCGGTCCCCTGACCAGGAGAGCAGCACTGGGCCCCTTAACAGAACCAGGGCTGCCTGAGCCCTACTGCACTGGCAAAGGAACCAGCAGAGAGCAACAAGGTTAATTAGTTCATACCTTACCATTGCTAATGGATGTTACAGATATAGTCCTAAAGTCTTGCTTATCTGACAGGGTAAATTTATGGGCAGCATATGTTTTCTCAGCCAGCTGTGCCCAGGTGTGAACAGACAGAGCTCCTGTGAGCTGTGTCAAACTGAGAGAAGGCATTTAGAGCTCCAAGACTCATCCTCTCCTATTCAGACTGTTTTATTAATCCTGACAGGCATTTTTGTGTGGGACTGGAGTGTGCTCTGTGTGTGCTTGTTTGCCTGTGTGTGCACACAGCTGGTTTCTTGTTACAGCTGGAAACAGTCATGTTTGTGTCTCCCACCTTCTCTTCCATTCTGTTCCTTCTTTTGAAACCTGACCTCGGGCAGATCTGCTGATTCTGAGTTCCATCCCGTCCCACAGTGCCAGGACAAATGCTGCATCAGGCAGTCAGAGCACACCTCCACTGTCTCTGTTCTGACCACCATCCTCCCAAAACAGGCACTCACTTTGTTTAAAGCATGGGAGGCATCTCACTGAATGTAAGGAGATGCACAGGGGTTTGAAATTAATCCTTTGGACAAAGGTTGGCAAGAGCACGTTTTTGCCCCATAGTGAGCACAGTCTGAGGAGGCAGACTGACACCATCGAAGATGTCACATTCACCAACAGAGCTGCACTCCAAAAGAGCAGAGTTTAGCCCCAGAAATTAGCAGCTCACTGTGCTGAAACATTTGTCACACCTCCCAGTGACTGAGGAAGTGTGGTTCCTTTTAAGTGAGTCAATAGTGCCCTGGATCACTATTGTAGTACAAGACAGGTGTCCCCTTCCCTTCACAGAGAGATTTGAAATCCAACGTCTCGTGCAGAATTGAAGGGGTGGAAGACTCAGACCTGAATGCTCCCAAGACAAGTTAACAGCAAACCTGGGCAACACACACAGAGGAGCTTGTTTGAGCCAGAAAGCTGGACTTCAAGGCTGTTGAACCAGCTGGGAATATTGATGTGATTAACAATGATTGGACTTGGAAATCAATGGGAAGGAGGTTGTTTGCTTGCTTTGTCCAATTTAGTCCCTGAAGTACTGGCTTCAATACAGGGAGAAATGCAGGAGAAGCAGGAAGGGGATTCTGGGGAGGGGTGGAGTGGGGTATGTTTGTTATTTTGTCAGACATCCCTCTGGATTCCAGCTGGGGAAAACCTGAGCATTCAATCAAATATTTTATGTGTGTCTATAATAATTCGAACAAAGGAACAGCTGACAGCCCATGATCACTTAAAGACAGAACAATTTCTGTTTAGCAATCTTGTGACTGCGTTTTCCCTATCTGCATGCAAGACTTCCTAATAGTTATGTGGGGTTTGCTGCAGTTTAGCTGCTAATGAAATACTAAGAATTTAGAGGAAAGCCAACACAAACACTAAGTCTTTAAGAGGGATATCAAGAAGCCATTCTCCTGGGTCACAGAGCAAACAGGCTGCATACACAGCCACCCTTATCTTCTCCATAGAAATTGTTTTCCTTAAAGATTAAAATTTCTACCTTCTCAGAAAGGTGCCACCTTTCTGATCCAGTTCCTGATCTGATGGGAAGAAAGTACCTCCTTTTGAGAAAGGAAATCACATCTGCAAGACTTTCACCACAGTTTCAGTATTTCTGTGTAGGCCTGGACTCCTTTGACAGAAAAGTTTCATCAGCTGAAGGTGTCTCAATTCCTTTAAGCACTGGGACCTCTGCAGCTCTGCTTTCTGTGCCAAGACGTGTTTCCCCTTCAAAGAGTTCAGGAAAATTGAAGTAGCTATGGACCAAAAGAAACATCAAAATATCAGCTTATGGAAGATGCTCTGCTGCTTAGAGCAGATTAACACATTCTGCATACAAAAAGCACTGAATAGAAACTGTATTTAGACACTAGACAATACTAATATAACCCAAAGAAAAGCAGGAGAAGAGTCCTGCAGTGAAAAATGTCATTGGCAGTGAGGCTCAGCCCAGACTGCAGCAGTTGCCAGGTTAAAATGATCAGAGCAGTTTGGGCTGTGATCACCTCTCACTTTGGAGGCTTTTCACTGACCTTTTTTCTGCAGCTGAATTTCTCACACATTAGACAACTTAAGTAGTGATTCAATTCACTGCAATGTCCTCCTGTGTCACTACTGGAGCAACTCCAATACAAAAGTAAAGCATTTTAAACAAATAGCTCTACCTTGCCTGAGATGGGTTGCAAACCCTGGTTGGTTACAACTAGACATTCAGACAAAAGGGATTTCAATTCTCACAGGTGAGATCCATTTACATCCACTGATTCGTTTTATTTCAGTAATTCAGAGCTATCTTTCAGCCTCTTTATGAAAGTATTCAGTAAGACTCTACCTTTTCATCATGTATTTGTAATATTTGCTCATTTACTCAGATAAAAAAGACCTTGATGATTTGGACAGCAGCCATAGCTTTCCAGATGAAAAAAACAAATAGCTTTACCATTAAAATTACTAACTAATTTGAGCAGCTCTTCAGTAATGGCAGAAGAGGAGACTAGACTCTCTCTCATGTGTGAAGAAGCAGTTTTGGTGCTTCTGTGCATTGTGGAAAGGCAGCTCTACCCACAGGAGGGCAGTACTAGATCAACTGTTTCTATTTCTGTAATATGCTCTCCCAGCACAGCACCTGAAGAGCTGCCTCTTTCTCTTTTATACTGTCATTGTGTATGGAGAGTGGCAGTCAGTGCCAGCCCTCACAGCACTCCGTGGTGACAGGGTCTTTCACTCTGTGTCCAGCCTGAGCCAGATAAAAGCTTTCCGTAGCTGCAGTGCTGCCCCAAAGATCTGCACTGGTAGGAATGCTCAGCACAGGGTCAGGGTTCAGCCCTGGAGACAATTGGCTCAGTATTAAGCCCAGCAGCCACCTAGACTTCTACCCTTAAATCCAACACCATTACAGACTAATACCACCACTGCCTGTACAGCAGTAGCTGAGCCAAATCCAAACTGTGTGTGAGACAGACACACAGACTTGGCTTGCCTAATATTAATATCTTTGCCGTGTTGTTCGTACAGACATCAGCAGTGTTAACAAAAAGCAAGCAATGCATTTTGATAAATCTGAAGAGTTGTGTTTGGCTTCCCAAGCAGCCCTGCAGGCAGCCTCATAACAGGGACCGACCTGCTCCTGCACACCAGGAGTCTTTGGGGAAGGGGGAAGGAGATGAAGCAAATGTTTCTCAGGTTCAGCTCAGCAATCTTCTGTGCAAACAGACAAATCCTCAAGCAAAGGCAACCACAGAGCTATTTTGACTAAACAAGCCTGGGATCACAGAATCTTTCTTCTTGCTGAGTTCTAGAAAGGAATGGGAAAAATGCCCAGTGCCAGTTGGTGGAAGTATCCATTTGGGAACACCCCCTTTTTGACTTTACCCCTTGTTCCACTACACTCCTAAATTCTTTGCTAAATTTAGTATTTTTAAATTAAAATCATGAAAACATAGAATGGTTTGTGTTGGGTGGGACCTTAAGGATCATCCAGTTCTAACCCCCTGCCATGGGCAGGGACACCTTCCACTATCCCAGGTTGCTCAAGGCCCCATCCAACCTGGCCTTGGACACTTCCAGGGATGGGGCACCCCCAGCTTCTCTGGGTAACCTGTGCCAGGACCTTACCACCCTCACAGGGAGAAATTTCTTCCTAACACCTCATCTAAACCTTCTCTCTTTCAGATTAAAGCCATTCCCCTTGTCCAAAGTCCCTCTCCAACTCTCCTAAAGCCCTTTTAGGTACTGAAAGGTGATCTAAGGTCTCCCTGGAGCCTTCTCTTCTCCAGGTTGAACATTCCCAGCTTTCCCAGCCTGTCTCCATAGCAGAGGTTCTCCAGGCCTTGGAGCATCTTTGTGGCCTCCTCTGAACCCAGTAACTCCATGTCCTCCTTATGATGGGGTGGATACAGCACGGCAGGTGGAGAGTCACAAAAGTGGAGCAAAGGGGCAGAATTCCCCCTCATCTGCTGGCCACTGTGCTTGTGATGCAGCCCAGGACCTATTTGGCTTTTTGGGTTCTACATGAACATTGCTGGGTCACATTAAGCTTATCAAACCACACTCCCCAGTCTTTCATTTCAGCTTTCAATCCAACTCACCCAGCCTGTGCCTATGCTGGGTGCTCTGACCTACATGCAGGACCTTACACTTGGCCCTGTTGAGGCTCTCACAGCACATCTCCAGCTTGCCAAGATCCCTCTGGTTGTCATCCCTTCCCTCCAGCTTGTGCTCCACACAGCTCAGAGAGCCGCTGAGGTGCCCTTAATCCCACTGTCCGTGTCCCTAACAAAGCTGTGAAACAGCACCAAGGTCCATACAGGCTCCTGAGGATGCCCCCAATCCCACTGTCCCTAACAAAGCTGTGGAACAGCACCAAGGTCCACGAGGACGCCACTCCTCCTTCACAATTTCTAATATTAGAATTACCGGCAAAGATTCCTTCTCTGTTTCCCGCTCCCCACAAAGCTCAGAGGCCCTCAGCACCCTGTCCCACTCGCTGTCCCCTGTCCCCCAGGACCGCTTTCCCTTGTCCTGTTGAAGGCTGATGAACCCGGGATGCCATTCCCAGAGCTCAGGGATCCCGGTCCCCGGCGCTTTGCCGCGACGCTCCTGCCCTCTCCCGGGCAAAGGGAGCCCAGCACCGTCCCTGCTACTCCGGAGAGCCGGGGAAAATCCCCAAAAATCCCCAGCCCGGCTGGCTCTGTCCGCTCCCCCGCACGCCGGGACACTGCAGCGGCAGCCAAATGGATCTGCCGATATTTGGGCTGCTCAAGTAAACATGCACGTTTTCAGGCTCTCTTGAAGAGCATGCATCAGAAAACTTGGCTGTATCACAAGATTTCTCAGACCTCAAACTGGGTTTATGTGAGCTGGTTTTATTTAGCAGAAGCTCAGAGAACTCGCGGGGTTTTATTCCCTTTTCCTTGCAGATGTGAGCTTCAAGATTAAGGGAAAAAAATCAGTCAAGGAAAGTAAAACCAAACAGTGGAAAGACCAGAGCTTGTCATATGTCTAACTAGGGAGGAGTAGTGAAATATTAAATACTCACTGAGAAACATACAGAGATTGCAAAATTACCAGAGCATCAGATTTACCTCTCCTGGAGAGACCCTATGAAGTGACGGAGTGTAGTGGGGCTTCAAACTCTTAATCTATTTAATTAGGTATGTTGGAAACATCACACTATATCTGAATAAAGGCAGCCAGATGGGTAACAGACAATTTTTAAATTCCCCTAGAAATATTTGCACATTTTTTCAGTGTGGGTTATCCTGCAAGAGCTGGTCCTGGCAGCTCCACCAGGCCATCAGTGCAACAGGCAGAGTAACCTGAGCAGCCACAAGCTACTCTGGCAGCAACAGCAAGACTGAGGGAGTGCTGAGGACTTGGAACAGTCCAATGGCTCCTTCAAACTTTGTTTTTGAAAACAGCTTTCCTAAATTGTAGCTCATGTCAATCCCTTCCAACTGTGAGATGATGTTAGAATATGTTTCCATGTTTTGAGTAGTGGGGGGAATTTTTTTTTCCAGTGGGAAACTACAGAACAAACCAAACATTGTTGGTTCTTTTCCAAACTGCATTTCTCTTTCCATTGGAATTTTGTAGCTAAATACACTGACTTGCTGAAAAGAGTTAGATCTACCTATTTCTTCTTCTCTTAAAAAGTGACTGAGAAAATTCTAAGGAAAATGAAACCCAAACTAAAGTCTATTGCCATCTTCAAGTTAATTTATATAGGGTACAAATCCTCCTGAAGCAGATTAACACTAAATCATTCCCCATCTTTGGCTTGCTAATTGTGTTCAATTTTTCCTACTACTGAAAAAGCCAATTTGATTTTAAAAGCAACAAGCAAAACAGAAAAGCATAACTATTTGTGCTAGAGCTTCTAACACAGCTTCTTGGCTGCCTCTGTGCAAAATGTAGATAATATTTCTTCTTAAGCTTTGGCTCATGGTCCAACTGCCTCTGCACAATGTCCAAAAGTAGATGGTGCTAGTGCTATTTTTGTCCCCAGTTTGACCTGATCCTGCCATACTCACAGCACATGGACAACAACACAGTGAAGCCTTGTGTATCTGCACACTGCTTGAGGCACTTCCCAAAAAAGGCAGAAGAGCTTTAATCTCCAGACTGACCAAGAAGTTCTATGCATAAAATCAGTGGAGGAGAGGCAGATATGACTGGATGATGTCTCTGCAGCCCTGTACCCCCAGCCTCTTCCATGCTGTGCTGGCTTATAAAGGACCTCACTGGCACTATGTGACCTCAGCTTTCCTTAAGTTTCACCTCCATGCCAAAAGAATGAAGGGCTGCCCCTGCCACACATCCTTTAACGTGTCATTGTACCACAACAAGAAAATTTTACACATAAAGTTGCTCAAGCTTAGATTCAGCCCTGAACCCAAGACCTGCATCTCCTTTATTCTCTTAACGCCTTTAATCATGTAACATGGGCTAGACTAGAGGACTCCTTAAGATCCTTATTGTCTTTAATCCTTTTAATTTCTTATTGTATCAGAAACTTCCCACTCCAATACAGAATTCCAGCCCTTTTGGCAGATTTTTCCAAGTTCTATTAGAGCTTCACAACCCTAAATCAAGTGTAGTGGGTTTGGTGCAGTCAGCAAAGTTCCATAATTTAATTTACTCTTCTTTGCAGTAGTGCAATTCCCCTTCTAGAGCCCTGTCTGACAGGCAGATATTCTTATCTGTCCCTGTACTGCCTCATCTGATTACAGCAATAGACAAGGCAGATGGATCCAGCACTGACAGTCCAGAGGAGAGTGGAGACAATGTCAGTCCTCCCAAACACAGAATGGGAGGGCGAGAGGGTGTAGAATGTTCCACATCCTTTGCCTGTTTCCTCTTAGATGAATTGAAAGATATGTGATCAATTCAAGAATAAAGGAACACAAAAATCCTCTTTGAATACCTTGAAAACACCTCCTCATTATAACCTACTGTGAGGCAGTTCCAAAAGTGAACGTTTCACCATGTGAGTGAGGAGTAATCAGACAAAAGGTGCCAATGCTCAGTTATACAAACCTGTGACACCTGAGGAAAGTGTCTGCCCACATCTTAGACATCTTCCAGTGCAAACCAGTAGCTTCAAACCTGTCCAGAAAAAAGGAAAAACAAAAAGTCGAGAGTGATGAGGCAGTCAGTCACCTACAGCAGACAAAAATCCTGTCACTAGGAGCAAACTTCCCTGCTGCAGCACTGGGAGCTGCCTAGCAAAAATCCCTAGCTGTTACAGCAGTAATTATATAAATCCCTTTGATGCATTTGTGTCAAAACCATTGATCAAGAAACAGTATTAATTAGACCTAATCCACACTTTGGAGGCAGCAGAAGGTATCAGCTTGGCTCGAGGGGTTTAGGGCAGCAGACTGTGTGTTTCAGCAAGACTTCCTTAATTTTGTCCTCATGATTTTGAAGATGTAAAGGCAGAGAGGAAAGGAAGAGGGAAGAAAACAGAAAAAGAAAAAAAATAGCAGATTTGCAAATTTAACCCTTCCAAGGTGAGTTGTGTGGCAAGTTAAATACAACTGGAGCTGTGCCTTGGCAAACTGAGTACCCTGAGAATGTTTGTGCCTTTGAGAAAGAACATTGAAATATCGTGGAGGTACCAAATAACCCAACCACAAGCACATCTATTTGTTCCTTTCGGAGCAGACAAACACCAGGCAATTAATGGGCAAATGAACCCCCCTGAGTTATTTACTGCAGGAAGGTGAAGTCTGAGATCCTTGGCACTGCTCCAGCCATGTGCCAGCACAACTGGTTGCCCTGTCCCTCCAGGAAAAAGCAAGAGAGAGTGGGAGGCAGGCACAGAAAGGAGGGAGGGGCTGGCACTTGGAAGGTGCTCCAGGTCTTAGGCTCTGAAGAGTTAAAGCAACCAGAGGAATCTTAAACAAAAACAACAACAACAACAACAAAACTCAACCCAAACAAACAAAAACCAAAACACTAAAAAAAAGCTAAGCAGCAGCCCTTACAACAACAATGCATCTCCAAAATTAATGAGATTTTGATAGACCCCCCCCTTTAAAAATGAAATATTTCAATTTTAAAATGTAGAAAGAATAAAATCTTCATAAATATCCTATTAAGAAACTTCTGATGCTGTTTTAGATTTTCCATTGAAATACAGTGCATGGAGGTTGCCATAGATACAAGCAAATTTTTAAATAACTGTTTTTCGTCAGAGCAGCTGCAGTGTCCTACAGAATGAAGATGAAGTGAGGAAGCTGGAAGGAGTCTGACCAAAATCAAGTTGCCAATCAAATGACTCCAAGGTTTTCATAAACACAGCTTAGAAACTTTTAATATGGGTTCTGGTTTCTAGAGAAAATACCACTCTTTGTTATTTGACAGGACCCCAGGAAATGCTGTCAGCAGTGCTGGAGATCTCAGTCAAGAGAAGAGCTTTGTTTTTGTTTTCATGCTGGAAAACATAAAATTTTCCACTGCTAAGCCCCAGCCTGGTACAAGTCCCCAGGCACCAAGGGACGTGCCACAGCCTCAGCTTTCTCTGAAGGGTTTTCTGAATGAACTGCTTGACTGGCTGCAGTGGGCCTAAAAATGCCCCAAGAGCCACAAGTTTCTGTACCCAGGGAAAGCTCTTCCTTGCCTGAGCTTTGCCCCCAACATTCCTCTCCACATTGGCAGTAAGTGATCAAAAAGTGGAAAAAAATAATGGCTACCAGAAAGACAACATAGTAAATATCTTTTATAATGTAAGTTATTAAAATTTCTCTTTGCCAGCATGAAAATAGGCCAGCACAAGAGAGTGAGGAAGGGATGCCAATGAACAGAAATCTGTGCTGGTGTGCATGTATCCTGTCAAAGTGTCAGACCTTCCTGTATATCTTTAGGCATTAACTTTTCTGATGTAGAGGGTTTTTTTCAAGGAAAGAAACAGAAGATGAAGCATGAATACAACCTGCTGTATGGTTGGGCTGCCAGAAAAACAGATTGTGAGTCATTGCAAACCAATGATCTTAGTCAGCATATTGTGACTCCATAGCTTTTCAGCCCTGCTGTTGCTTCCCCAGGCAGGTGAGAGGCTTGTCAAAGCTGTAGAGGCACACTCACACTCACAGTGAAGTGCTACTTCTCTCAACTGTGCAGACATCAGGATTACTGAACCCAACAAACTCATCATTTTCCTGGAAGGAAAAAGAGATGCTAGCCAAAAAGATGAGCCACAGTCTGCAAGAGCTTCTCTGTCCTGCAGGCAGTGCAGAGCCATCTGCAGAGCAATGCACTGCACAGGCACTGTTTGGAGATGCCTGAAATGATGCACTGAGAACATCTCCCTGCAGCCTGCTCTGAGCCTCTCCTCAGCATCCACCAGGGTAAGGAAGAAATGTAGAGGCTTAAGGAGAGGATGGTGGGTGGGAGGCAGCAAAAGGGAGCAGTGGGCAATGCCACAAGGCACCTTCTCCCCTTACCTGCAAACAGCACCTACAGACCAGGTATTGCTGCAGCTCCTCTCTGTGCTGCTTTCCTGTTTGTTCCCATTTTGTTTTTGAAGCAGTTCATCAGGCCCTCCAGCATAGGAGGTTTGCTTTTTTTCACCAGATTCAAGCATTATCTTGAAGCAAGGAGAAGAGAATCTTGGAGGATGAGCTAAAAAAAGGAAATAAAATTTTAAAAAATATGGAGAGAGATAATACACAACATACAGAAGAGAAAAGCAAAAAAAAAAAATTTCAAGAGATATGCCCTGAGAGAGGCAGGGAGGGGTCGAGGACCAAGAAGTGGGGGCAGAATATCAGTCAAGGGAGGGGAAGGCAGCAAACCACACCAGCAGTGTGGTGACACTGGGGCACGCTCCTACAAGAAGAAGAAGTATGTAGGTGTTTGTCCTCATTTGTTTGTTGTGAATAGTTAGCAGAAAACCACAAGTCAAAAGCAAAAAGCATGCAAGAGAATTCAGGGCTTCTCCATTTTAAGTGTTCAGTCTCTCAGGTTGTTCTTCTGCAAAATGTAGGTAGCCCTGCTGGTCTGCCAGAGCTGTGCCAGGGGGATTCAGCCCATTGATTTATTCAGAACAAAATAAAGAGGGTGAGATCTGTGAATAAGCACTAGAAGGTGCCATAGATCACTTTAAAGGAGACATGGAGAGAGTATATCTTTTTAGGAAAAGCTTTACTTGTGCCAAAAAATAGCATTTAATCTATACTAGCACTAAAAAATTCAGGTGAAGTCACCTGAATACTTCTGTACTGGAAAATAAAGTGAAAAATCAGAATTTCACTTTGGAATGAAACATTTGGAACACCCCAAAAACTCCTCCAGAAGAGATGCAGTCATCAGAGTTGTGACGCTTCAACTTCTGGTGGTTGTGCATGGAGCTGGTAGATTGAGTAAAGATTTAGATCCATTAATAAATATACCCTGATGTGTTGTACATCTGACAGAAATCTAGGAAAGGAGCCACTGAATCATTTTACCTTCAGCACTGTGACCCTGCATTGCTTCTATGTGGAGGCTGGGGGCTGTGAGGTGCAGGCTGGGCCATCCTGAGGCTGCCCCAGTTAAAGTGAAGCAGAATAAACAGGTATATTGGGAGGCAGCAAAATGAGACAGACAGAAGGTTACACTGGTTTGAAACCACACACTAAAAATACTTTCTGTTCTGCTGGAAAGGCACAGCACTGTCAGTAGGACAGGCTGGGACTTGAAAAGTTATCTGGTTTAAATATACCAAGAATATCCCAAAAGAAGATACCTTGTCATGAAGGGCAAGCAAGCCCCAAAGGCAACTACAGCAGCCTGGCCCTGGGGAAGAGCACGCTGCCATGGTTGGTCACTGCAGGCTGAAAGGCAGGCTTGCATCTGCCTTCAAAATAGCTCTGTACCTTTTCATTTTCATCTGTTCTCTCACTGAGCAGCAACTGTAGAGCACAGAAACATGCAGGCAGTTATGAGAGAAAAAAGGCTTGAGAATAATGAACTCTGAGAACAGCTTTTTCCTTCACCATTTTCCACATGAACGCTATGATCAGAACATATACTTGCTCAGGACACAAATCTAATTTTTCATTACACACAGGCTATGACACAGTTTTCCTACATGAAAAGCCATCATTCATGGAGATCTGGAGCCCAAAGCTAGGCAGAGGTTTCCTGACTTTGACCTGGACACAGCCAGTTCCATGCACCTGGGAAGGCTCAGCACCATGCAGACGTGGCCACCACGTGTTTGGTAGTGACATCCCATGTGCAGCTGGCCAAAGGCGTGTGACCCGGTGTGTGAGTCTGCAGGGGGTGAAGAACCACACTCTGGGGGTACACACACAGCTCTGGCCCACCCAGGACACCCCTGGCCCCTGCAGTGAGTAGGATCACAAGCACCAACCACCACCAGAGCAACAACAGTCCTGAATGTGCTCCCTGCCTACATGACAGTGACTCCTTCACCCCTCTGTGTTTTAACTCCTTAAGATTAGTTTGAGACAACATCAACAGTGCTATTATAAGTTCATGACTTACTGCAGGCTTTTGAGAAAAAAAGAAAGCATTACTTACAGCACATTTTTGTTTTGTCACATAGATGGGACTGCAAAGACTTCTGTACTCCTTGATTTCATCCTTGGCCTCAGTTTCTCTGCTGCATCCCTGCCCAGAGGCTGGGCTTCACAGCGAAGGAAGAGGATGAAGTTTTGCAGCTTCAGGCATGTAATATCCACCACGCTGCCTGCGTCAGATATACTGTAAATTGTTCCATCCATCTCTCTTCTTTTAAAGATTTTGCCAACTCTGACCTCAAATTTCATTTCCTTTTCCTGACAGGGATGATAGAGGAAAACAAAAAGCAAAATTTCAGTATAATCCTTTGCTCTGTTTCTCCATCTTGGTTAATGGATATTCCCACAGCAGGAGCTGGTGGAACCAGTGAGCTCTTTCAAGAACGGTAATTTCTAAACTGGTGAGCACAATGCATCTCAGACAGCCAAAACTGAAACTCTTCAACGCCCAGGATAAAAAATTTTATGACAAGTATATCAGTATGAAGGTACATTTGTATCCACAGGCACCAGTGATTATATCTGATTTTTTTGTGTGTAAATACATATCCAGAATGAAAGGCACATGGCAATTTTAAGCTACTTAGCTGAACACGCTCTTCCTGCACCTGTGGGATTTTAGCATTTCTATGTTTTTAAGAGCTTTGTAACACAGGGATAAGATCAGTGTATGATCCACTTTACTGAGTTGGAAAAATGCAATTTAGAAGGTGTTGTTATTGCAGGAAAGAGGTGGAAAGCTCATTGGTAATCATAACTCTTTACATGCCTAAAATACAGAGCCAATAATTACTTTTCCTGATCCCTGAATGAAAAATTTTATCATAGGTCCTCCAAGAAAAAACATCAACCCGTGAGTTGGATGAATTCCCCTACAGAGGGATGTTTGTGCTACCAAGCCCTCAAACAGCACTTACATTGCCATCACTAATTACACTGGAAACTCCCTAAACAAAACACTTTGGGTGCACATCACTAACCTCAGGAAAGGAAATCTGTGTTTATATAAGTGAGTTGGTTGGGTGGTGCAAATAAAATAATCTTTATGGTCACAGCTTCTGTCAAAAATGGGTATTTGACATAAGACAAAGCAAATGAAGCAATTAGTGCCCAGCAGTGGTACCAAGAGAGCAGGGTATTATCAGCTGGTAAATTTAGTGTTCAGCCCAAGGGAGGTGCAGGTTTTCCATGGTCTAAAGGAGCTCACCACAGCTGTCCAGAGGAGAACTGTGCCACTCAGCAGTGTCTGGGGACCATCATCCAATCAACAATATCCCAGGGATTTATATGTAACCTTGATAACAATGAGAGGAAAGAACCAAGCTAATCAGTGAGTAGCAACACAGAGCCTATGAGTTAAGAAGAGATTCAATCACTACACAGATATTTATCATGAGAGAGCCAGGCCTCTGCAATGACCCCTCCCTGTTGAAATGATTCACATCAGTCATGCTTCCTCTCCTGCTTGCTGTTATCACCATCCAGAAGAGGCAGCGAATGATCAAGTGCTTCTTTGATCTCCTGTGTATGTGAAGACAGAAATATCCAAGCTGAAGAACTGAGCCCCATGGGTCTGACAGCAGATTCAATTACAACCCATGGAATTCAGTTCTCAAAGCTGAGAATAAATGACATTCATTTTCAGGCTGTCCCAGCACACGGCAGTATCTCATACTCCTGCTGCCTCTCTCCAGCTGCCTGGCCTTCTTCCAGGGGCTGTAAAACAACAGTGAAAACTTCACTGCAGCCAAATCAGCTGTACCCAAACTGTAGGTCAGAAGCAGAATAATGGCTCCAGGATATATATTTTGAAAAATGAGCTGTTTTATATATTCCTTTGACACCAGAAGTGCCCACACACATGGGCACAATGTGCCCTAACACGTTGCAGAATTACTAGTAACAAAAAAAACCAAAAAGTATAGCCAAGGAATATAACAGTAAAACATTTCTCACTTTTCTGGAAGCCTCTGAGAATTTCAAAGAGGTGAGTTATAAATTTACTTCTTTGTTTCTTCGGGGTTTTTTTTAAATACAACAACACAGACACAGCGGTAAAATCTTCCAGAGTCACTCAGCAATCTTCTTAACAAAATAACCCATCCAGAAGCTCAAAAGAAGGAAATCTGGCACTGGTGCAGCCCTGCAGAGTCAAAGTCGGTGTGGCAAAAAGGCAAGAGAAGCCTTCAGCATGACACAACTTTGTCAAAGAGGACAACTTCATCCCAGGGTGACAATCTCACCCAAAGGCACTCTGGGCCACAGAAAAACACTGCTCAAACATACTGGAGGTTAAAGCTGACATCTCCCACAAGGAAACACCTCATCACTTCTGACAAACCTAAGAGAAGTCACAAGTTTCATTAAACTACATGCCCCAAACAGGGAATTTTTGAGGTAAAAATAGGTTAGATAAGATGTTGAATGATCTGTAAATTAGATGTTAGATGCATATAGAACTATATATAAACAGTGTTGGGCAATTTTTAAAAACAATCAGATTTATTCAGAACATTCTAAAGATACTTCTTTCTCTTCCAGTGAGATGAGGTTTTAGAAAAAAAAAAATCTCTTCGGTTTCAAAGAAAAGAATACTTGGTCTGAAATAAAATATTTGGATGTCAAGGGGGATTTCAGATTAAATCTTTTCGCTTTAAAAACTAAATTTAGGCAAATTTACTTAACAGAATGTTCAAATAGAATTATTTTGGTTCAGCATTGATTTTATTAAGTTATAAGTATTTTTTTTTTCAGTGAACAATCCTTGCTAACACCCCATGTCACTTTCCCAGTACATCAGCCTCACATGCAGCCCCAGCAGTGTTGGCAGAAAAGGCAGCAGTGTGCCCACGTCTTTACAGCTCTAATTGTCTTCTTGGGCTGCTGAACCAGTCAACCAAACAACAGAAATTAAAAATATACTTTTTTAACTGTTTCTCTTGCTGGGAGGGAAACCTCTGAACAAACATATTTGCTTAGTAACTGCCTTGTGGTACCCACAGCCCAGCTCAGTCCTACCCATCTGTCACTTGACTCTGTGAGACAGCAAAGAAAAATCAAATTAACAAAAGCAACATCTTGCTAAGGCCCTCAAATAGGACAAAACTTCATCTGCAACTTTAAAATAAAGTACTGTAGCAATAAATTTTGCTTGTCTGATATTTCTAATTTGTCACTGGAATACTGCTTGCTAAGATCACTGCTGACTTAATTAGTGAAACAAGACCTTCACTAGCAGTGTGGCCCTTCTCTGGCAATCCCTCTTCCAACCCCAAGCAGGAAAAACCTCTAACGAGCATCAACAAAGCATCTTATCTTAAAGTAGAGAAAAGGTGTGGAAGAAGAAAGGGTGGAAGTGTCCATCCCTTAGGACAGTCTCCCCGTCCTATAAACAGTGCATGGCATTTCTGCAGAGGAGGAGTTGTTATACCTGGGCTCTGGTGTGGCCAGCACCCAGCTGGGGACAGACAGCTTTGGCACTCATCATTGCACAATCAGGCACATAATGACAAGGGGAAATATGAAATGTCCCTCCATGAAACATGGGAAAAGAGCTGCAGTAGCTCTAGGCTACCCCAGGCCAGAAGAGCAGCTGAGCACTGGGGTGCTCCCCAACCTGTTCTCACAGGAACCTGAACCCCCTGCCCGGGTGAGGCCTTGCACAGCTGCCTCTTCCCAGGGAGATGGACTTGAAGAGCAGCCAGCCCCAAGGCAGGGAGTCAGGTGAACATGCTCTAAGATTGCTCCCCTCACTCTCTGGGATGATCACATCCCCAAAACTCTGGGATGGATGTGTCCCACAGGTGTCCCCACGGAGGACAGAACAGCCCAGCTCTCTAGCAGCACACCTGATGCTTTAGAGAAATCACTAAGGAAAGGTATGGAAGGGCACATCTTCATAATTCTGCAGCCATATTCCAGGTAAGTTGGCTTTATAGGTGTTTTAACTAAGTAGGAGAAAAGCTCACATTCTCTCTTTCAATTTGCCTGCAGAGTTTAATATCATTGCAGTGCTTAAAAAACACGATGCCAGTTCAGCCACATTCTGCTCTGACCCTTTATGAACTTCATATGTGACATTCTCTATCCCTTCCCTGTCCTTCCGGGAATAATTCTCCCCCTCTGAGAACCCATTTACTCAAGGATTAAATTCATGCATTTGCAAACAAGATGACAGCCCATAAAATTATATCGTTCTGCCTTTGCAAGAGCAGTCAGGAGGTGAGTCTTTTCAATGGGCCATAAATCTACTTGGAAAAACATTACTTTGTTCTATTCCAGCAAGGTCCCTTAGTACCTCATAGCTTGGAGATCTTATTACACCAGATTAAACAATTCCTACAGGACAGATACTTAATAGACAATCATCTTATAAAGTTTTACTGCTACACCAAAAGGCAAACCTTTTTAGAGTGATTTAATAATGTTAACTGCCTGAAGATTATTCTTCCATAAGTTTTCTTTTTAATGTTTTAACTGGAAAAGAACATAAAGATCCTAAAGCCATCAAATTACTGCAATATGTAAATTCTCTGCATTTTCCGTGCCAGTTGCTAATTTTATTCTCTATGCTGCCATTACAACCTTTCTTTTGAGTAAAACATCTACCTTTATCCAAACTTATAAACAAAGAGTGAGATTTTAATGCTTTTTAACCAGTCAATTATCTACTGCAACTTCACATGAAATCCAGACACTACCCAAATGAGCTCATCATGGGTGGTAACTAATTAACACAGATAGGGAACTTGAAATAAAATATGAATATGGTCACATTTCATTAGGAGCATAAAGCATCTTTTTCATCCTTATTTTGTTGAATACATTTTCCCCACATCTAGCAGAAAAATACATATCTCACAGCTTCACTGACATCTGGGTATTTGAAACAAGAGGATGAAATGGAAGATGAAGTTATTCTAGAGATTTTGATTTTTTTAAAAAAGAGGAAAACTCACAGCCAGGAAGGAGCACAGTGGCAGCAGAGGCAGGCAAACACTCGAGGCCAGCAGGAGCTCTCAGTTCAGCCGTGCTGGCTGTGCTGCAGGGCAGAGCTGAAATTTCAGTGCAGGCCGTGGGCTGTGTGCTCTGCTCTGCTCAGCTCTGCAGGGGAGTTCTGCTCGCTGGGCAGACCTTGAGCATCACCTGCAGCAGCTCCAGATCAGCCTCACACTGTGAAAACCTCTGCCCAGTGTCATGAACACAGAGTTCAACCTTTAAAACCCAAACGTTTGGTCTTCTCCATTTAAAAATTACCCATTTCTTTGATTTCACCCTGTCCCACCTTTTCCCCCTCAGCCTAGCACAGGCAGCCTCATTTGCTCTCCACATTAATTCCAATTCCTGCAGAAGCTGCCTGGTGTGCTGGCTGTGGGGAGCCTGCCTTGCCCTCACATAGGGTTTCCTCACACCAAAAACCACACCCCTACACACTGACCAGGTCTCCTTCCATCATTCCCATTCTCAGCAGAGCAGCTCTGCCACAAATTAGGGATCCACAAGAAACTCTCTACTCTGGTGCTTAGGTACAAGGTAAACATTGCCTATATCCTAACTTTAAATATTGTTAATCCTTCTCACTACAGCTCATATGCAAGTTTACAGGCAGAGTGCTGTAAAGATCTTTCTGAGCTCTGTAAAGATCATGTTCACCCACAAAATCCAAGGCCAAAGTTTCAGCTCAAATCAGACACAGACACACTGGGGTCAAGCACATCCTGCTCCCAGGTTCTCCCTGTACCAGTGAAGACCACAGGCAGTGCCAGAGGAGGAACTGTAGATCTTCTTTTCCCTAAACCCTTCAGAATGAAAAATGCAACAGGTCCCTAACACCTTTGGCCCTGCAGCTACACAGACACTTGCATTGTTCCCACACCACAGAGAAAAGATTTTTTTTTTAAATAATCTGGACTGGTTAATTCTTATATTAAAAAAAAAATCCCATCTCATGATGAATCAGATTAGCCCAAACACATGTTTTAGGTTTTCCAGAAACAGGTGCATTTGTTCCCAAAAATCTTTCTGGAACTTCCAGTTATTTTCTGGCTGCATTTTTAATTTTAAGAGATAGTTACATTTCTATTGCCAATGCCTGTTCCACAAATAACAAACATTCAATTTCTTCTGCTGTAGAATTACTCCACTCTACTTATATTGAGGTTCAATTCTCTTGTCTCCATTTTAATCACATTTTCCAACACAATACTTTGTACAACAAGCCATTTTTCTTTGTGGAAGATAAAAAATGATTGCATATTCCATTTCATTTTTTGATCTAGAACTTACTGATTTTTTTTCTGCATTTTT
Source organism: Argya squamiceps (assembly GCA_037834095.1). Classification (NCBI taxonomy): domain Eukaryota; kingdom Metazoa; phylum Chordata; class Aves; order Passeriformes; family Leiothrichidae; genus Argya; species Argya squamiceps. The sequence continues at coordinate 7,074,357 of JBBMKD010000034.1, forward strand.
TCACTAAACTGGAGAAAGAATACATGGCAAATTTCACACTAGGCATACATCATTAAGAAAAACATTTACACCATCAGCCATCTACATACATTACAGCTAGTAAAAACACAAGTATCATAAGTGCATAATGAAAAGTTATTTCCTATTTTTAAAAAGTTCTGGCTAACAGCCATCATAAGGACTTCTAATACTAAGTACTATTTTTAGTAATCACTATACCATTTACTTACAACATAGTTACAATATACTGCAGTTTCATTTATACTCAGCCATAACAAGTCACAGCCCTGGAGACAATTTGAGCAAGCTTTATGTATCGAAAAAACCAAATTTTTGTGGGCTCCATGTTCTGGCTTTTTTATATATACTTTCAGATGACAGGATGAAACAGAGTGTAGAAGAATGCAGCAGTCTGAAGTACATATTCTGCACATTGGCACAACTGCAGTAACAGCTGTACTAACAGTGCCCACACATAAGAAACTGGAAAGCCAATTTTCAGTGTGCCAACAAGGGCAGTGAGAACTGAGATGTTAAAAGCCCTCACAACTGCTCAACCCCTATCTATTCTTTCTAATTTCAGCAATAAATTTTTACTATAAACAAACAAGAAGTTTCACACCAGCTGACTGAGGACAAAGGAAAAGTACTAACTCTTCGAATACAGAGCTGTCCCAAACCCAGTGACACTTCCTTCCTTGGTCAGGATATCTGATAACCGTGCCCAGGGCAGATGCTGGAGGTGACATGAAAGCTGTCTCCAACAGGCTGGTAACTGTTCATGAACTAATTCCTGATAAATGTAGTGGAACAGAGCGAGCTTAAAATGACTGATCGATCAGTATGTTTCAGAAATAATCTAAACATCCCAAATAGGTAGATATTAAAAAAACAATAAACAGGAGAGAGTAGGTGACCATTTCTTGTTCCTTCCCAATTTACACATTTTTAATAATTCAAGAGTACTGACAATGTTTCTTCTGTTGAAAGTACACAGCTATTTACAGTATGTGTCACTACATAACTACTGGACTACATTACTAACAGAAAAATGGTTACACTCTGTATAAACACTTAAAAAACAAACAGGCAAGCATCAATTAATCACCTTTTTGTAAGTCTTCCATTATTTTTAAAAAAGGAATGTGATCATCACCTAGCAAGGAATTTACTTGGGGAAGCACACTGTAATAAACAACCGTAAAGTTAGTAATCCATTAGAAGCCAGAGATTTCTTCAAACAGGTTTTTCATATAAACAATTAAAATACAAAATGTTGCTGTATTTATATTGTAACTGTACTGTTGTTATGGAAAATAAAGTATTCTAGGAAGAGCAAATAAACTTTCAATATGTGCCTGGTTTGTTTCAATACTAATGCACTGAAATAAACCAGTGCAGTATGAGAACAATGAAACAGCTCGAGCAGTGTGGCATTGGCCAGGGTTAGCTCAGAGGTACCTGACAGTCTGAGAGCAATGAACTGGGACCTAGTTAAGGCACCTGAGCCCTGCACTCTATTCCCATGGAATGGCTCAGCCTGTGGGCTGTGAACAGTGCTGCCAGATCCTGGAAACCAGTCCATGACCTATTCTGTTTACAAGATGAAAAACTGGGAGTCAGTTTCTGAAAGCTTCCAGGGACTGCCTGCAGGTGCAGATGGCTCCTTTTTGGGCATGTGAAATGGTCCACGATTTTTGTTTCGAAGGGCATCCATCAGCAAAGGCTGAGGAATGCTCCCCTACAGCCAGCCTGCAGGGACCTGGTGTTTTCCTCTGCGATACACCCACCTCCAAGTCAAAATTCTAAAACTTGTTCTCCTTGAACTCATCAGATCTCATTTTAAATAAAATAATTTGGGTATTACTTAGATTCAACATGATCACACCCAGAATATTTAGGCACGTATGTCGTCTACAATTAACGATTCCACCAATAACTTCAGATCACTAGAGTTCCCAATAAGAGCTTAGATACCCACCATATAGTAAAGGTTTAAATACAGCTTTGAATCAATTTTTTTCAGGCTTCTCCTCGATGAATCCCCCAAGACCATCCCAGGCAATCACTGGTATATTTGAAATCTCTGTCTTGCAAAAGAGTCCCCACTGGAACCCTGGGCCCTTGTCCTGCTGTGCCAGCAATCCTCAAACTTCCTCTCCCAGGCACTCCAGGCCCTGCTTATCCAAAAACTGTTTTAAGAACTGTGAAGCCCAAAGCAAATTTAGATGGAGTCCAGGTATTTGAAAAGCTGCAGAAGAGAGAGCAGCTGGATTTGCTCATGAGATTAGGAAATTGGTTCAACAATGATACACAAAATCAATTTCAATCATGAAACCCGATGTTCATCCTCTCTTTTGGGAAAAGATAGATAATGTGCTCATTTTGACTGATAAAAAGACATTTTAAAAAGACCAGAAATTTTTATCATAAAAATAATTCACATTTTCATCACCTTTTCCCACAGACAAACATTAATTTCAACATTCTCCCAGATGAAGATGAAATGCAACCAAAGCTATGGCAATTAGTATTTTTTTAATCCACTAGCCTAAAGGAAGATAAAGAAATCATAAGAAAAACGTCATTTGGCTAAATCGGGAATAATTTTTTAAAAATATTTTCTGAAAATAAAACATGTACATTTGAGATACATTACATAATACATTTTGGCCTAAAACAAAAAAAAAAGTTACTTCTTTTGCCATTATTATTTTTGCATATGAGCAATTAAGAAAATGGAAACAGGTTTTTTTAAGAAAAAAAAGAAAGTTTCATTCTCAAAATATTAAAACAAATTTATTTTTTTATTATTTACCATACTCAGGTGAGCTTTGCAAATAATTTCACTTCAGTCAAAACTGCATTTTTCAGTAAGCAAATAATCAGAAAAAAGAAAAAGTAATTGCCTGTCTCTAATCATGTTAGTGAAGGGAGGGGAGCTGCCTTATCCTGCCAACTCCAGAAACCCTTCCCTGCACCAACCCACCAAGGAATTTGTTGGAAATTCCACCACAGAAGAGTGGCAATTTCTCCATCCCTTTTCTCCATGCTGCAAAGCAAAATTTTGGATGCTTAGATAAGCTAGAAGTACATACAAAAAATAAAAATAAAACTAAACCATTTCAAAAAAGAATTGATGTGAAAGAAAACCAGGCATAGCCAAACTCTTCTGTTACAAATACTGTAGTTTCTAAATCAATAGCATTTGATGAAAAGAAAAAAACCCCACACATCAATTAACTCACATCCTCTCTCTGTTTAAATAGATGTTATTTAAGTGGGTTAAGATACAGATTTAAAAGAAAAAATTTAATATATATAAATAATAATTCAAGGAAAATATTAATGCACATAATGATACCACCACCCCTTATTTCTGAATTCCATTGGATTTGAAATAACATCACAACAGCATTAGAAGGTTAAGAGAAAAAATTCCTGCGTGGTGGAGAGAGGCACTAGAAAATATGCAGATTCCCTGACAAACAGTATTTAAAATAATTTTAAATTTCTCATAACTTTAGCATCAATACACCTCAAAATTACTTCAAAGACTTGATATTCATTTTGTTGCATTTACAGAATATAAATCCATCAAAGCTATACAGAACTATCCTGATTCAAAACTGGAGGAACTGAAGAAGAAGTTGACATTTTGATTCACTCTTTAATGTGCAAATTACCTTTCACGTATACAAAGTGTACAGGAGCTCAGGCAGAAGACAAACATGTAATAAATCAGCTTACATCTTTTTCAGCTCTTACTCACAGTGGAATCCCCAAAATTCACTTTATTTTATCTTTTTCCCACTCTTCAGCTTTTTCTCTTCCATTTTCCTTCCTTCTCTTCAATCACCACAGGTTTGCATTTCTCATTTTCTCTTTCACATCACTCCGCTTTGTTCTCTACAATGGAAAGGCAGACAGACAGCAGGGACAGAGACACTGCCAGCCCAAGGTAACCTCCTCAGACTCCCACTCTCTGAAGGATCTGATTCTCTCTCAAAAACATTTTAACTTTATAAAGGGAAGGGAATCAAAACTCATTTGCATATGGGTTCATTCCATCTCTTCAGCTCACATGTTTGTAGCTCTGGAAAGTCCCTTTCTGATTCCCTGGCTGATACAGAGCCAGGAAGGTAACACAGCACAGGGCGAGGTGAGAACTCTTCTGCTGACCTTGCAAGAGGGGCTACACTGAAGTGCTCCATTCACCTTGCTCAGAGGGCTCAGCTGGGAGGTTTGGGTGCTGTTTCTCCTTTAGATCCCAAGGCTCAGACCGTGCATGCAGAGTTAAGGACTCAAATCAGAGAAACCCCCACTCTTGCACAGGAGGAAGCTCTGGTCAGGCGCTCGATACTTCAGCTTCCTGTCTGTACACTACGCGGTCTCATCTGGGGAAATCCTGAAAGCATTATCAGATGCCTGATAAGCTCTTTAGCTTTCAAGTACATAATGATTCAGTTTCGGTCAAAACCTCATTTGAATACCGTTTTAAAGTCTACATAAAAAAGTGAGACACTAAAGGAGAAGACATTACACTTGCAGCCTAACATCTGTCGCATCCAAAATAGTGTGGCTGATGTTTGATACCAGCATAAACAACTCTACTTCTCCAGATCTGCACCAAGATGGTCAGAGTGTGTGTTCAGCTTATTAAAAAGGAGTGGAATTAGATGTCTGGGTAATTAATGCTTTTACTTATCCACAAACACAGCAGAAGGAGCAGCATGGATTGCTTACTCCATTCCAATGCTGTTCACTATAGACATATGGCAGATTGTTTCTGAGAGAGAAGGGCTGCTTAAAACTCTGGTGCCCACTGCTCCCATGGGCTTTTCTGGCAAAGCTGGCAAGTGACAGGACTTGTTTTGTTACATGTAGACTCCTATTTACCAGGCATTACACAGATTTTTCCAAACCCCATTCACTGACTCAGAACAGGTTGACAGCATTTAACCCTGTGGATTCAGCTCTGGAAGAGTAAACCTCCACCACCTCCAACACTTTCCAGTTCAGATGGGTACTTTGTGAAGATCCACCCACAGGAAATCACACCCTCTCCACCGGTTGTCTTCATCCCAGTCAGGCCAGGGGACTTTTCTAGGATACGTTGCAGGAGGTTCTCCTTCACACACAACTTCCCAAGACAAAGAAATGCACTCCATCTGTGAGTCTGGAAGCAACCAGGAACATTTTCCCACGTATTGTGTGTCTGCAAGCAGAGAGAGCACATTCCCAACACAAAAAAAAAAAAAAAAAACCTGGATCAAACACTTTCCATGACAGCTCCAATGTTTTCTGCTGCACTCGCCCCAAGAGTTACCACAAAAGCATGTACATGTATGTCTGTATCAGCCACCTCAGAGAAGAGTAAAATTTAAAAGATATTTATTGTTGATAACCACATTTCTCTGAGTAAGTACAGAAGTTCAGGCAGTCCATACTCAGGACAGAAATACGTACCATATTTTGTTTCACCCCAAGATCTGGTTTACGGATCTTCAACTAGGCTAAAACACAAGTTACAATTCACTAGAGCAGAGGTTTCAGACACAAAACCACTCACCCTTTTAATACCCACATCAAAATATATAACAGCAAAGACAAATCCCAAAAGCATGTGAAACTGGAATTTTGCTTTTCAGCAGCATGAGAGATACAATGGGCTAAAAAAATACCATTGTCTGAGCTCTCAGATGCTGCCCTGGGTCACATTTGCACATAGAGAAGCCAAGGCTCTATTAGGACTTATCAATAATAATGCTTAAATGAATTTGAATGAGTCCTTGTACAGGAAGAGAGGAATAGTGATACCTCAGGCTGGGATTCAGCTCCCTTTGCAGTGCTCACTTGTACAACTTTAAAAATGCCTCCTCACTCCAGTCCCAGACTTAAAAACTTGTTTGCAAAAGATGCTGAACCAAATTAATATACATCCTGGCTGGTTCTTTAAGTAAAGATAATTCAGGTTTCCTATGTCTCAAGATGTAGGTGTCATTGTGTGCCTGTGTCACAGCTGGATAACCTCAAGCAGAGAGCAGCTGAACAGAACCCAAGTCCCTTGGTGGAGAGTCCTCAGCACATCTTCCAAGCAAAAGCAGGAAAGTGCACAATAAAGCCAAAACATTTACTGAGGCCTTTAGAGAGAAAAGATGACAAGACAGGTTCTTCACTTTCCTCGTGAAACAAATGCAGGGACCAAAGGGAGGGCAAGGAAAAGAAAGCTAGTACAGAGTGGAAGAGACTGGCAGTCTGTTGTGTGCCACTCCTGACAGCTGACATCAGTCAGGACATTATCACCTTAGCATCTCATCTGGAAAGTTTTGACTAACTGAATTTCTTTTTTGACAGGAAGTCTAGATCTCAGCCTAACCGAGCAGCTGGAATCTCTTGAGGCAATATAATGTTAAGCCAAGCAAGGTAACACTACAGCCCTGAGTGCAGTACTCCCTAAAATACATGTGTGGTGATGCAGTGCGTTTTAAGGGCACTAAATCCCAGCCCAGTGCCAGACCACCTGATAGTCCCAGCTTCTCTGCTCTATTTACTGCTGTTCACTGTATTTCTTATCAATAGAAGAAGCTTCTCCCTTTTTTCATCGAGGGAGAAGGCCCCCCCAGAAGGGAGGATCTCTCCCAAGGCAGTTAAAATCTTTACAGAATTATAAAACATGCAGGCATCAGAGATAAATCACATCCTGTATATAAAATATCTTCCACAGAAATACAGCCTTCAGAAAGCAGAGTAGACATACAGTCATTTCATGCATGATTTCATAAATCTTTCATCCCTGCTTAGAGTATTTCTTTGTGACAGACAGTGAGGCATGAGTTATGAATTCCAACAGGAGCTGGAGCTTAGTCCCATTGAAAACTATAGCAAAATCCTCATTACTTTTGAAGAAACTGGAATTCCTTCTTCAATACTCTTAAAAGCAAACTTTCACTTGGTTTCCCATGAGAGGTTAGTTCTGTGGCTCTCTTGCTATGATACAGAGCCTTATTACACATACACATATTATCCTTTACTTTTGTGCATCTTGTTGTCTGGTTTCTTTAAGCTGAATTGACTCACAAATTTGATGGGCTCTCCCCCTGATTTCTGTCTCATTGCTGCAATACCCAATACATTGAAGAGAGCTTGGGCTGACAGAGAAACTGAGGAAATACTTTATAAATCATGCACCCTTCACAGACCACTGTGCACACTCACAGAGGCTGTGGTCATATCAGAAGCCAAGTAGGATTTGATTAGCCATTTCACAGCCCACTGGGACAGGCATATAAATTAGGACACCATGCTCCTACCTCTTATGCCAGCATAGAACAGCTGTCAGGCATGCCTGGGTAGCAGAGAGGAGAAGGGATGGTAGAAACAGCTCTTCTGTGTACTCCTGATGACCTGTGCAGCCTCCAGAAGCCAGAACTCTGCTCCTGGACAGGGCTCACAAAAGAGGGAAGAACATGCCAAGACAGGAGGGCTGCAGCACCCTCCTTGACATGTTTTTACAAACTGGGAAATGTTCCCAATAGGAAATGCCTGCTGAGATTCATACAGAGGCATTAACCTTCCCCCTAGAGCCTGTTTGTGTACATGAGTGCATGTACATGCACATATTTCCTATCCTAAAAGATTTTTGCTCCACAGTTGCACAGAGGGCTGGGGCGTTGCCAGAACAGCCCACAGCCCCTGCCCTGCAGCTTTGCTCTTTGTCTCTCACGACAGCCAGATTGCTCTTCCCAGTGCCTTAAAACCCTGCCAGAGTTGCTCTACTCAGGTTTGTCAGTCTCTTAATTATTTTCCTGTGACTGGCTTTAACATCTGTGAAAACAAGAGTCTGAGAACCAATGCAACAGAGTCAGACCCCACACAAACCACAGTGCACCCAGAGATTTGCTCCCACACCTGCATCCTGGCCCCCATCTCCCCCATGCCTCCCACCCTGGGACAAGTCCTCAGCTTGCCTGCACCCTGCCCTTGACACAAACAGTGCTCCCTGTGATGAGTGCAGCATTTCAACAGGTAAAAATATTCCACTGTTGCCCTGTCAGCCAGCTCAAGCGAAAAGAAAGGGATGCAAAGTAGCACCAGGCAGCACGGTATAATAATTTATCTCACAACCTTCATAAATGGCTTCACTTTGCAGTCAGAAGTCAGAAAACAGGAAGGTTTCAAATGAGTTACCAAGGCAGGAAGTGAGTCAGCCCTGAGCAAGAGGGACAGCAAACAGCAAACCCTTCTAACTGCAGACACCCAGCCACAGACATGGAGCCAGGCACCCAGAACCAGAGTGAGCCTGAGAGCAGAAAGGAAAAGCAGGGCAGGAACAGAGAGGAAATGAGATTCCTTTTCTCCAACCACAGCCCAAAGCAGGGAAGATTTTATCCATCTAGAGGACTGTCTGCTAACCAGCCTTCCTTCTCCTTGCAGCCCTAACCACCAAACCACCAGCCCATCCCCTCCCATCCCTGCCCAGGCACACCAAGGCCTCCTGTGCAGTTCTGCTCAGGAGCAGCTCAAGAGAGACCCCCAGACCAGCTCAGCTGTGAGTGGGATTGCAAGTCCCCTCGAGCATCAGGAAATTTGAGTCCTGGCCTCTCACACACTCATTTAGGTACTTGCTGTTGGAAATAGAAACACCAACACTTCCTCCTCAGCTGCCATCCCACTCTGCCTGCATTCCACATGAGACAAAATTGCTCTAGAAACAGTCCCATCAGTCTCCACAAAATAAGGAGGCCAAGGAGAATCTTAGCTTAGGTGTAGAGAGGACTCCTGCTACTTGCCTAGAAACAGATTCATCTGCAGCAAACAGATGAGCCATAAGCCACCAGTGCCACCACAGCTTGGCAGCATATTATGGCAGGAGTTCTGAGGATCTGCATTCTGGGGATAGATACAAAAGAGGCCCCAGCCCTTTTTCAGGTGTACCTCCAGGCAAAAAAATTACATCTAAAAATAGAACCAAGGTAGTGAAGTCACACAGGCAGAGTTGAAAATTAAACTCTATACACTGCACAGTATTCCCCATCAGATAAAAATGTTGCACTCCTGGATTTAGTGCCAGGAACAGCATTTGGACTTTAAGCCTGGACAGTCACACGAGCACCAAAACCCTACAGGGATAACAAATTCCCACCAACTTTTGCAGGTTCCTAAACAGTGCAGGATACTGAAAGAATTAGCTGCTCCAGAGGTGATGCATCAGGTTCCTAACGTGTTGTCCTCTGTTTGAAACGTGTTGTTGAAGATATTAGGAGGACAAATGATGTTTTGCTCTCTGTATTAATCAGAAAACTAGAATGCTAACTCCAACTTTTTTTTTTTTAAAGTCTGGAGAATGACAGACAGAATTGGCTGGGTTCCAGCAGTAGAAAAGGCCCTTTCCTGTCTGCTTTTCCTGATAGTAATCTTCTGTAAAGCATCAAATCACTGTAGCAAAAGACTTAAGAATCACAGCATGGTCACACACACCATGTAGGGGAATCAAGACACAACTGAAGAATAACATGAGCTTCCTCAAAGCAACTAGATTTCAATGCTAAGCATTTCCAGGATCCTTCCTATTTTCAAAAGAAACTTAGATGAAGGCATGGGAAGCTATGCACAGAAGAAAGCACCTCAGAATAAGGTTTTTAATCCTTGAAAGAAACTGTTGAGGACTTGTTATGTGGAAAAAAAAAAAAAAGGCTGGAGCAAGACTGGGTAGAAAGTAAAAAGCAAAATCCAGAACCTAGTTGCAACTTGCAAGTTTTGAATATCTTCCAGTGCAATAATCATTCTTAGAAAAGTGCTGTGCTGTTGGAATCAATTTTTCCACAGGAATGTTCCTATTCTCATTTTCATTTTATTTTCTTTTCTCTCAAACATGCTTTGAGAGGTCAGCATACTCCTGGAACCAGGGATGACCAAACCAGTTTACATAGCAAGGTTTTATAAGTCAGCTTTGGAATTAGAAGCCTTGGTTTCATAATAAGGGGACTCTTTAACTGGCAATTTTAAATACCTTAAAAAAATGTATAAGCTCCTTCACAAAATCCAGGAGAGGAAACATAATAGCTCTACTCCCAGCAAAGGATCACACAGCTGCTAAAAAAGTTCTCAAAGGTTGTGTATTATTTAAGAAGGAATGTGATGGACAAGGACTAGACAACACCTAAACAGCCTTAGTAAGAAAACTGTATGGACAAAACTTTCAAGCTGAGAAGTTCAGAGAAAAAAGCTGTTTGCTACTGGATATGTTTAGGTGAACAGAACTTGATACATTCCCTGAAAATAAGCAGAATCCATCAGAGAGAATCACAACTTATTTCTTCTGCCTGGAGTTTCCACAAGCAGCAGGTACAGAAACCCAATTGTGGTTCATTGTATTTTTAAAAGGAGGTTGCTATCACGCTGAATGAAGTGCAAAATCCTCTGAACTAATAAATCCAGCAGCAGTTTATATTTGATTAAAGAACAAGATGATAGGTTAATTAAACATGATTTTAATTTATTGATTCTTGATGCTGGAATGATTTTGGTCACCTGGCTTACAGAAAACTGAAGCCAAATAATAGCAGATTCAAACTTGGTTTTCTCTGGTTTTTGTTCTTATTCCAAAACTGAGTCATAGAGACTTTGAAGAACCTGCACTGGAACGACAGCCAAAGAAAACACTCCTATTTTGGAAATCAGATCTGCTGAAAGCAGATGTTCCCAGATGAGGACATTCCAGCACGGAGGATGTCTGTGCCTGCTGTGACCTGCCCTGTGCCACAGCCCATCCCTCTCAAACACGATGGTTCAGCAGCACACGGAGCCACCCCCGTGTCCCTGCCCAGCAGAGGTGTTGAGTGCTGCTGCTCACACCCCCGCAGGCACCTCTGACACACGGACTGCTCACACCTCCCAAGACATTTCGGAAGGAGACTGGTCACGATGTCCACTCACAGGCTGGGAGAACTGCGTGTTTGCCCTGCAGAGCTGAGGTTTCCCGGGCTCTGCAGCTGGGATTTCCCTGCAACAGTCCCAGGAACATGCCTTGCTTCAGGGCCAGGGCATTTGGGCTGTGTCTCTGAGGACAGCCCAGAGTGTACCAGAGAGGAAAGAAGGGGAAGCCTTGCACTTCATGCCCCCAGCTCAGCCGGATCGCCCCTACGGTCCACGGAAGTATGGCTCATCTCTCCACCTTCTGAAGGGAACATGCACACTGCAGCTGGGAAAAACACTCCAGGCAAAGTGAGTATTTCCAGGGATTTTTCCTAAAACCCACTAATATCCAGCATCCCAGACGGCTGATTACAGAAGACTAACACAGCACCTTGCATAGATGTCAGAAGAAATTTGAGCAGCAGTGGAAAGAAAAGTAACAAATATGAAAAGGCCCCCTCATGGGTCTGTGCAGCCATCGCCTTGGCACAGGTCATAGGGAAAGATCTGCTTGCGTTTGGAAGAAAAAGTCAGGCTTTGCCTTGCGGGAAGACAAGGCTCTACATTCGGCATCAAGGAGAGCCCTCTGTCTCGCTGGGATCCGTGTCACACACGGATTGCTGTGGCCCCAGAAAGACACGGCCCCGCCCGGCGCCGCCTCCCTCCGTGTCCCCGTCCCGCCCTGCGGCCGGGGCTCGGCTCCAGTCACGGCGGCTGCGGTCACACAGCTCCGCCTGCGCGGGCCTCAGCATCCCCTACGGCTGCCAGGGCTCGGTGCAGGGCGCTGCCTCCTAACCCCGGCTCCTTCAGCGCCCCCGTGCAGAGTTACCCCTCTGCTCCTGATCCATCACAGCCCACAACAAAGCTCCCCAGAAGCTATGGCCGAGCTCTCTTTGATCTTTTCACAGCCATCCCGTAGGATCTCAGTGATAACACTCGGTGACAATGTCCTCTCACTGTTGGTGTGGCAACACCCAAGTCTATCTCCACAGCATGAGGTTCACCCAATGAGCCTTCCTACCACACATTCAGTACCAAACCTGAGAATTTTAACTAACTTTCATGTTGTCCCATAACGTTTGGTGTGTTCAGTCACGTGCCTGTTTCCAAAACTGTGACCAAATGTAATACATAACTTTTTCTTCTCTAACTTTGTAGATCATTTGAGCACAACAGGGCCACCCTGCTTTAATCTTTTCCCAGACTGCAGTTAGAAGTAAATTTATAAAACACACTTGTCTCACATGCTTTGCAAAGTTATTTGCAAAAATAAGTTGGATCTGACACACATTTAGATCCCAGCCAGTTACTAAATATATACTCTATGTATACTATATATATAAATATAAACTCTATGTATACTCTATATATACTAAATATATACTCTATGTATAACCTGTATATAAACCTCATTACAGATATGTTGAGGGTCAGTGCCCAAGTGTCTCAGAGCACAGCATCACCCTAGGGGTACTTAGGAAGGCATTATTGTATTACTACAGTATTTTGCTAGCACCAGTAAAACTGCAGTGTAACTCAAAGTTAAGAGATTCATGGCTTTGCTAACCCTAGAGAGAACAATTGTCTCCAGGCTTCTCATTTTTGTTCTTTTTAAACAACATGATAGATAAAAAGTGGTTGGCTGACGGACTGCTCTCTGTAGTCACAGGGTTCAGGCACTCAGAATTCCTTAGTGCCCACTCTGATCCTCCGTTTCCCGTTAATGAGGGGCTGAGGCCATCGAGGCCACCTGCACTGTGTGAGGTAACAAAGGCGAGCACCACCACAGCTCCGACTTCAGGCTGCAGGAGGAGAAGCTCCGACAAGGCTGTTACCGTGGTGCCACCCACTGGCAATACTGCACACAGGATGGGCTATCTGATGTGCACTGAACTAACTTTACCCAGCCTGCTAAGAGATTGTTTCCTGTGCATCTCCAAATTCTCCTTACAGAAGTTCAGGTAAGGGATTAAAGTGACTCTCACAGACAAAAGTTCCTTTGCAGAGTGATAATGAACTGGAAAGGTCCCTACTCTGTGCATTTCTTACAGTCCTGAGCTCCAAATCCACGTACCCATGAGGGCTATTAAAGGCCATCACCACATAAGCATTCATTTCCATCACAGCCATGCATTTAAAATCCCCAGTATCTCAGATCTTTGAAGGAAGCATAAACTGATCAAGCAAGTAAACACAAACATTAGAGCAGTTTTTAATAAGAAGACTGTTGTGGAGGAAAATGCTCAAACAGCACTTTGAACTCAAAGTTGCTCAAGTCAGCATTCCTGACAATATGCCAACAGAAAATAGAATTTGCTAAGTATAAAGAGCCATGTGTGTTATAACAACATTAAAGCAGTTCAGGAAGTTAATCTCTTTAGTCACCAGTAGAAGTTAAGTGTTAACACCTACCTGAAGCAATACAGAATCCCCAGTGCTCCTGTGTCAGCAGCACTGACTTCATGGGCTGACACCCAGCAGGCTTGCAGCTCTGAGGCCAGGAGTTCACATTCTCCAAAGAGAAGACAGTGCCTTGTGCCTGGCAACTCTTGGAGTCATCAAGAGCTAGAAACTCCATCCACAGATGGAATCTCACCACAGCTTTGTCCCAGAAAGTCTCAGGAATTCCCTTTAACTTCAGTTGAAAAGTGAGATGGAAAATGGAAAATAAAACCCAACTGAAACATGCAGAGCTTTCTAATGAATGTTTATAAAATTAAGCTTTGTAAAAGCAAAAGCTTCAATTTGCATTAGCCAGAAATCCTAATGAGAGCAAAAAGTCTGAGATGAAGTTCACTGTAGCAAACAAAAATAATTTAGTTAATCCTACCACTACCATCTTATTTTCTACACCACTGCAGCCCTCATCCCCATGCAGACAGACCACCAATATTCCCAGGTCTGACTCACCCCACCTTTCTGCACACTCATTCCACCAGCCCCACAAATAACAAGTACTTAAGCTCCAAGAGTGAAGTCTGTCAGTACCAAGAAGCCTGTGAATCTGAAATGATTTAATTATCACCTTTGTAAACATGATGGAAATACTTGTTCAGTTTGCTACAAAATTCTACAAGGATGTTTTAAAGTGCATGTATAGACACACATGGACATGGCACAAAAGGTTTATTTGACTGTACCAAGAGATCTAGGTTCTTTATCATAATGAATATTTCAAAGTAACAAAAAAAATCTCATTTGACCCTGATAAACTTCCATAACACAGATGAAGTGCTGTCTCTCTCCCAGCAAGGTGTCTGTACATACAAAGAGTTACTACCTAGATTTGTTAGTGTCACATCCATACTGTGTCTCATACCACTGTTCTCAGGTCTCACACACCAGTGTGTTTTACCTGGTTGCTGCCTACCACAGGGCCACGTGATGGCACTGTGTAACCAGTTTCAGTGCCTTAGTTACAGGCACTTTTCTGTAAAAAGCAGTCTAGAGCTGCATAAGAACCCAACACACACCACCTCAGCCACTGTGAAGAGTAAACAAGGTCAAAGGGAAAATACCAGAGGAGTACCAGCCCTAGTGCTCACTTTACACAGACACACAAATTGGTGCAAACCCTTGCATGTTTAATGGATAAGTCAGGCAGTGAGGTCAGAAGGATTTCAACCTCTCACACACACTCCAACCAGCAGGTACCAGCTCCTAGACATGGGTGACAACAGTGTATTACAGCCTTGCCTAGAAGCTTATCCAGGCTCTGCTTCACCTGCTGGTCAGATAATCTCCTCCTCAAATATCTATTTTACTACCTACATCTTGGGCTCACTGAAAAGGACACATACAATAGTATATAGGTGAAACTAGCCTTTATTAAAATATAGAACTATATGAAATTTGACCTGAAAAGAAACTTGAGAGCACACATTAAACATCATAATTTGGAGGTGGCATGTCAATGATCTCATCCAGGGTAGCAAGGAAGTCAGCAGTTGATTGTAGTAAGTCTGGAAGTTAGAAATAAATCAGATCAGTTTCTCAAACTCAGATTGCACACTAACATAAGCTAGCTCCCAGCAGCTCAGCATAAACCTCTTGAATAAGCAAGGGAAATATTGCTTCATTGTATAAGCCAATACCACCTCACTGATGACTTTGCAATGCACCACAAAAGATTACCCAGTGAAAAGCCAGTACTCTGAGCAGAGTTCATTTTCTTCAGTCACTGGCAAGGGCTGTGTTTTGGATTTGTGCTGGAAGCAGTGTTGGTCATTCAGGCATGGTTTAGTTGTGTGAGCACTGCTCAGCAATGGAGTCAAGGCCTTTTCTGCTCCTCACCCCACCAGTGAGGAGGCTGGGAGTGCTCAAGCACTGGAAGGAGCACAGCCAGAACTGTGCCCCAGGGGATATCCCAGAGCATATGGTGAAATGCCCAGCAGATAAAGCTGGGGGAGGAAGAAAGGAGGGACAGTTGGAGTTATGGCACTTGTCTTCCCAAGCCACCACTGCAGGTGAAGGAGCCCTGCTGTTGTGAGGATGCTGAACACCTGCCTGCTGATGGGAACTGAATGAATTCCTTGTCTTGCTTTTCTTAAATGCATGTCTTTTGCTTTAGTTATCAGAACTGCTTTGATCTCAAAGCATAAGTTTTGTCACATCTTCTCTTCTGATTTCTCCCCCATCCCACAGCAGGGCAGCAGGTAAGCAGCTGTGTGGTGCTTGGCTGCAGCTGGGTTAAGCCATGAGTCCACTCTGAGAGGATTGCCTGAGCTGGCAGTGCTGGCCAGGTACACTGAGCCTGACTGCACAGCAGAAGCTGTTTGATACTGGTGCCCTGCCCTGGTACTTCAGACAGCAACAGCAACTCACTGCTGTGGCCAGCTGGCTTTTTGCCCTAACCACAGGTGAGCTTTGTGTGTACTGAAAGTCATGCAACATTTCCACTTACTGGATTCCCATGAAATCTCTTCAATCTCCACAGGGGAAGGAACCCTGTTCACACATCTGTCATAGGTCCTTTCAAACACCATGAGGGGAACACCACACAGGTTGATATTGCTTAGTTTGTATTCTTCAGGAAGATCAAAACTCTCAAAGTCTGTTTAAGAAAGACAATTAGTGTGCAGTAGCCTGGGAAGCTGCAAACTCTTCTAGACTAAATGAAATACAAGTCAATCTAAAACACCACAACAGTCTTTGTATTTACTTGCAGTTACATCTTGTAGTTGTCCATGAACCCCCATACACCAACCCTGATGAAAACACCAGACTGCCTAATAGAACTGATAATGTAAAGCAGTCAGTAACTTCAGCAGGCAAAGCACGTGTTTCATCAACACCACAGTCTTTGGCACAGTAGTTTTCATATACATCCACACAAAGAGGAAAGCTTTAGGGACACCCTCTGAAGGGCTGAAATAGAATATCTAAAATGGGCAGGCCTAAGAACAGCTTTAGAAGTTTCATCTTCAACTATTATATCCTACAGCAGTAGGAATCTCTTCAGTTACAAATCATCTTGGCACACAGTCCTCTGTACTCCTTTGAATACTTGTCTCCTAGTCCCTATTTAATGAGCTAAGAAGTTCATTAACACATGGTTATTTGGAACTTGTTTCCTGTCACAATAAGAGACTCAGAGTAACAAATCTAAGGCACAGCCATTACTGTTAGAAATATCACCTCGTTCCTGTTTAAGTATTTCAGAAGCAGCAAGTACCTTTATGTTTTAGAAAGGACTCAGGAGAAATGCAGCTCTGGCTTGTGTGCCACAGTAGCTTGGACAAATTCTTAGAACAATGCCAGCACCCATAAAAGCCTTATTGTTAATTTTAGTAATTACATCCACAGTTCTTACCTTGAGGATCTGAAGGAAACATATTTTCTATTTCTGGCCAATCTTCTTCAGGCACTGTATGGCAGCTTTCGAATCCAGTCTTTTTGTTAGTCATAAAAAGAAGTAACATTATTTGAGCTACTGTATCATATTTGTAGTGGCTTTCTTGTGCTGTTCAGGTCTACAGACAAGCATACCTGTCACACTTTGCTCAGTCAGGCCCACATTCTAATGCTTTCAACACAAATAAGAGGAAAATGGGCAAATGTTTCAGCTGAGTTTATGTAGTGCAGGACTACATGTGGTGGTAAGAGATGACTGCACTAGAACAGGTAACTTAAGATGTGGATAAGACATTAACTCAGACCATTAACTCTAGAACCATCTACATAGGTGCCCTGCTTTTAAATAGGATAGAGTTATTTTTCTTCCTAGCAATTCTTCTGAGCCTGTGTTTTGGATTCATGATGAGAACAGCATTATACACACAGCTTTTCAGCTATTGCCAAGCAGTGTTTACACAGCCCAGGCCTTCTCTGCTTCTCACAACCCCACCTGGGGGTGCACAGCCAGGACAGCTGGCCCCAGCTGCCCAGAGGAATATCCCATCCTGCATGGCATCTCAGCAAGGAAAACTGGTGGGAAAGCAGGGCTATCACTGCCCTGGGACTGGCAAGGCATCAGTCAACTGTTGGCAAGGAATTGGTTTTCTTTCCATGAGATTTTGAATTACTGAACTGCCTTAATCTCAGCCTATTATTTTTCTCACATTCACCCTTCCAATTCTCTCCCTATCCCATTAAGGAGTGAGAGAGCACCTGTGTGGTGCTTAATTATGTCAGAACTAAGCCACAACAGCAGGTAAATTATGGATTTCCCCTCCTCCCCAGCAGAAGTGTGTTATACTCACTTTGTTCACAGTGCAAGGCTGACTTTTCTGTTTTATCTTATCCATCTTGTTCATGACTCCTTCAGTTTTATTCACATTTCCAAGAACCTTTCTGACAGAACGAGATGTGACTGGAGAAGTATTGATTGCTTTTTTAGGAAGTGGAGTTTTAACTTGTGTTCTTTCAGCTAGGACTTTTGCTGGAATGGGGGGAAGGAAAAAAAAGCAAACTTCAGCAACACTAAAGCTTGCCTAAGTAAATGCACAGGCTGGAAAACTAGCTGTAATGCAAATCACTGTTCACCTCATAATCCACACTTATGACAAAAGCACAGAGTTACCTTCAATTTTATACTAACTGATGAGCTTGGAAGAATTGGTTGGCTAAGTGGATTTATGAATAGAAAACTATAACCATTAAAAGCAGTGAATAACAAATGTGATTTGTGCCCTTCACTTGATCCCTCACTGGCTGCTCAGGGCAGCAAATACGCACAAGATCCTGAATGGAGCTTCAGCTGACTCTTGGGAACATGAACTTCACCATTCTCCTGATCAACAAAGATCAGAGTTGCCATCTTCAGATCGATGAGACTACCCTGTAGAATCCATAGCAGAAAAACAGAAAACACTTTTTGTCATTTGTCTTATCACAACACACTTTTTAAGGAAGCCCCATTAAAACAGCAGCTATCACATACTGATCTCTGGAGAAGGAGAATAAACCCCTACTTCCCACCATAATACAGTAGTTCAGCTAAAGCCCCTCAGGTTTGAAGGGGCTGTTAGTGCTCCTGCACTGTGCTCATCACTGCTGTTACACAGGTGAGCAAGCAATTCCTCATTAAAGGCCTGCAGGAAAACTCAGAATCGCAGTTAGCAAGGCCAGAAGAGATCTCAAAAATAATCGAGGCCAACCTAAACACCACCATGCCCAATACATCATGGCACTGAGTGCCACATCCAGCCTTTCCTTAAAGGCCTCCAGGGACAGTGACTCCACCACCCCCTCGAGCAGCCCGTTTTAATGTTTAACCACCCTTTCTGTCAGGAATTCCTCCTAATGGCCAACTTAAATCCCCGGCAGCACAGCTTGATACCATTTATTTTTGTCTTTTTACTCGTTGCCTGAGAGAAAGCACAGATCCACCCGGCTACAACCTCCTTTCATGTGATTGTAGCGAGCCCTAAGACCTCTCGTAACTCTCCTCTTCCCCAGGCTGAGCACGCCCACCCCCAGCAACTCCTCATCAGACGGGCGCTCCAAACTCTTCCCCAGCTTTACTGCCTTCCTCTGGGACGAACTCCTGTGTACAGCCTGAAGCAAGATTTGCAGTTTCAGACCGGCCCTACCCCCGAACCCTCAGCTCACCTCAGAAAGCGGCAGCACAGGGGTGGCCGGCAGAGCTCAGGCCGGACCCCGTTCAGGCAAGCCAGGGCACCCCCAGCCCCAACGGCGCCTCCTTTTAAACCGGCTCCGCGCCGCCCATTGGCCGCTTCGACCCACGCGCCGCAGCCGATTGGCTGACCGCGCCGCGCGTGCGCCGCCGCACGCGAGCTCAGGGGCGGGGCGGAGCGGGCACGGGGAGGCAGCTCCGCCCCGGAAGTGAGTGGGACCGCGGGGCATTGTGGGGCGGCGCTGCGGCCTGGCAGGTAAGCGGGGACGGGGGACCGGGACAGGGACCGGGATTGGGACCGAGATCGGGATCGGAACGGGGGATCGGGACCGGAACCAGAATCGGGATTGGGATCGGGATCCGGGATCGGGACCGAGATCGGGATCGGGACCGGAACGGGGGATCGGGACCGGAACCAGGATCGGGATTGGGATCGGGATCGGGATCGGGATCGAGATCCGGAATCGGGACCGAGATCGGGATCGGGACCGGAACGGGGGATCGGGACCGGGATCGGGATCCGGACCGGAACGGGGGATCGGGACCGGAATCGGGATCGGGATCCGAGGGGGTGGCTGCTGTAGGCCCCGAGCGAGTGCTGGTGTCCCCCGCCCGGGCCTGCGCCCGGGTCTGGCGCGGCTTCCCCGCCGTCGTTCTCTCGCGTCCCTTCCGGGGTCCGCGCCGGCCCCGGTCTCACGTAAACAATAAGGTGATTCTGTGTTTTCGGCATTGGGGGTTGTTTCTCAGGACAGAGGTATGTCAGGAATGCATAATACGGAGTTAGCTCATTTCACAGAGTGACAAAATCACGTTGAAGAGCTGTGATGTCAGAGGGCGTTGATCTCTAAGGCTTTTGTTTTGTCTTCTAGGTTTTTTTTGTGCTAAGGAAAACAGCCCAAATGGCCTCGGGTGCGGTTACGAACGCCCCTCCTGCAGGAGGTGCAAATGATGTGAGCCTGGAGGAACCAAAGAAGATGACAAGGGAAGATTGGAGGAAAAAGAAAGAATTAGAAGAACAGAGGAAACTAGGAAATGCTCCTGCTGAAGTGGATGAAGAGGGAAAGTATGTTTCACTAAAGCTGTGGTTATTCTAAAGCTGCTGAGGAAAAATGTCTTTTCCTGTTGTGGTTACAGCGCAATTGTGAGGGTAGCACATGATTTCAGTGTGAGTTACTGTAGCAGTAAAGAGTTAAACCTTGTCTTCTAATATTCCAGTCATCAGATATTTTCTAGAAAAACGTAGGTTCAATGTTTATCTTCTGTCACTTTTGCTAAAAAGTGCAATCCATTAAGCTAATAACACTAGCTGGTATTTTAATAATACTAGTGGTATTTTAAAAGTGAGCAAAACATAGTACAGGGGTCTTTTACTGTGCACCTCATCTGTTGTCTCTCTTGCTTTTACAGGGCTTGTTGCCTCTGGGAAATGTTGCTATATTTTTTTGCTCAGTAACATTACACAGAATAATTTGATTTGAAGGCAGGAGTTTGGGTGAATTAGGTGGCAACAAAATCTCAAAGTCTGTGTTTCTCAAACTGAAAATTTATTTTGAAGTGCATTGTACCAACTTCATTATTTATTATCACTCTAAAGTACTTGAACTTTAATGTGAAAGTTGTTTGTTAGACTGAGTTGTTTTGGGTTTTTTCCCTGTGCCATGTGCTCACTGCACAACGTCTGTTACAGAGACATCAACCCTCACATTCCTCAGTACATCTCCTCAGTGCCATGGTACATAGATCCTTCTAAGAGACCCACTCTAAAGCATCAGAGACCTCAGCCAGAGAAGCAGAAACAGTACAACTCCTCTGGAGATTGGTACAAACGAGGAGTTCAGGAGGTGTGTGAAGTGTTTTTCTCATGGAACAAGGATTTGGGTTGATTAATGAGGAGATTTCTGGTTGTGTGGGTTGGAGAGGGGCAGGGAGTTTTATTCAGCATGCAAATCACGGACTCTGGTGATAATCAATAATTTGGGCTTAGGGGAGGGCACTCACCATTGGGTGGTGTTGAGAATATGAATTAGTTGTTGGGAACGTGGTGTGGATGTGCCAGAGTGTCCCCAAGGTGCCCTTGTGTTCCCTCCCAGCACGCCGTGGCCACGCGGTACCGCAAAGGGGCCTGTGAGAACTGTGGGGCTCTCACACACAAGAAGAAGGACTGCATGGAGGTAAACCTCACTCCTCTCCCTCTCTTAATAGCTTTGAGCATCCATGGGCATTCTAATCTTTGTGAAAATAGCTGGCTATAGATGGAATACTGGGTTTGAAAAAGCTGTTTTGAAAAATGTTGTGAGTAGCGAGAGACAGCCTAGAAATTTCTGAAGAAATTATGTAGGAAAAGTGAAGAGGGAAAGTGATACAATTCAGTGTGTCATCCATCAATTCTGTCTGTAATAAGATCTGAAGTAATAGGTGAAAATGTTATTTTCTTGTTAATTGCATTAACTCAAGTGCTGTTGTGTCTTTCTGTTTCATCTCAGGTGGAAGCCACCCCCAGAAACTGTTTTAATTGCTTTCTTAACTGTAGAAAATACAAAGAAGAATTTATAGGGTTTGAAGTCAGTTGTTTTACATAAAAGTGCAGAACTATCTGCATTTATTTACAATCCATTGTAATAGCACTGAATTTAACTTGCTTTAGAGGAGCTTGATGGTATTTTTAAAGGGATGTGTGAGTGAGTAACCTAATAGAGTGATCTAACCATTTTATTTTTCTTTCAGAGACCCAGGAAAGTTGGAGCAAAGTACACAGGGATGAATATTGCCCCAGATGAGCACGTGCAGCCCCAGCTGATGTTTGACTACGACGGGAAGCGGGACAGGTGGAATGGTTACAACCCAGAGGAGCACATGAAAATCGTGGAGGAATATTCCAAGGTTGATTTGGTACGTTGGTGCTGGGATTTACTGGGGACAGAGTTGGTGTTTGGTGGGGCTGGGCTGGGAGGAGGGACACTCGTAATGTGCTCTGTTGATATTAAAGCTGGTGCTAAAAAGAAATATTTAAACAAATGCATTTTCATGCTGCACAGGCCAAACGTACACTGAAAGCCCAGAAGCTTCAGGAGGAGTTGGCATCAGGGAAGCTGGAGCAAGTGGTAAGTGAACTTACCTAATTTATTTTTGCTTAGGCTGAATAAATACAAAACAGATTATTTCTGCTTTCTGACTCTTTTCCTGTCTATACAGTGTCTGCTTCAGTAATTTAATGGTTTTCCTAGCACCAGCATGTTCTGTGTCACACTCAAGAACTTGGAGCATCTTCTTTCAAATGAGAATTGCTTTGTGTTCCCCTTATGGGCAGAAATTCTGTGTGATTATTAGTGTTGCTGAAATTAATGGAATTCTGGGTCAGAAGAGTTTGTTTTCCATGTAGTGATTTTTTTTCATGTGCTGAAATGCTTTTCTCATGTTTAAAGATTGGTGTGGTCTGACTAGTGCTGAGGTGATGACTGTGCATTGATTCAGTAATGTTTAATATAAATTGGAATAGGGAGGTGTTTCCTTAAGAAGAAGCAAATTGGTTTAAGATAAAATCACTGCTCAGTGACTTACAAAGTGGGGAAAAAATAGACACTGCTGCTGGTCAGAAGTAGGTTTTTGAGGCCTCCTTCAGAGCTGTGCTGTCCCCTCGTGGATGGTCACTAGATGGCACAGTGAGCTCGAGCTGCCACCCAGCCCAAACTACAGTGCTTAGACCTCCCGATAGAAGAGGTCCTTCCTCCTTTAATGCCTGTTTTATGAGCCAAACACTGTTGGCTTCTGTATTCCTGCTGCTTATAAAATGGAACTGTAAGGAGAAAAGTGTTTGGAATTTAAGAACTGTGTCTGAGGGAGAGGACTGACAGTGATTTGCACAGTCACTGCTGGCCAGTTGCTGGTCTGTGTTCCAGGGCTCACAGCTGTTCCCATCTTTACTGCTGCAAGTATTTTCCAGTTAAAGACTAAGCAGGTTAAAATAATAAAATCTGGCTGTGTTTGTCAAACTTAAATTCTGCCTTCTGTTTCATACTTAGTGTTCCTGTAAATCCTGACTAAATTCTTGAATACATATCTCCTTAATTCTTTTTTAAGCTTTCAGAATTGAAACTTGGTTACATTTACATGATATGAAATGTTATAGTCTAAATCCTCAGTGTTCAAGGGCACAACAAGCTCTAAATAACAGCAACAGTTTTAGAATTTGCTGTTCTTGCAAAGAATTGGAAATTTTGTTGGGATTACAGGGAAAAGTTCTCTAATACATGTCTGTCACAGGGACAGCTAAGAGCATTTTCCTAGAATGTTATGTAGCAGTGTTTCTGCATTTGGGGCCAGTAGTAATTATATTTTGAATCCAGCATGAGTTTGCTTTGATTGTCCTTTGTATCCCTGCCATCTTGCCTTTTTCCACTGCCTTGTCTTCTCTGCTGATTTGCTCTTTGTTTGCTGCAGAACTCCCCAAGACACCAGTGGGGAGAAGAGGAATCAAATTCACAGACAGTAAGATGATTACCCACTGCATCACACCATGGGCAAAGAAAGAACCTGTAGTTAGTGGAACAGTAAAACAAGGGTGGCACGAGGGTTTGAATGTTGTGTCCATGCCACTGCCTACCTCTTCTTTGGGCAGAGGTTGCTGGATTTCATAAAGAGGTTTTTTGTTTTAATTCTTGTGTGTTGTCCAGCCTTGGAGATGCAAGCACATAACTAGATTTTAACATGGTATATTTTGACCAAAATAACTGTTTTCTTAATATCATCACAGTTATGTTCTGGTAACTATTTTCATAGAAGGAAGTGAAATTTCTTTAACAAGAGTGTTTCTGAAGTGTTGAATGTTAGATTAGCCTGAGAGCACACTTAAACCCAGGTAAACTGTGCCACGTTGTAACTAAAGGGATGGCAGAATTTTAAGGGAACCAGTAAAATCAGATTCTTGCACATGTCTCTAGAGTGAAGGAACTCTTTTAGTTATGAATTTTCCATTTCTCCTCAGGAAAGAGATCACAACAGTGAAGATGAAGATGAAGACAAATATGCAGATGACATTGACATGCCTGGGCAGAACTTTGACTCCAAAAGACGCATCACGGTCCGAAATTTACGTATCCGGGAGGATATTGCTAAGGTGAGTAAAGGATCCTGTACAGGTGGTCTTCTGTATTCTTGAGAGTGAATTTCAGCAAATTATACATTCAGTTATTAATCACTTTGTCTATGGGTCTAGGGCTTTGGAAGTTAAGGTCTATTCTCAGTTCTGTTCCTGCTCATGTTACAACTTCATCAAGGTTATCCTTTTGCATAGACAGAACTTCTTAAAACATCTAAACTGGAGGATGCAGGAGTAACCTCAGGTCTTTCAAAATCATAAATATTAAGTATCTTTTATGTTGGTTTTTTTTTCCCTAGTACTTGAGGAATCTAGATCCAAACTCTGCTTACTATGATCCCAAAACAAGAGCGATGAGGGAGAATCCTTATGCCAACACAGGCAAGAATCCAGATGAGTAAGTAAAAATGAGGTCATGCTTGTATATCCAACAAAATTCTTAAAACTAAGATTAATATATTTTATATTTAACTGAGATTAAAATATTTTATATTTTCTTTCACTTGTATGTCCTTTAGCTAATGAATCTCTAGTCAGTTATGTATATACATATTAGTAAACCTGGGAAAAAACTCTGTTTTATTTAGGAACACATTTTGGTTTAATATATAGAAGTGATATTTTTGTAATACTGACTGATCCTTAATCTTCAGGGCCATGTGGACCATGGTTTAGTGTAATCACCTGTATAAGGGCTAGGGCACTGCTGCATCTAGAGGCAGTGCCTATGAACGATAATTATATTTATGTAAAGTAATTCAGTAACCAAATATCAACCTTTATCCCTTATTTCTTGGTTCTGGAGACTAATGTGATGTGTTTGTGGTACCTAACAATATATTTGAATTAGGAGTAAGATCTCCTTTATTAATGGAATCTGCATAGAAAAGGTGTGAAAGCTTTGGCATTGTTTGGCATTTAATTAAAGCTGCCATAGGCTGGCTTTAGGCTGCACACTTGGCTGTCTCCCTTAAGCCCTGAGTCAGACACTTGACTTGTGTTGTGCTGGGAACCTACAGAGCAGACAGGCTGAGAGTAAAACATACATTCAGAGAACAGTAATTGGATTAGCTCACTGCCTGAAATAGAATGGCAATACCTAAATGATAGCAAATAATGCTCCTTACACCTCTCCTTGCCCCCAGCTAGAGTACTGCCAGTCAGTTCTTTTTTTTGGATGCAAATGCTTTTGCTTCTCTCTCAAGTCATAATTTGACCTTTGTTGAATCTAAGTTTCTGCCACAGCTTTGCAGACTGTAGATTTTTCAGAGTGGCTTTGGGAAGATGAAGGAGTGGGGAATTGGATTGCTAGCATTATTTGATCCTCAGTGTATGTTTCATGTACTGATTGGGCATCTCTTCAAGGGCTGTGCACAAGTGTCTCAGCTTTACTGAGGGCAGCAAAGCTGTCCCAGGCTTTCTTTACTCAGCCAGATATGCTGGGTCTGGATTGAAGAGTCAAAAATCTAGAAGTGAGAATCACTGTGTTGGAATATCACAGACTGTATATGCATATTTATTGTGTGACTAGCTCCAAGTTTAACTTTTAGTGCTTGGCATCTCAGCTAGAACTTCAAGTCTGTGTCGTGTGTCCCTGTGAACACAGACATGACAGGTTTTGAGTGGCTGCCCAATGCTTTCATGGCCTTACAGGTTTTGGTTTCATGCATCAAGTTAAATGCACCTTCTCCTGTTCTTAATTCCTAGTGCACTAGAGAATTTTTACTTGCCTGTTGCACTTCTGTGTTTGTATTTAAGAGGAGATCACATGACAGATGCTGAGAGTTGTGTTCTTTGCTGCAGGGTTGGTTATGCAGGTGACAACTTTGTTCGCTACACGGGCGATACCATTTCCATGGCACAGACTCAGCGTAAGTGGGGCTTGGGTTGGGGGTTTTTGAAGGAAATTGATTTAAAATACTTAAATTGACAATGCTGCTTTCTCACAAAAGAGAAACAAGTAAATCTTTATAAATGGAGGCATTCTTTCAAATTGCTTCAGAATTAAAGAATGTAATTTGAATGTGCATGTCAGTTTGAAAGTGCTGAGTGGAACCTCTTTGTGTACACAGTGTTTGCCTGGGAGGCTTATGACAAAGGCTCTGAAGTTCATCTGCAAGCAGACCCAACAAAATTAGAGCTGCTTTATAAATCTTTCAAAGTGAAGAAAGAAGATTTCAAGGCACAGCAGAAAGAAAGCATCCTAGAGAAGGTAACAAGCATTCTGGTTTATTTAATAGGAATTCTGTTGAGTTTGAAGTCTGAGTCTTGGGGAACAAGTCAGATTGCTAATCCTATGTGACAGGGTCTATTATTATTCCTATTCTCAGCCTCTTACACTTTAAATATTTTTATATTTATACACACTATCTCATCAATTGGTGGATTTTATTATTAGTGGAGGGACCTTTGAAGATCTGCAGGTAATTTTATTATTGGGAACTCTTCCCTTAACTGTCAGAATTTCTCCACTGAAGAAATCTGAATTTCTATCTGACTCAAATTTTGGATATAGTCTTTTACATAAATATTTACTTTATATTTGCAATTTGTTTCTTGGACAACTGAAAAAGAACTAAATAATCCATTTAGCTTCTAACTATGTCAACATTCAGGTTTGGAGGGGGACAGGAAGTAATGCTCTGGTTGTAGCTGAGCTGTTTGGCTTTGTCTCTAAAGTTTTTCTACTTTGAGTGAGGAGTATCACTGTTTCCAAGCATAAAACAAAACAAAACCAAACAAACAAAAAGCACAACAAAAGACCACACACACACCAAACCCCCCACAAAACTAAACACCAAAAGACATCACAGAGGCCATAGGAGATGACGTATTTCTGTCTTAACCCTCCACTAAAGATTTAAACTGTTTCTGTCTACTTTTGTGCCTTCTTGACAAGGTACCAAAGGCGCTGGTTTTGAAATGTTTGTTTGACTATATAGAAGGTGGGTTTTTTTCAAAACTGTTATATGTCATTTCTATTTACATTTTAGTATGGAGGACAAGAGCATTTAGATGCCCCCCCAGCTGAACTGCTGTTAGCCCAAACAGAAGATTATGTGGAGTATTCTAGGCATGGAACAGTCATCAAAGGACAGGAGAAAGCTATTGCTTGTTCTAAGTATGAAGAGGATGTGAAGATCAACAACCATACAGTAAGTCCTAGGTTGCATTAAATTTTTTAAAAATCAAATACCCTTCCAATGGAGGTATATTAGGATGTGGTACAGTGTAATTATTACATCAAATATATGTCTCCTGTCTCAGTGTAACACTCCCTTTTCTGCTAAGGAGAAACTTCAAATTGTCACAGTTGTGATGTGAATTTGAAGAGTTGCCATGGCAATCTTTAACTAAAGGGGCAATTACTCTATTTGCCTTCCACTTTGAATATGAGTTGACCATATCCTGTTGTAGTTCTCTTTTTTGACAGTGTACCTGGAGGGCTCATGTAAAATAGCAAAAGTATTTCTCTTAGCTTCCTTTTTGGATAATTCACTTAGCAGGATATCAGCTGAGGAGTCAATTTGAGCTGCCTCTTACAGGAGTGACTGTGTGCTGTGTTCTCTTGCAGTGCATTTGGGGTTCATACTGGAAAGAAGGCAAGTGGGGCTACAGGTGCTGTCACTCCTTTGTCAAGTACTCCTACTGTACAGGAGAAGCTGGGAAAGAAATTGCTGTGAGTATTCTCTTGTTTATTCATGGGCTGAAAGTATTCATATTCCTTACTTAAGGTTTAGACTGTTTTGCTTTTTGGGGGAAGTTGTTTTTTTAGCAATTTTTGGGAACTTTTTTTTGTCCCTCCCCTTTCAGATGTAACAAGTATCCTTGTTCTTGTCTCATGTGCAGAATACAGAGGCAAGTTTAATGGAAGAGCAGCCTGAGGAGGATGAGCACATGACAAAACCCAAAACACTGATGGAGGTAGGATGTTTCCCTTCCTCAGGAAGACAGATACTTCTCCTCAACATTTTAACTACAAAATTCTGTAGAGTCGTAATAAGCCTGAAAACTACTAGACTGCATTATGAGATCATTAACATCTCCATTGAAAACTAAGCTCTCAAATAGCATTAATAGAAATTTGGATTTAGTGGTTTGGGCATTATTAATTTTGGCAAGTTGTTAACTTGTTTCCCACCTTACAGATCCACCAAGAGAAACAGAAAGAGAAGAAAAAGAAGAAGCACAAGAAGAGCTCAAATTCTGACAGTGAGGGTGAAGAGAAAAAGAAACAAGAAAAACTAAAGAAGGTACATTATAATCTTCAGTGGCTTTATGGCAAAAGGAACATGACATATTTTCAGCATCTCTTTTATGAATCCTATAATGTTCTTGGTGATGTTCCATGGGGTAGTTTGATGCTAATTTTGAGCTAAATTAAATTTAAAATACTGTTAGATGTTCCAAAGTCCATCCCCTATTCCTCAGGGAAACCTTCAATAAGTATTTCGTTTTGAAAGACTTAATTTAGATGACTTAGAACATTTCATGTCTCGGCACCTGTTACACCTGTAGGTCCATAAAAGACACTGCAGAACACAATGATTTTTGTGTTGAGGAAAGATGGAGAGATCAAAGGCAGTGTCAAATCTTACCTTGGCACTTTGTGTCCCAGGCTTGGCCCAGTGTCACAGCTGGTGGAATAAATCCTTGTCCCAAGCCATCCCTGCTGAGCAGCAGTGAGCTCCCGTGGGCACAGCAGCCTGCCTCAGGCTGCTCTGAGAGGAAACCTGTTAAAACCACGGTTAATTCAAGCAGGGCACAAATGCAACTTCTTTTCTAGTAGCAACAGTAGTAGTTTGAGGAATGAGATAGCACAAAGCATTTAAAAATTGAAACCCCAAACATATAACTACAAATAACAAACAATTCAGTTGTACTTGCTAGATCACAATTATATTTTAGGTAATTCCTGTGAGTTTCTTACTTGATTTTGACATTGGGAAAGAGATGGAAGTGTCTTGTGTACGGAATAGCGTTTTACCATCATTTTATATTAAACACTAAAAAGTGAGCATTAAGTGAAATGTGCTGTGGGTGGGCCAGATGTGCTTGGCTTATCCCACCCTTGTGCTTGCTCCTTGTCCATCACACAAGAATCTAAGACAAACCTTCATTGGTTTTTTGTTTAACTTTCACTGTAAAATTTTTGATTCCCTTTGCTCTCATTTCAGGCTCTAAATGCTGAAGAGGCTCGACTTCTGCACATCAAAGAACTCATGCAGCTGGATGAGAGGAAGAGGCCATACAACAGCCAGTATGAAGCCAGGGAGCCAACAGAAGAGGAGATGGAGGCCTACAGGATGAAAAGGCAGAGACCTGATGACCCCATGGCCTCTTTTCTTGGGCAGTAGTCACAGGGGCATCATTCCAGTACAGGAGGCTGTTTCCACAGTTGTTTACAACTCTCTAGGCACTTCACTTGATTCCCTTGCACATGTCTGAAAAGGCAGAAACCTTTTTGTGCTCTGAAGAAATTGTGAAAGCTTCTTTCAGCAGACGTGAGCAGTCTAGCACTTCCTGGAGTTTTGTAAATGTGTGTGTATGTATACAGATAGGCACATCTATATAACATATGTATAGATAAAATACATACATTCCTACTCTCTAAGTTCTTGAAGGAGAAGGGATCTGACTGAAATCCTAGGTTTATTTGGCCAACTAATTATATA